>VZRF01010205.1:313708-713298 GCA_013396875.1 Vireo altiloquus | reverse complement strand
ACGGTGTCCGGGCAGGTGCTGCTGGAGCTGGCGGGGCCGCTGCCGCTCCGCGGGCTGCGCCTGGAGGCCGCGGGCCGGGCGCGCGTCGCTTGGAGCGAGAGCCCCGGAGCGGTGCCCGGGGCGGGCACCTGGGGGGTGGCGGTGCGGGCGCCGGGGCCGGGGCCGCGGCGGGAAGCGGAGGTGCGGTACCTGGACATCCGGCAGAGCCTCCTGCGGGACCCGCCCGAAGGTGAGGCGGGACGGGAGCGGGGGCGCGGGCCCGGTCGGTCCCGCAGCCGCGGCCGGGGTGGAACCGGAGGAGTGGCGCTGCGGGAGCGGGGAAGGGCGGTGGGGCTGCGGAAAGGCACCTACGGCCGGCAGCGAGAGGGAGGCGAAGGGGGAACGCTCCGGGTGGAAATGGGCACCGGGGCCCCAAGAAACGCGCACCGACCGCCGGGTGCTGGGGCACGGCAGGACAGCGCTGCCGCAGCGTTCAGTCGTGTGCGCGGGGAAGCTGCCACTGCCACATCAGTGGCCGCGCGATTATTCCCGGTACGGTGGCTGAAAAAGGCGGAACGGGGCTGGAATAAAATCCGCAGCTCGATTCCCTACGCTGTTTGGGTTTCCTGCAGAGGTTTGGCCCTTCTGTGAATTCCATGGGGCCCTTCCGCGCTGGTTGTGCTGCACAAGCAGCTACTGGGAAGCTGCCGTGGAAGACCCTGGAAGCAGTCAGGCTCATCCAATGGATTAAGGAAGCAGAGGAAGCTCGCTGTTGCAGAGCTCTGTCACTCAGACACTGCAGCACTACGGCAGCGTTGAAAAATTAAAGACAGAACAACGACATTTCGTTCTGTGAGGGTGACACGCAGCTCAGGCTGCTCTGTAGGGAAAGCAGATTTAGGCCTTGAAAATTGTGTAACAGTAGGCCATATACGAATAAATTGGGAGCTCGTATATTTATACTATTTCTTCATCCTGACCTTAAACTGTAGCTTTTTTAGCACAGAAGTTAGTTTAATTGTCTATTGGAAAACTAGATTAATTGCTGTCCTGCTGAAAAGAAACTTACTTTATGCTTAGCAGAAGCCATTTTGGATTAGAAATTGGCCAGAGTCCTGAAGTGAATCTCAAGGTCTCCCACGTTTCCTTGATTCTTGTTTTTCATTGAAATCACATCACAGCATAAATAAAGCATGGGCTGCAGTCCAGAACCTACTGGGATCAATAAAAACTTTGTGCATCTGGGTGTTTTTATACGTAAATAACTTATAAAACTGTCTGCTTTGTTCTATTTCTGGAATAACTAAAACATACTATCCATTCTTATCCTACAGGTGAGGAAAACTTAGTTCTTCTGGATGGAAGACACGAATTTCCGTTCAGCTTTCAGCTCCCTCAAGAGTAAGTTAAATAATCCAACCTGAAGGGATTGTGCTGGATGCTGCTTGTAGTGGAACATTACCTTAATGTAATTTGACTTGTGTTTTTTTTAGTATCAGCTTTATATATTTGTCTTAATGAAGCGCTGCGGAAACGGGCCTCGATTGCTTTAACTTCCCCAAGGCCCTAAAAGTACAAGCTGTAAATTGGGAAATGTTTATGTACACGGGAAGTGTTAATTTGTTAGTTTGGAGCTGAATTATTAATTGAGGGTAATGGTTTTATGACTGCTTGTTTCAGACCTCTGGTGACCTCTTTTACTGGGAAGTACGGCAGTATTCAGTACTTTGTGAAAGCAGTTCTGGAGAGGCCTGCAGTACCTGACCAGAGTGTGCAGACAGAGCTCCAGGTCATCAGCCATATCGATGTCAGCTCTCCAGCTCTCTTGGTAAGAGGGTCCCACACTGCTCCTCTCCCCTGTAAAGCCAGCTGCAAATAAACCATTTCCAAGCAGCATTCACATCCAGCCATAACCCTTCTCATGTTATTCCAGAGTGTCATTTTCTGACTTCTGAAAGCATATAAGCTCCCTAAGCTTTTTTCTATAAATAGATGATCTTAGGTTGTGTGAATAGCAAACAGAGTGGCTTTTTTAATACCATTGATTACATCCCTGCTGGCAGAGATGCTCCTGCCAAAAAGTTAGGCAGGCTTCAGATGCATAAATAAGGCTTAATAATAGTAATGCATGAGCACAGAGTAGTTACTCTTACCAGAGCAACTACATTCACAGGGCTGCAGTGTCCTAAACTCTACAATAATAGTAGGTTGAGGAACAGTAATTAGAGAAGAGTATTAATCATGCCCAGCCTGTCATTTAGGCTCTGGCCATTATGTTACGTATCCCTGCATTTTGCGTGTCGTTTTCTAACATGAAGTGTGTGCGTGCAGCTGCTCCAGAGATCCTTTCAGTTATTTCCCTATGACAGATTTGGCCACATTAAAGCATTGAGTTTTTAATAATCACTGGAAATACTGTAGAGTAATAAGAAAGATCAGGCATTAAGTAATGAGAAAATAGGCAAGATGGAAGCTAATGAGCTGGATTCTTTTATCTCAACCCGTATTATGAAAATAATATAAAATTATACCTTGCACTTTCATGATAGCAACTGGATCTAAATGGTTATTCATTTAAATATGAATGAGTAATTTCTATTTTATGTAAAATTGTGGGATAATTTTAACATCATGACGTGAACGTAGCTAGGAAATGTTTTGAGCAGGCTTTTATCCCCCCTCATTACATGCTTACATTTTAATCCATTCAAGAGAGAACTTAGGGTATTTTGGCAGTGACATCTGTAAGCAGAATAGCCTTTATATTCAATAGTTAGGAGTTTGAAGGCATCATAGCCACATTCTGTAAGGACAGAGCACGTAATAGGTTACTGTTCAGGAGAGGCCTGTGGGGCACATCAGGAAGGCAGTGCCAGTCCTAATGGATTCCAAGGCTACCACCAAAAGTGCTAAACCAACAAAGTTTTTTCATTATAATAAAGAAAATACAGTTTTCATTATGGTATTGACTGGGTGCTACTGCCCAGTAAATCATTTTGAGTAGCTTTGATCCTGGCTTGGACCCTTGATATGTGTGCTTGTGAATTCATTCTCATGAATAGAGGCAGCGAAAATGTCATCTAATGTCACAGTCTTTGAATAAATAAGATGGTTTTTATCATGCCCCTAAATTTTTGGGGGGTTGTGTGGCTTGTAAATAATGAAGGTGCATCCCTTTAGCCCAGTGTATACATACATTTATCCTGTCTTAAGGATACAAAGATAAAAACAATTTACCTGCTTAACTGTTAGTTGTTTGCAGATAAAATAGTTCTGCATTCTTCTGCACTGAGGAACATGGGGATAAACACCACACTACTCCATGAGACCTTTAAAAAGTTAATTTTGAAGACAAAGCACATGCAAAGACACACTGGTCTGTGTTACTTAGTCAGTACAGTCTAAATGCAGACTGGGATTTCAAAGCAGAAATGTTCAGATTGCCAAACCTTGGTTCCGTTTCAAGTGGTGGCAAAACCACAGTTGCACTGAGCAGTTCAGGAATTCAGATAAAGTAGGTTTTAGAGCTGGATTGCAGTGACTGATATGCATGACACTAAACTGCAAGTGATTGAGAGCTTTATCCCATAAAATGAAAAAATACTCTGTATTTTATAGACACCTGTTCTAAGAAGTCAGGAGAAGATGGTTGGCTGTTGGTTTTTCACTTCTGGGCCAGTGTCTCTCAGTGCCAAAATTGAGAGGAAGGGATACTGTAATGGTAAGAGTAGTTACCTTAAACACATACATATTAAGCATCTAATAGGTTGTTTTTTTTTTTAATCTCGGTGAAGCCAACAGTTTGCAGTTCAAAGAATAGCTCTGTTTAATAGAAGTAAATTAAGATCTATGTGAATTTAATTTTTGAAAAAATCATCTTTCCCCTTGGGAATATAAATTGAAAGGAAGTCCTTAATAATCTTATGGAAAATCCATGTACATGTGAGTGTAAAGAACAAAAAAATGTTTTTATTTGGGATAAAATACTTAGCTGGGGATGTAATTAGGTTTTTCCATCATATTTGTGTAGATTTACACTTCTGTAAGAATGAGCTTTAGCAGCTTCTCTTTCATCTAGATAACATTAGATACATTGAGGAAATAAAATAAAACATCCTGAATTTAATTTAGTAATATATAAAGGGAAGATTGGGGTGTAATTTGCAAATAAAGCTTTTATAGCTTTTTCATACTATGCTTAATGTTTCAAAATGAATCATTGTTTATGTGTAAAATGTAGTAGGTGGCTATAATTCTGCCTGGATACCACTCTGAAAAAAATAAACTGGCTTGAGGAAACTTAGCAAGTATTGTTCTCATAACACTGCAGATGATGTACGTGCTTTGTAACATGCTTTGATACTCCCAGAGGAAAGTTGGTAAATAAAAATTATTCATTGGACTTTTTCTGTCTCTAAGGGGAAGCCATCCCAATCTATGCAGAAATTGAGAACTGCTCTTCTCGTTTGATTGTTCCAAAAGCTGCCATTTTCCAAACACAAACTTACCTGGCCAGTGGGAAGACAAAAACCTTCCGTCAGATGGTTGCCAATGTCCGAGGAAACCACATTGCCTCTGGGAGTACAGATACCTGGAATGGGAAAACTCTGAAAATCCCACCTGTATCCCCATCTATACTTGACTGCTGCATTATTAGAGTAGAATATTCATTAGCTGTAAGTATTGGGTTTTCAAATGTGCAAACTTTGAATACTGCATTCAGTTGGGAGCAGAAGAATTTACTGAGTAGCTGTTAAGTTTTTAACTTGGGAATGACAGTAAATACAAATCTAGGGAAAGGTGTCCCAGCCATTGGCAGGGGGGTTGGAACAAGATGATCTTTAAGGTCCTTTCTAACCCAAACGCATTCTATGACTATATGAAAAATAAATATCATAAACCATACACATGAGAGACTGAAGGTCATGAAGAGATTCTGAGACAGAAAGACAGGAATAATGTGGAAAAGGGAAGAATGTTTCTGAGGAAGATGCAGCTTGGTTTCAGACGTGCAGAGATTATTTTGGGAAAGCATTTCAAGCTGAATGGGTTTAACTCAAGTGATTTTTTTCCAGAAATGGGAAGATAAGACTGAAAGTCAAGTGCATAATTATGTTTGTCAAGATGGTTTTATTTTTTTAATGTCACCTAGAGACAAGGTACAGACAGAAGGAAGCTGCTGAAAAATAAGGAAAGCTGCCAGGGTATTAGCTAAGCATATCTGGGATGACGAAGTTCTTAATTTTTAAATAATTTGCAGTGTAGAGAGTAGGGCAGCTTTTAAGAGCAGCATTCAATGGGGTCTCATGATGTTTTTTTCTTTCGTTTTGGGGGTTGTCACATAGGTGTATATCCATATTCCTGGTGCTAAGAAATTGATGATTGAAATGCCTCTGGTGATTGGCACTATTCCATGTATTGGATTTTCAAGCAGAAACTCCAGCATTACCAGCCAGTTTAGTATGGATATGAGTTGGCTGGCATTGACCATGCCTGAACACCCTGAAGGTAATAAATACATATTGAACTCTCTCTAATCCAGCACAGCACTGTCTGCAGCAGATGGGCACAGTGCCAGCTTAAGGGCACTGCCAGGGATGTAGGCCATGGAAGTATGACTCATGAGAAGTCTTAAATTGAGATCCAAAAGGATTGGTGAGGTTACCCTAACCCAGCCTTCCTGAAGTCTCTCTTCACCCCATCAAATAGCCAACTTCTGATAGTGGGAATATTCTACTCATTACTGAATATATCTTGATACAACACAGGTTTGGTGCTGGAGTTGTCCTAAAAGCACAGCACTGTCTGTATTCCTGCTGAATCACCTAAGCTTACTGAAAACATAATTTCAGCTACAATATTTATGAGTATACTGCACTTCCAATACAGTTTTCATGGTCCTGGATATACTGTAATAAAGCTGTTGTCTTGCTGTGAGTGGGTGAATTGTTTGAAATTTGACAGTAGCATCTCTTGTGTTTCAGCACCACCAAATTATGCTGATGTAGTGTCTGAGGAAGAGTTTTCCAGACATGTTCCTGCTTATCCACCACCCATTGACTGTGAGGAACAGTTGTGTTGTCCTGTCTTTGCTTACATACAAGAGTTCCGGTTTCAGCCTCCACCTCTTTATTCAGAGGTAAGAAAATAAATAGCAGGTGGTATTTTTATTGTCAGATAAGAAAAAAAAAAACCCAAAGACATACCTAAATGCAGGAATTGCAGGCATTAATTGTTGTCTTTCTTCTCTCCTTAGATTGATCCACATCCAGCTGATGTAGAAGAAACGCAGCATGTTTCATTCATGCTCTGAGGAGGATTTGTAACGAGCATCATTGTGATGAATGTCTTAATCTTTCCGCTGCTTAGGCTGGTAGTGCAGCTAAAAAGGAAACAGTTTTCTTTATCAAAACCTCAGTCTGTGTACAAGAAAGGCAAAGGAAAATGGAGAAGGAGGTATGAGTACGTTTGGTGATAAAAGAGAACCTGCTGGATTAGTCTGCACAGGGGAGCAGCTATGCTTGGGATACTTGAGAAGTACCTGAAAATACTGAAACGAAAATGAATCTATGAAATACTGAATGTTTTCCAAAAAGTGGATACACTACACAGAGTACGAGGAGGAGATGTGTGGATCTTCTGAAGAGAAAAGAATTTATATTTGGTTTGCAACACTCTGGAAGAATGTACATAGTGTTGTCAAGAACTTTCATAGTAGAACAGAATGTGGGGTAAGAAGACATTTCCAAAAGATTCCAGTGTTCAGGGGGCTTCAGCTTTGCACTGTCTGCATCCAAAAAAGGAACACTACTGAAACATGGAGTGAAGTCTTAACTTCGAATTTGATGGGAACCTGCCAAGTGGTACTATTTCCTCATTCATCGTGATCCTGAAGACACCCTGGATGACAGAATGGCTATTACACAATACTATGAAGGCAACCATTTCCTGAATGCAAGACAAGTATGAAACAGAACAGTGAACTTTGAGATGAGCTTATGCACTATGCTTTCTTTCAAGGGATTTCTTAAGGGAATTATTCTAACCTCTTCTACTGTGAGTTCTTCTTCTGCATCTTAAGCCTATGGATAGCATGATAAGGGGAAGCATGGCAAGGGAGAAACCTTTTGCCAGCAGCAGGTATACTTAGCAAAATGGACAATATTTATTTATTCAAAAGCCTTTATAAGCCTACCTCTGTTTTGGATATTTACTTACGGTCAGATTTGAGACCAAAAAAAGTCTTGTTAAAGCTCCAGTATACTTCAAGGTTCTAAAAGGGACCCTAAATAGTTTCTGTGGTTAGTGAATGAGATAAGAGGTGTAGGGAGAGGTGTAAATATACCCAGAATAGACATAGCTTATAACTGAAGTGAAAGCAGACATCAGGGGAACAAAGTCCTCTGTTAATGGCACAAAGCTTTTCATTACTCCTGCATTTTTGTCTAAAGATCTATTGTCAGGGGCTGCACTGGTCATTTGCTATCCATACTATATTTGTTGGTGTGTTTCCTTGTTTGTTTTTGCTGTTTAATTTTGTTTTGGTGCAATATTTTAATGTTTTCTTCCTCAGGTCATTTAGAACAGTGAGTTTGTTGCTGCTAAGAGTGAAGGCACAGCATTTACTTGCCCTTCTGCTGCCTTCATTTAAAAGTAGAATGTTTGCTTCCTGCCAGCCATCAATTGGGATAAGTAAACTATCACCAACAGATCACTTACAGGAGCAGAAAACAGCATTGTCAATGTGCACGTTTACAGTCCTGTCTTTGAACTGCAGGGGATTTTGGACTACTAGAAATACTCCCTATGTCTTACAGCAGGGTTTGGGGTTAAAACCCGGTGCTTCATGTGGTAAAACAGTGTATTTTCTGATATCTACAAAAATAGTAATTGAGTTTCCTTCATTTCATCAATAACTGCAGTTTAAAGAAAGTCTAAATGGTTTTTTACAAAATCTGTCTTCATTTAAGAAGCAGGGATTTTTCTACAGGCATACACGGATATATATTTTTAGTCTTCTTTTAGTATGACTTCCTTACATTGTCTAATTTCTAGCACGTCACCTCAAATCACTTTTGCATCAGTGTGAAAGACAGACTGGTGGAGATTCACATTTCCAAACTGCAGTTACTCTTTTCATTTGCAACATTTAGTATTGTCTTCTATAGCAAATGCAGCTTTAACCAAAATTTGAGTGCATGATTTAGAAAGGACATTCTAAAAATGAGTATGTAAGTCTCAAGATGTAGCTCTCATGCCTTTTTATTTAAGTGAGGGCCTGCCCATACAATCAATGCAGGATTTTCATTCACATCATCTGGAAAGGGAACAAGCATCTCTTCCTTAAACAGATACCATTATAGTTACTTGAAAAGTAATGTGGTTGTATATTAACTTGCATGGTAATAATTTAAAATTCTAGCTTAAAGAATGTTAGGTGCTTTTTTGGACTGTAATACCTGATAAGTGATGTGTGCTACCTGGTATAATCATGGTCAAGCAAACAACAGTATGAAGGGTAAAGATGTGCTTATTTTTTTTTTTCTAAAATCTTTGAGTTGCTTTTATTCTTTGCAGATAAACTGTGGCCTTAGATTGTTTGCTGCAAAAAAAAGTCAACTATTATGTGTTTCTTAGGAAGCACACATTGCCCTTCTAAGGAGGGGTGAAAACAAGATTAAGTTCTGCTCTCTGGCACTTGGCTTAGTGCAGAAATTGATCCTTAAAAATAATTACTGTTTGCACAATAATAAGTTCAATATGCAGGGGCTTTGTTTTGATAACTGTGAAACAGTTTAAAAGAGACAAAATAAAAAAAGCTGTTTAACATACAGGAACATGATTGTATTTTGTACTAATGAATGAGCCCCATGGGTTCTTTGTTAATAAAAGTGTCAAATCTAAATTGTGCTGTTCATCTCTGGTTTGGTGCTATGTCAAGAAACACCTGTATTCCACCCTACAGATCTCTAATTCTTCTCCGATCTGGGAATTATGCCTTCATCTGTCACTGTTTCAGTTCCCTGAACTATTCATAACCAAGAGCTGGAACAAATTGATCAAAAAGGGCCTACTCCCACCTATAGTTATTACATAATCGGGACTCTTACCCATAAAGATTGAAGGATGTGAGCTCTAATTGGATTTCTCATCTATTAATCTTAGAGGATATTTCATTGTTTCCTTTAGACAAGATTAAAGCAAAAAACTAAAGATAAATACATGAGAATAACCTTATAATCAGAGTGCAGAATGACTCTTAAGCAGAGAACTGCTGGTGTGGGGAAAGAAGTGACAAAACTGTACCTACCCTGCTCATCTGTGACAGGAGTGAGATGATGTATCTCCATCAGGATCCTGCCTCCCAAGAATTTGAGGGAAAACAAACAGCAGTTGATTTCTTCTTCCTGTTTCCACTTTTGAGGGAAGATGGCAAATTTCTCCTTGGAAAGCCAAGGTGAAGATGCTGCTCAGGATCATGGAATCACAGAATGGTTTGGGGTGGGAGGGACCTTAAAGCTCAGCTCATGCCACTCCCTGCTATGGCAAGGACACCTTCTACTATTCCAGGTTGCTCCAAGCCCTGTCCAGCCTGGACTTGGACACTTCCAGGGATGGGGCAGCCACAGCTTCTCTGGGCACCCTGTGCCAGGGTGGAATTTTGTCCTTATACCTCAATAGCCTATTCAAGCACCAGAACTTGACAGAGTGGTCATAATTCATTAAAAGGAAAATGCAAAACCTCAAATACTGGTCTTAGATTTTTTAAAAGCTCTCTCACTAAATGATACTTAAATATCTTACCACAAAGTTCACAGTAGCAATATCACTTCATCCACTCTTTGATTTTATAGGGGAGTATTTCTGTTGACAAGCTGTAATTGTCTATTAAAATACGTTTAGTGTTTAAACAGGTAGCAACAAGCCAGACAGAGATAGAGCAGATCCTGCAGGCTCATGTTTGCAGCTCTGACCCTTCTGATGTTTGCATGGAAACGCACAGTTTATGTACAGAGCAAAAGAAATCATTTAATCAACTCCTGGGGCATGTTCCAAATTATCAAAATAGCATGTTCCATGACTTCACCACCCAATTTGGACAGCGAAAGGGAACATCTTAACTCACTTTGTAAAATCTCTGCTATATATATAGCAATAAAAACATGTTTGGAGAGCACAGTTTGCAAACAATGGTGATTTGAAGATAATCAGTTGTTCTACAACCCCTTACAAAACCCAGCCATTTGTGCTCTATTTTCTAGTCAAATTCTGCTGATTTTCAGTGCTCTCCCCAGGGTAGTAACTTAGCACAGGGACACAGAACCCAGCCTTCAGACTGCTGCCTTTTCTAAAGCTGATTATATAATATGTTAACATCAATATGGACAGTACCGGCTGCTGCACAAAGTAAATTCTCCAAAGACCTAATTAGGTCTAGGATGAACCCAGTCCACTTTTAGTATTAAAATTTTATATATGGCATAGACAAGGTGACAGTCTTGTTCCAAATTACGTTGTCGTTACTTCTAAGCAAGTAGTAGGAAATGACAGTACAGAAAAGCTTTGCTAGAATATCACTGCGTTATTGACATTTTAGGACAAGTGACTAATAACAGTTTTAAGTCAAAAAACTGTAAAGGGTGGTTTTATGTGGAATGGAAGATGGCAACTCAAGTGGGACTTCAATGGAGTAGCTGCTCACACCAGCAATATGATGTGGGCCTTCTTAGTTACACAGAGGAGATTCAACTGTACTACTGATAAAACTCCAAACACCCATCCCTTCAAAAGACAAGGAAAGCCTGTCTTACATTGAGCCACCTGGCTGCCCGTAGGGTGAGAAGAAAATGAAAGACAAGGTGAAAGTTGGAGCAAGTAGGCTAAACCCAGCCAATTTCTGGCAATGAAAAACGCTCATTATTTCACAGCACCTTGCAACAGCATCAGCCTCCCCATAAATGAGGCACTGGACGCTGATAGAGGTGAGAACAGAAGCATGGGCAAAAGGGTAGGATTTTAACTGCAAGGTCTTAAACAGGATTTTTGCACACTCAGAAAGACCCCAGGTCTCTGCATAGTCCAGTCCTATTTGATGTCATGTCTAGAATCAGGTTGTGTTGGTCACAACATACCAGACACCAGCAGGAGGAGAAAGTGATTCTTATTGCTGAACTAATTAGACCTATCAGTGCACAAAAGAGAGCACAAGTGACAAAATTTACAATTTCATTTAAATAATTTAGGGCCCGAAGTGCTTTTCTACTATGTCTTAATGTGATGTGACCAATGCGCTAGCCTTAATAAATTAGAAAGATACTAAGAAAGAAAATATTCTACTGTCCTTAGTGTGAAATGAGAGCAGAAAGGGAAAAGCATTAACTGACCTGACAGATTCTCCTACTACAGTATCCTGGAGGAGGAAGGAGGTGTGTGAGAGGGTCCACACAGACCGATCAAGTTTTGCACAGTGTGCCCCAAAAGTGGCATTTCTGTGTGAGCACATCCCTCTCTCACTGAGATCCTGCAGCAGGTTGGCTGCACCCAGTACCTGCCATGCAACACTCAGACCTGCTCAGCACAAGGGAGCAAGATCAGAAACGCTGGCATTCAAAGGGGCCCTCCCAAGCTGCAGCCAGACCTTCTCCCATGTCATGGCCCGGAGCAGCTGTGCTGTCACCTGCGAGGACATGAGTGACACAACCAGCTCCTCCGACCCCAGCTGGGAGTCTCACACTTCGGGAGCAAAGAACTGGAGATGTCTGTTTGCAGAGGTGTTAAATAGAAAGGTCCACAGGAAGGGCAGCTTCACAGACTTTCCCTCATGTGATCCCACCTGCCATCGCTGCGAGAGGACTTTACACTCATCCAAACAAATTAACAATTCATTTCCAACCCTGGCATGAAGATTAACCCTGCCAATTAATTCCTTAATCTCTTGCTGCTGACAAGGCTCGCAGTTGCCATGTGGATGCTTGTCCACTGGGGCCTGGAGCAGGGCCATTCTGTTTAATTAATGCTGCATCCAGGAGACGGTGGAGCCGATGCTCAAACATATTCCAGCAATACAAACCAGAGCAGCACCTCACACGCCATCCAGGCAGCCTGTGATGGGGACCTCCACAAGGGCAGAGACCATCTCAGTGCCTGTGGCAGCTTTCACTGCATAAAGGAGATACTTTAAACAATCTAGAGGCATTCAACCATCGTTTACTTGTAGAAAAATGCTTCTTGGTCATCTCCACAACAGATGTGATGAAAATTTTTCACATTTCCAGTGGCAGCAGGAAGAAAACAACCCACAGGATTATGTCAGTCTCGTTCCTCCTGCCTCAAACAGCTGACAAGATGCTGGGTTTGGGCTCAGGGCTGCAGGGAGAAGGGGCAGCCACGCTGAGGCTGCTTCAGAGGGAGAGGTTAGATGTGAACTGAACTGACACGAGTTGGGAAATGTGTGAAGTACAGTAAAAAGGAAAAGTGATGCTCAGTCACCTCAGGGAATCTTTGTAAACCAGCTGTAACAAATTGGGTCAATTTTCCTTTGTTTCTGTAGGCTTTGCCATATATAATTAAACAGACACTGCCCATTAAGGTGCTTTACAAAGTGAACTAACACTCAATAAAATCTATGAATAATATTAAATTAAAGACTAAAACCTCTGGACATATAAACCAGGAAATTGCAGGTGTATAAACAAAGCAAGCAGCAAAACCCCCATAATTAATGTCTGTTACAACTAGTCCAGTGGGTGGAACAAGTGAAGGGATCCCAGAACTGCAGGGAACATATGGGTTGTATAAACACACACGTAAATGGTGTTTACAGAGAAGTATGAGGAAGGAGGCAGGATGATACACTGGACAGGACACTGCTCCACAGTGAAGTTAGGTAATGTCTGCCTTGGGGTTTTGTTGTTATTGTTGTAGTTTTCCATGGATTTCGGCTCAATGCTCAATTATACACTGAACTCCCTTCACCCAGGAAGGGTCAAGGTCCTGTTGTAATGGCCAACCAGGAAGAGGGAAGAAAAGCCTGGGTTTTCCTGCAGACCTCTGCTCACCTGCTCCTGACAGGGAGAGAAACATCTGCTGTTGGGGAGTTACAAAGGGGAAACTACATTTGATGTAAAAATTGCACACCCCTGACTGGAACAAGCTGTGCAGGTATCTGTCACTGCTCACACTAGAGACATGTTGCCTTCTTCAGTACATCCTTTTTTTATGGTGTGCAGCAAAGTCAAAAGCAGTTTGAGGACTGGCAGGGATTAGTATTTCTGTAGCGGAGGCGTCATCCCAGACACCGTGTGTGCCATGTCACTGGAGAACCGATTCATCGTGTCCTCAGGGTTTGTTTCCGTGGGACTTGTCAGAAGGACAAGAAGCTCATGGGCTCTTGCTCATGACAGCATTTTGTGCAGGAATCTCAAGCTGTCCTTGCTGATTCTTAGCAGCATTTCCTTCATGAAGTCACTTGGTACCAATCCTCACCGGGATTTGGGGCTCTGGGCATGCGTGGCTCCCACAGGTATGTGTGGCGAGGGGTTAATCTGCTGCTCTCTGCAGGATGATTTGGAAATTCCTCATTTTCTGAAGTTGTCACACTGTCTTCTAAGAACTGCTATAAATAGCTCTTGAGTAGGTGCCAGGGATGTATTTTTTTCCAGGCAGAAGCCCAAACCAAGCAGTGAAACACTTGACTATCAAACACGGCGCACTGGGACAGGGACACGAGCAGAGGAAGGGGATCTGCTGGTTGTGCATCATGTGAGTTGATCAGAAAGCCCAAGCAGTGCTAAGTGCACCATCCTTCCCTCTTGCACCCGATTTATGCTTAAAGTCATTTATCAAATGCAGCTTTTTGCAATCCACACCAAACACTCGCAGAGCTCAGTCCTGCTCAAGCCACTCCCAGGTGTTTTTCCCCCATGCTCAGCTGAGCCATTCTGTCACCCCTGATACATTTGGTACATCACAAGCTGAATCCTCCCTCAGCCCCTCTCCAACCCCCACATCGTGCCTGTCCAAAGCAGAGAATTTCCATGAGAATTCAGCCTCCTTCTTCTGCTCAGATAGCTTCACTCAACAATCATGGCAATCACTTGCATCTCCTGTCATTAAGCCTCCTGTTTGATCCCAGCCAAACTGCCCTTATGGGGATCTGGCACACACTTGGGATGCAAGCATGTTGGGAAAATGACTTCAAGGCTGTTGAGAGAGGATTCCCATGCCTACAACAGCTCTCAGTTCAAAGGGATCCCTATCTCTGCCTGCAACACTCACTGTTAAACACATGCTGCCAGGAAATTTTCCTTTGGGAAGGGAAAACCAGGAGAGAGAATGGCCTGACGTGAAGTTCAACAACATCAGCCTTGGCATGTTTCAATGTAATGCAAGATGGAAATCCAGGATGGACCTTGGTTGTTTACCATCCCCTTCTTCTCTCCCCTCCCACGCTCTCCATCCATTTACAGTGGTGCCACTTTTCCCAGGCATAAGCCATCACCCACAGGCCTGAGCAGGCAGCGATTCCTCCCACTCCTTCAACTGCACCCTAACTACTCCCTTCTTCCCAGACAAGGGCACGCCAATCACTGTTATCTTGGCTGCATCACAACTCCAATCCCTGAGCAAAGACAGGCTATTCTACTGCCAGACCTCAACAGTTGAACCCTTCCCTTCCCCCTTACACATAAGCCACATGGACCTTAAAATCCCTGCACAGGGCAGGGGGTGGCAGAGGAAGGCAGGGAACAGGGAACTGCCCTTGCTGTCACAGGTGTCTTTGCCAGCTCGGCTCCTGTGAGCCAGGAGAATGAAACCCTCAAGGCTGCACCCCAGCCTCTGCTGTGCTGAGTGGGAAGCAATCCTGCCACAGCTGGCATGTGTTCCTGGCTCTCTGGCTGGCAGGTATTGTGGGATGCCAGGAGGTGCCCCTTCTTGGGTGACCCACCATTCCATGGGCAGAGGGGCAGCCCTCCTGCGCAGGGTCTGGCACCAGGACATGGCTCGCACACCTCAGGACTGTTCCAGTGCCAGTGCTTGTTTGAATAATACTTTCAGGCTGACACCTGCTGAGATGTTTGCATTTTTCTCTCTTGCACCTCAGCAGTGTTTTCTTTTAATTGATCTCACAGCCTGAGATTTTTCTAAAATACTTAATGGTTTCATGGCCTTGCTTCCAGGAGTGTCTTTGTTCCCTTTCAACAGACTGCAGTGCACAGCAATGTGTCAGTTGTTCTCTTGATGATCTCGGGCTTTCCAGACTCTGGAAATCCAGATGCTGGCTTTCCTGCCCTCATCCCTTGGCATCCTTCTCCTGCTCTCATTTCTTGGCAAGGAAATGAAACCAATTTGCAAGAAAATCTACTGCAGACATTGTTGTCTTCAGCTGAGTGGAAACTCCCAGATGCTTTTGCTGTTGCTGGCTTAGGAACATCTGTGGTTTCTGGCATGTCCTTGACAGGTACAAAACTTGTACAACTGCTGAGTCATGAGCTGTGCAGGGAGTGACAAAACACACCCCACAGTCAACTTCCAGAGGTGGCCTTTGGCTGAAAATTCACTGTGAGGAGGGAGAGGTAAGCACCAAAAACGTCTGTGGTGATGGTATGGGCCCTGGGCCAGCGGCAGCCAGGAAGAGGTGGCCCTAACCAGAAAGGGGTGTGTGGCTGGCACAGCCCCATGGAGGATTGGGCAGAGCTCCTGGGCAGAACAGCTCACTTGGAACGCTGCTCCTTCTCCAAGTGAAGGCTGTGACGAGGGTAAATGGTGTCACACCTGCCTGAGAGCCAACAGCAGAGACAACTCCCACTCCTACCTACCCAAACATACATGTGTAGCATCCCGTTCTATCACCCCACACAACCCAGGTCACTTCTGGCTGATTATTAAGGAATGTAATTAGAAACACTATGAAGAGAAAAGGGTGAAAAATATTTAGTCTCAATCAAGGACACACTTGGAAAGAATTTGTTTTTCTGCATCTATTCTCAGATAGCCAAAGGACTCGCACTATGGAAAGCATCCAAAATCCACAGCTGGAAGTCTGAGCTGCTTTTCTCTGTCTTTTGAAGCAGAAGGGAAGGAATGGCTCTGGAGAGACCCTGCCACTGCTGGGCAGCAAGGTAACCCCCGGGCAGATCCTATTTGGAGAGCTCCTATCTACTATTTTGAGATACTCTATTGACTGAGCCAGGCTGCTGCCTTTGGAAAGGATGGAGGTGCAGCACAAAACCATCAGCACCATAAGGACCTTGTGGCCACAATGATCTGTTGGTGAGGGACCACAAGTACGTGGTGCAGTTTGCTTTAGGATAAACAGGCAGCCCAGTAAATCTATCTCGGGTTAGTCATGCCAAGAGCAGCCACGGCCCATTGTAACATTACCAGAATCCATTAGGTGCTTCCCTGCCGTCCACATGAGTAATAATAATAACAGCGATTAATACTTCAGACATGAACAAGTTAATCCTGCTCTTTTAAAAGCAAAAATATTGCTGCCCTTATTTTAAGGGTGGGAACCTGAGATAAGCAAGGAGGGTGACCTAATCATTGTTATTCGTTGGAGCACACGATCACTTACGGTGTTTTGGCGCCTGGTTCATTTAGGTAATTATTTTTGTGATCCACCCATAAGGAGAGCAACAGAGGCAAAGGTTTGGAAATGGAGAACAGACGTAAGACCATGCTGCTCTGTAAGATACAGGATACTCATCTCATTACCTCTGACTTGAGGCAACAGATACAGGAGTTTTGGGGAAGAAAAGCAGGATATGATGGGGAAGTGCCTCCTGCTTAGACCTTGGCTCTAGATCTAGTGAGCACCACAAGATTCATGAACATTTTCCCTCTACCCCAAAATTCTTAGTGTCAGGGACAGGCACAAAAAGGGGACAAAGATTTTAACATCTGTCTGGAATTCAGCCTCTTGGGTCCAGAACCAGGCCTGGTGTCACTGGGGCAGATTCAACGTGATCTGGAAAGGACAGAGGGTCACCCGCCTCTGTTCCTACAGCCAGCATGTGAAACAGGTAGAATCAAAGCTGTAGTTACCAATCACTCTGTACTTCTAATAAGCCTGTCCTGGAAAACTCTCCAAATACTTCTGACCAATCAGTCTTTACTACATCCTGCTTTTTGTGCTGAATTCACTGAGCACACAAACCTGCTACCACTTTTATCTACCTCACAGTTGTTTATTTCAGATAGCAGAAACTTCCGCTTTTAGCTTCAAACATTTAATCCCTTTATAAGAATAAAAAATTTATACCAAAATCTCCAAACACTCGATAAGCACCACAGTAATCCCCATAATACATATCCATCAGTCCTACAGTCAGCCTACAATCTGTGCATATCCGAGCAGTTTTCCTGAGGGATTCAGGAGTCAGTGGACTCCTAAATCCTGGCCTTGCTCTCTAACACCAGAGGTGACAGGGCTCAGGCCAGGAGCAGCAACCGTTTCTGTGTAGTCAAGGAACCATTTCACCCTGTGCCTACATCAGGCACATTCCAGGAACACCAGAGGCTGCCAAGCTGGAGAAAACCTCAGTGAAGGAGGTACTCAGAAAGCTTGTGACTTAAACCAACTTATTCCTGACTCTGCTGGGAAGACCCCTCAGCACAATCAGACCTAAGTTAGGCTCCCACCAGAGCAACAGGATGCAGTTCATAGGGATATTTTTCACATGGTAGTTTCAGCCCCATGCTAAGCTCAGTCATCCTCAAAGGAGTCCTGGTTTCAGCTGGGATAAAGTTATTTTCCTGTTATTAGCTGGTACAGTGCTATGCTTTGGATTTAGCATGAGAATAATGGTTTTAACACCCTGATGTTTAAGTTGTTACTACTCCAAAACTTTCAGTTTCCCACACTCTGCCAGCAAGCACAAAAACCCAGGGGGGGAACATGGCCAGGAGAACTGACCTGAACTGGCCAAAGGGATATTCCATACCAGAGAATGTCATGTTCACCATAGAAACTGGGGGAAGTGGGGTTGTTTGGGGACAGGCTGGGCATTGCTCAGCACATGGTGATAAATTGTATGGGGCATCGCTTGTTTCTCTTGGGTTTTACTCCTCTCTCTTTTCCTTACTATTATTATAATTAGCATTAATATATATTACATTTTATTTCAATTAGAGAACGGTTCTTATCTCGACCCACAAGTTTCGCTTTTCTTTCTGATGCTCCTCCCCACCAGGAAGAGCATGAGCAAGTGGCTGCGTTGTACTGGGGCTAAACCATGACAAAAGGTGACAGCAGAGACATGCACCAGAGATGGTGATGCATGACAGAGACAGTCAACAGTTCATGGGAAAATCCACCCTGTCCCAGTGTGCACCTTTTCCCACTGACACCTCTGCCCGGGGGCAGGCGCAGTTGCTGCTCAGTTTATCTAAACTGGTGGCACAGGCAGCAGAACAACTGACTTTGGCACATGCTGCTCCGAGATTTGTGCAATCATATCCAGCAGTTTCCAAAGCTTTGGGATTTTGCAAAAGAGTTTGCAAAGCAGCAAGAGGCCTTTGAGAATTGCAGCCCTTGAAAAATCAGCTCAACCATGCCTCTCTTACTTGCAGGCAAAAAAACAAAACCTCTCCTTGGTCACATGCTGAACTGTGGGAAAAAGGGGCTGTGTTCTTCACCTTCCTGCCCTGTTAACCACAATCTGAGAGATGTGCTCTCCTGCAGGTTGGGGCCGGTGGACAGAGCGAGGGAGGATGGTGGAATTTCAGATTGGGTTTGGACATGCAGCCTCGCAATGCCAAGTAAAGAAATCTCATTGGGTTTGAGCAATGAGCATATCTGACAGGGTGCCATGAGAAAGGGAAACCCCAAAAGGATCAGGAACGCAGTCAAACTCCATAAGACTTACGCAGTCCTTCTCCGGAATTCAACAATCACTGGTGCCGCAGCTCTTCCCACCCTGACTCTCTCCTCATTAGCCTGTCAGTGATTTGCCCCATTGTGCTTTTCCTGAGCCAGGTGCTCTGGAGCAAAGGTGGGTGTGTGGCCATGACTATGTCTAACTGCATCTTTCCAGGGAACCCACAAGTCTGGCATATCCCCAAAGCATTACCAACCTCGCCCAATTCCCAGAAAGGATTTTTTAATGGAATGGCAGATTTGGCTTCTTTCCACCAAACTCAGGTCCCTTAATTCAGGAAAAGATCACTGTACCTCCCTCCTTTCTGCTTTTTCTCTTTCCAGTCTAGAATCCAGCAGTAAGGGTTTGGGCAGCAAGGAGTAGTCTGGCACTTCATAAAGGAGTGTGGAATGCCCTTCCACCCCAAAGCCCATGCCAACCCCTACCTCGACACTGATCACCTTGTTCAGCTATGATTGATGACTGACTGAGCTGCAGCTTCCATCAGACACATTAAACCAACACTTTCAGGGGGGTTTCTACTTCCAGTTATACTCCGAAACAATCCATTATTTGCAGAACTGGGGTGACAAAGGGGTCAAATGACCCTTTCCAGCATCCAGACAACAAAGTATTAATGTGATATATAGAGTTATCATTGCATTGCATCACACACCCTGTTCTCAGCCTCCTGAGGCCCCTTTTCTCCCCAGCAGCTCTGGCCAACACCAGACCTCTGTGCTGAGCCCCTGCTCTGGGTTTGGCACAGGGGAGGGTGGTAATCCTCTCTGCTCCTCACACACATGACCTGCTTGGCTCAGAGTTGGAGACCAGCTGCATCAAGCTGTAGTTTTGCCACCTACGTGATATAAAAGAGCAACCCTGTACAGCAGAGGACTCTGATGGATCAGATTGAAATAGCAAACTAATGCTGGTCTATCCAGGCCACTAAGAATGAGAAATCAGATTAGAGAGAAGTCACTTACTGCACTGTCCTCCACACAGGAATTATTCAGAGGATATAATGGAAGTGGAAAGACTATTAGAAATGAAATGAAATGACCAAACAATGCTCAAACACAGGGTGAAGTCTCCATCCACTGCAGCACACTGAGCAAAGGGTACATTGCTGGATGGGGACTGAGAGCAGCAGCCTTGAATTACCCCCAAGACATGGCACTCCATTGCTCTCTTCAGCTACTGGAGCTGGCCAGGGTGGACACTGTGCTGCATAAGGGTTCAGAAAATACTAATTTTAAATAATCTGGAACATAATAGTAAGGACCTTGCAATTCTGCATGTCAAGATCACATTCCCACATGTTCAATCCACGGCTAACATGACTCTGTTCCCAATCTTGCTGGCCAGGAGACTGCTCTCCCCATCTCAGAGGGGTGATGATCACCATGGCTCTCTGTTGGAATGGACACTGTCTCCCTGCAGAAGGGCTTTGCTGGGCCTGTGTATCAAATGATCAGAGAACCCAGATGTTTACTGGCTGCATGTTGTTCTGCCCCAGCTGCCAGCACTGGGGCACCCAAGGAGCTGGGGTGTCAGGGGTGGCTCAGCAACCAGCCAGCCTGGGGGCAGCAGCCTCAGGTTGGAAAGCATCAGAAAAAAACAGACCAAGTCCCAAAGACAGCGGTGCTCACTGTATATAAACAGCTGAACTCCAAAATAATCCAAAAAACAAATGAACCATCAAAGCTCCCCTCCCTTTACCATCAGCTACGCTTCCTCTTAGTGTCAGGGACGCCACAAAGCTGATGACTGGAGGGAATAAAACAGAGCTCTTGATCAAAATCCAATCCTATTATTTTCCAGCTTGTGGAACAGAGACAAAACAACATTTAAGTGTCTGTCATTTACCAGTGACCTTTGAGCAGAAATGTCCTTGTTTGCATTTCCATCACGATGGGCTGCGTGCTGCCAGCGTGGGGGAGCACAGGGAGGGGTGAGCCCACAGGGGTTTCACTTCCACGACCACCTGAACCCTCAGGTAGTTTAAATATCCTTTAACTGCCGTGTTAATGCTTTCAGAGTCACACAGGACAGCTGAGAAGACACAAATATTTCACAGGCTGAAATTTCCTGGCTCTGCACAAAGCAAAGCAGTCCAGGAGGTCCCTGTTGGTCTCACAGAGTCTAGAGAGTGACCCGGGCAGGATTAATCCCCCCAAGTGCTAAACACACCTTTGGAAAACAAGAAATGCTTCCTAAGTCATTAACACTGAATATTATCATTATTAAATGCAGTCAGCTGAAATCATAAGGACCTGACAGAGCAGTGTAAGGAACCGCAAGACTCCCAGATTTGACAGGGTTCATTGCGAAGCCTTTTCCGACTGGCTGAAAATACTGACATGAGATTTTTTGAAAATATGTGAAATGTTGAAATAATACTGCTTGGTGCAAAAGTTGTTTGGAATTTAGATACAATTTAACAGTATAATATTTTGTAGAACACTTCTGAATAGTGTAAGATTTATCAAATATAATCCTAAAAAATCCTTAATTATGTCTTAAATTCTCCTTAGCAGTTTTAATTATTCTGTTAAAAAAGAAAAAACATAACTTCTATGTCTAATAAAGTGCTAAATTAAAAATGAGCCTCTGATTTTAAGCAATTTTATGAAATTCTCCTGGAAGAAGAATTTGAAGCTCCAGTCCTATGCCACTCAGTACTAGTCTCAAATAGTTCTCCTTAATTATTTCATTTGTGAGACTGCAGCAACTCAAGACTTTGTGGAGAAAAAAAAAAAAAAAGCCTCATTAAAAAACGGAAGAAGAATTGTACCAAACCCCACAGAGATGTAGAAAGCCACGAGTGTTTCCATCAATCTCACATGTCGAGGATGCCCATTCACTCACTGCCTGTGGCTGGTCCTGGCCATGCTCTCAGACACGTGGCCAGTACCTCTGGTGGCCATCAGTCCTCATGGCCACGTGGTTCCTGCAAGCCCGGGGACTTCAGGGATTTCACAAAAGCTCATAAAGTGACAAAGCAAAAGGGGAACCAGGGATGATTCTTGGAGAAGAAGCCCTTCCTTCTCACAAGGCCCATCCATGACATCACTTCCCAAAAGAGATTTTTTTGGGCAGCACCTTGGCCAGCCCCAGCAAGACAAATAATCTCAGTCACTGCAAGTAAAAGCTGACTTCTGGGAAATCCAAAGTTTTCACTCCTGGAAAGAGCTAGGACACGTAAGACATCCACAGCAGCACAGTGTGAATCTCCTCCTCTCCAAGCCCACCAAGACACAGCCAACTGAGCTCAGACAGCATCCCAGAAACACCAACACTGGCTCTTTCTCTTCTTAAATAAAGCAGATCAAAGACACAGGAGGGACTGTCCCTGGGAAACCTGCAGGTCCAATCCTGCCAGCTGTCCCAGGGACACTCAGCTCTTTCTGGAGCTCCTTCTTCCAGGAATGGCAATGGCAACACTACTCCACAGACTGCACATCATCCTCCTGACACAGCCTGTGAATCCATGCCCCTTGTTCCTTCTCTTCACCCCATCTGTGTAAGATACTCACAGAGCCTTCAGGCTTCCCTGGGCAGCAGAGTGGAGATGAGGTTTCTGCTTCCAATGCTGAGTTTTCTGCCATGCCAAGGTGTGTGCCAGAGTTACTGCAACTCTAAGGTCACCAAAGAGCAGCTGTAAAACTGTCCCTGGACTAATTTGCCAAGACGGAAGCCTCTCACCAGCCCTGCAAGCGGTACACAGGGTATTTTCTACATTTATTTACCTTCCTTACCTCTCCCCTATCTCTAAAGTATTTCCCTCAAAATCCCAAGATACTTGTCCAGGGTATCACAGAATGAATTGTGTTCTAGTGGATGATGGGTCATTTTTCCTCATATCCAGTGTGGCAATGCAGGGCAGATGCCCAGAGCTCTGAGCTACAGTTCAGACACACTAATCAGTAGGATCTGTGAAGAAACTTATGGTCTTTCAAAACATTCACATGGTTTCCACCAACAGATTATATTGCAACAGGACTCTGTGGTTTTGTGTTTCTTCACACTATGACACTGCTAGAATAAAAACATTTCATGACCTCAGGATAAAGGGGGGAGGGATAAACAAACGACACAGCTCCTCCCCTATGCTCATTCCCCTGTTCTTTTTGCCACTTTCAGTATTTGCACTTGGATGTGCTCAAGTCTCTGGTGAGCTCAGGCATTGCAGTACCAGGCAAGCAGCTTGGTAAAGCCTCATTTGCAGCCTAAATACTGATCCAGCCCTCAGTGGACATGAGGACCACTGCCCAGGATGGCCACTGACCCTAGTAATGAGCTGCTTTACACATGCTGAATTAAAAAAAAGAGACTGGCTCTATCACCACAAGGTATCAACAAAGTGAAAAGCAATCTTCCTCTTCCTGCTTCCTGGCACCAGACAAAACAGAGGCATATTAAAATAGGACTTGTTTTCAGAGAGGAGTCACTGCTAAGCAGAAGCTTCTCAGCAGAGCAGCTCTCTGGGACTCTTATGCAGGCTGTGTGGCTGCGACCACATTTTGTCAACACTGCTGAGAAGCCCTGAGTCAGTGCTGGAAGGTTACAGCACATCTTATGCCTTGCATGACTTTTGAGCAGCAGTGCACAAGCCCAGATAGCTCCAGGTTTCACTCAGGAGCACCGGCCTGTGAGCCACAGCCCCAAAAACCTGCCAAGGTATAAACCTCCATGTCTGCTCCTGGGAGTCCCACAGCTGTGGGTTTATCATGTGGAATAGAACAGCACTGCTTCCTGTTTATGGCTTCATAGGCAAAGACCAGACCCAGGGACAGGACAGAGGTGAGGAGTAAAAGGGGATGGCAGATCCTGAGGGAGGCACATGTGCTGACCTGGAGCTATTGACTCTTACCCATCCTATAGCACAGCATGGTGGCAAGGCAGTGTCACTTTAAAATTTTCAGATGCCATTTAAGACACTTTCGCTACAGGATAAATGGGATTTCGTGTTCCAAAAATATGTTAGTGAAATATTTCTGCCAGTTCATCTTCTGTTATTGGAGTAGGAAGTTGTCGTAGGCTGATTTCCTGACAGCTCACACTGAGATAGACCAGGAAACCAGGAGATTTCTCCTCTGGTTCTACCTATAGGGAAAGAATTTCTTTGCTGCCGTCACTGTGTTTTCCAGTGACACTATTTTAGAAACCCTAGCATCTCGCTCCTGTAGCCACTGTCACATGTGAACATCAAAAGAGGACAGAGAATGACTGACTGCTTCAGAAATCTGGCACATTTGGAAGTTCCCAAGTCACTCTTGGTGAGTTTCCCCACGATTAGTGAGCCCTTGCTGGAAGCACATCTCGACCTGGACTGAACTGGCAGGAAAAGAAGGGAAGGGAACAAGTGCTTGGAGCACACGGAGTATTAGAGACAGGAATGTGACTCGGCAGGCAGTCATGGTGAGTGCAGGAAAAAGCAGAGAGGGATGAGGAGAGAAAACACAGCCCTGAACACTTTTACTCACAAATACAATCCTTACTTGCCTGAGAAAATGATTCAATCTTGCAAACCGTATGAGGATTAGAAGGAGCTTCCACGTTTTCCTTTACACAGAGGTATTTATATGTAGCACTATTTTCCATATTGCACTGAGACTATTTTCCCAAAGGATTCAGGAGTATTGATAAAACTTTGGATTCAAAAGCACAAAACCACAAAATCCACTTTAGCTTTTCTTTCCATAGATGCCCAGTGCCTCAATCCTGGCAAATGACCTAGATTCCTTGGAGAAGAAATTTAATCACTCACGGGGAGCCAATGCTGAAAAGATCACAATATTTTTTCTCTGACCAGTCACAAAGACGTCATCAAGCTTACAGCACTCCAACTCCTCGTGAATAATCTGCACAGAAATATCATCCAGGAAGCTCTTTACAGAGAATGGGAATGTGCAAATACTACGCCGAGGTTTTCAGCTCTGTGGGCATGTGACACCGTTTTAATTTTATGTTCAGCGTCCCAGCCAGAAATCTCATGTGGCAGCTGGTCTCCAGAATTCTGTAATATGATAATTAAATGTCTGCCTATAAACAAGTGTTTGTATTACAAGTGCTTTCCCATGGTATTTATCTGTGCAGCAGGAATCTGAGGCAGGCACAGAGGCAGTAGCAGTTTTTCTTTGGTCTATAGCAAGTCTCCTATCCCAAGAGAAACAGAATAGCAAAGTCCTAGCAATAAAAATAATTAATTCTATTACATTTATATAGGATATGTATCTTTTATTCCAAGGAATTCTCAAAGCTATTTACTACCTGCCTATCTATCTCAGCATTTGAGATTGCTGCTTCATTATGGGGCAATTGCAACAGCAAAGTGTCATGGGGAGTTCGCAGAGTCTCTGGCTCTTCTTTGGAAAGGAATGCAATGGTTGGTACCAAAACCTCTGGCAGGAGGAAAAAAGAAATCCTCTATCATTAAATCCAGCTACTTCTGAAAAACAGCTGTGCACAGAAACTCAGGAGACCAGGACATATCATGAGAAAAAGTGCCCCAGCCAGCTGGAATCACATGTTGAATTCACATGGTTGGGAAAGCACCTCCTCCCAAGCAGACATCCACACGAGAGACTGATCCAAGAAGTGACCCCACTGTCCTGTACACACCAGCCAAAGGCTTGCACTGGAACCTACCTGCAAATTCTCATGATGTGAAAGGTTGGGACAAGTCTAACACCAAAAAGCAGTGGTACAGAAGGTCTGGCTGCCAGCTGGGACCATGTCCTCCCTCAGTCACTTCCATGGACTTTCTCATGTGGGCTGGACACTACTCCTGGGCTAATACACATTTTCCAAACCAGCAGAGCAGTGCAGAGGATCCGAATGGCTCCTGGCAATTCCCTGTCCTGGCTGACTGAGCTGCTGTTGAGCCTGAGCTGAGCCAGACCAGAGACGTAATTGTGCTCACATAACCTCCCATGTGAGCCAACAAACCCTGACAGACAGGAGCACTGACTGTAACTCAAATAATCAGGGGCCTGACTCTGAGTTGTAGACACCAACCCTATACCAGCCACTGAGCAGTGCCACTGATTTCTGCTGAAATACTGCCAAGGTCAGACCAGTTCAGAAAAGTCCAGGTGTAATTTGGCCTGCTGAAGGCAGGACTGCATTTTAAGCAAGAACAGATTTAATTAGTGTTATTCGAACCTGATCAGTTAAAGAATTAGGAAAGGGGGGGAAATAAAGGCAGACAGAGCTCCAACAGTATAAATTGTAATCTCCCCACTGCAAGCTTAAAAAATGTGGGAGAGTTGAGGAAGAGAAGAGAATTTGCCAAAGGGAAATAATGTTTTTCCTAACAAGATGTCCTGGATTAAACCACAACACAAGATAATGCAGGGTTTGGGAAATAAAACCAAATAGAAAATGCCTGGAGTTAAGAACCCTGCTGCTTAAAAGCAGCCCTGAATTCCCATCACTGCAGGTTATACTGGAGTGGTTCTGCTTTGCTTTGTATTTAACACTCTACATTTCACTCCTGCTCCCGTGGAAAGCCAAGTTTGGATGTGGGATTACGCCGCAACGGCTGATGACCACATTAGCCATCTGGTCTCCTGCAGGTCCCACCACAAGTCCAGGCTCTTTCCCAGCCAAGAGTCGTTGGCTAGATGAGGTGACACTTGTGATTTGCGTGTCAGACCGTCCCTGCTGCCATGCCTTCGCCGCTCGGCACGGCTGAGCCGCGCTCCAGGCCCGCGGGAAGGAACCTCCGGCCCAGCCCAACCACTAATGGCTCACCTGGCAGAGCTGCTGCCCGTGGCCAAGGCAGCCCTTGCCAAGCCCAGGCATGGCTTGTGATGAATGGAGAACACATGCAACAAGTCTGGCCACAGCTAAACAGCCTCGAGGCCCTGGCTGGGAGCCGGCAGATGCAGCACCACACGTTTTTACGACACACGGGGACAGGGAGCAGGGCTGTGCATCCCCAGCAACAGACCAGGCTCAGCATCTCTGCTCCCATATCTATGGGAAACCTGCTCTGCCCAGGGTTTGTGCTCCAAAGAGCTAAATATCCACTGACATAAACCCCCAATGACACCTGAAATTAGACTGGAACGCGTTCTAGTAATTTGTAACAGGCAAGAACTTTTATCTGCTGTAAATCGGAGCAAAAAGGAATGAAGCAGTTCCAGGCGGATCTGCTTTGCAGCGGAAATGCCTTAAATGCCCAGAGGAGCACAGTATAAAAATGGAAACAGCCTGATATAAAACCTCTGACGTCAGAGAGGCTGTTTCCTCCAGCCTCAACCAGCTCTAATAGAAATCCACTGAGAAGTTCCAGAAGCAGCCTTTACTTCAGAGTCCAAAAGACTTATTCAGAGTCTGCTATAAAAACAATTTTGAGAATTTATTTATGGGAGCTTGTGGTCGCCCTGGTGTGCTTCCCAGTGCCTCCTGCTGCTGCAGACAGACCAACAGCCATGGATGGCTACCCAGTCAATGGTACCCAGCCACCAGCTGTGTGCTTGCTCTCAGTCCCCTGCTCGTGGGGAAAGAGCAGCAAAATATATCAATAAAGTGCATTTCCTGGAAGCTTCAGTAATATTTTCTTTCCCTCAGAACTGCAGCAGGTAAACCCTGCATACAAAGGTTGTTTCTGTCTTATCACATCACCCTGCAGAGAGTCGTAGTCCTCTTCCATGTGTCCTTTGTGCATGCCCCCGGGCAGATTCAGTGACACAAGAGCTGTTACATCTCACAGCTCACCCTGTTAGTCACAATCCTGGCTGTTTTCCTCATCTTTACATCCCCAGTCCTTCTCTGAAAGACTCAGCTTGCTTACATCCAACCCAGGTCTGAACGTTTTCCTCCCCACCTGAGGGAAGGACACCCGCTGGGGGACAGATGAGCTGTGTAATGGCCTCCTGACATTTCTGTAAGGCAATCTGAAAGGTGAAAAAGTAAATAAAACCATCGTGGTGCCTGGGGATGTTTCTCTCTGTGGTGGTTTGCACTGGCTGGCTGCAGGCTGTGCGCCGGGGAGGAGCTCCCTGCAGAGCACACGTGTGCACACACCCAGCCTGCACCGTGCCCACAGCCCTCCACAAGAAACCAGGCCAACTTCTGGAGTATTTATAGATCTTGAAAAAGAGCCAGAACCCTCTCTCCAAGAGGATGCACAATTTAACATTGTGCAAAGTCATTAAGCCTCACAACACGGACTGCACAGCCCCGCTCTGGTAATGGGGATGGCAGCTCCTCACCAGACTTCATTATGTTAGTGCACATAATTGCAGGAACCCTGAAATACCTGTGAAATCCCACTGAGATCCCAAACACAGAACAAAACAATTGCTGGCAATGACAGAGGCATAAATGTACTTTTAAAATTTAGCACAGGCTTCTGCTGATGGCAAAGAATCCAGTGGCAGAAACATGAATTTACATTTTCATCACACAACAGTTCTCTGATTCCCCCTTTATCAGAAGGAAATATTTTAAAGTTTTTAATTTTGATTTTTACCCCATTTTGAGGGAGTTCAGCCCTCTGACACATGCTATCCCACATGCAGAAGGCCTTTGCAAACAGACCCAGCAGTTAATGGGGATGAGGTTGATGGTCTAAACTAGAATAGTTCTCCTTTACCTTTGGACTTTCTTTAGCCTGTCTCCAGAGGAGATTAAGGAAGTAAAAGTTCACAAACGGATGATTTGTCAAGGGATTGCCAAAGGCCAGCTTTTATTTAAAGCTTTCTCAAGCATCTTATCTTACTGGGCTTTAAAGCTGAACAGTCACCTTGGCACCCACCTCTGTTGCCTGAAGTGTAGTTATAAAAATGGCTGGGGAGGCCACTTGAGCTACCAGGACACTGACAGCCTGTGACACTGCTGTGCTAACGAGGGCAGATAATCAGCAGGCAGTGAGGCAGCCATCACAACCAGGCTGAAATGTAAGGCCTGTGCACTGCAGCCCTGCTTCCAAGAGTCACAGCCTCTGGGCTCCAGCAGATCCCCAATTTTCAGCTACTCTAAATTTTTTTTTCTATCTCTAGACTGTAACATAACCTTGAAATATGAATTAAATATGTCAGGAAATACCTCCTTGGCTCTGACAAGAGCCTGAGTTAGAAGCTCCATACCCTGAATTCCTGTAAGCTCCTTCTCGGCAGCACTGCATCCTATTCCATGGGACTCTGTGTGCAGCACCACAGAGGATCTTTAAAATTTGACCAAGGATGTCAGTGCCCACGATTTGAACTCTTTTCCCCCACCCCATTTCTATGCACATGTTTCAGCAGTTTCTGGATGAAGAGTATTATTTCAGTTCCCAGGAGTAGTACTTCTGGTTATGTTAGACAGTGTCACTGAACTCACTTGAGCTCTACCAGAGAGAAATCTCACCTGAAATCACCCACCTGGGCTTGTGAGTGAAGACATTAATTCAGCCAGACCATGGGCATCCAACTCCAGGCCCTCTATTGTACCCTAAAAGCTAAAGGGACCTCTGTGAAGGACTGACAAAAAGCCATGCCAAAACCTGACAGCACGAGAAGGGAGCAACTCCTAAGCAGACCGTGTTAGCACTGTAACAAATGTTGTTTGTTCTTTCCCTTAACATCTTCACTGCAGTCTTAGCAGACTGCATTTCATCACTGCCCACTCTGAGGCTTTGGATGAAGATAACAGCTTCAACAAAAACAAGTTATTTTAATTAAAAAGTGGCTAGAAAGCCTGAAACCTAAAGTGATGGACAGTCAGTCAGTCAGTCAGACAGACAGACAGTCTGACTGAAGGCTCCTCAGCTTCGGTGCTGTGCCACTCTCCGACTCTGTAGCAAAGATCTGTCTCCTGAGTGGCAAGAAGCAAAATGCTTTTGATGTCTGTAGTTGCCTGCCACTCAGATTCAAGTCATTCCAAATGACTCCCAGAACCACACTACGGAGCTCTTTCCCTGCCACGAGGGGCTCTATGCATCCAATCTCCACGCATTTACAGTGTGTAGCTGGAGCTGTCTGGTAATACCCTACATATGGGCTTGAAAGAACATTATTGACAGCATATTGCTTAAACTGGGTGAGCAGCTACTCCTCAACCTGTTTTCAACCTCATAATTCAGCAGTGTCCAAATTAATTTTATGATAATCTCATGCATCAATAAATTCAACTCACAGGTGGCTGACAGAACCCAAGATTTTGAAAATTATGTGCATTCCCCTTCAGGGAACAGACGCAGGCAGAAGCAAAGGCTTGATTGCAGCCTGTGTATTTTTAGACACGTTAATTAAATCTGCCACATCATTTTAGATAGATGGCTCTGCAACTTTAATCCCAAGGTGCTGCCTTTCAGAGGGATTCCTGCGGGAGTCAATTATATTTTGTTTGCATAGTGTTAACAGGTGGTACCTGCAACTCTAAACTCTGGGCATGGAAATAAAAATCCAAAGAGCAAATTCTGTTCACTTTGCTAAAACAACTGCAATTGCAAGCAAACATCCAAAAGCCTCCTTGGGATAAACTACCTTTCCCAAACTCTTCAGAAATATAGTTTTCCCATCTATCCAACTGCTGGTCAAGCCTGGCTTAAAGAAAACTAGGATTGGTTCCCTATTTTCTTCCCAAACCTCACTGCTTGTTGTTTCTTATAGGATCTTAGATTAGTTTGGATTGGAAGGGACCTTACAGGCCAGCTTGTTCCACCCCCTACCGTGAGCAGTGACCCCTTCCACTGTCCCAGGTTGCTCCAAGCCCTGGCCAACCTGGTCCTGGACACTTCCAGGGCTGGGGCAGCTACAGCTGCTCTGGGCAATCACTCTGCCTACACCAAGCCTTCCCTCAGAGCCCTGGGAAATGCTGAATTATCTCGATCAGCAAAACTTCAGTGAGGCTGAGAAGAATTTAAAATAAAGATGGGCATCTTAGCCATGATATTTTACATACATCATTGAAGCTCTGAATCCACTGAGCTGGAATATAGGCCTGACAACCAAGACAAACAACAGAGGTATTTGTGCACGGTTGGGATTTTTGTCTTCTTCCTCCACAGAGGTCCAGCAAAGGCCACAGTGTCCCTCATGTACTGCCTCAGGTACCACACAGGACTTCGTGGATATTGCATTACAAAGTTTCCATGTTGCTTTCCCACTGCCACAGAAAGGCAGGTGACTGAATGCAGGTGACAGGATCACTACCCAAAGATGCCTATTCCTCTCCAGAGCTCTCTTTTTACTGTCCAAAGGTTTTTAGCATATCAGGTCTATCGGAAAGCTGCCCAGGGGTCACTCATATCAGCAAGTCATCTGGGCTGATTTATAAATGATGACAAACAGCCCGTTCATACCCAGAGTCCAAATATCCCAAGAGGCTGTTTGAGGAAGAGAAAGGAGATTTGGAGCACAGGCATCATTATCTTATCAGCTCTGTTAAAATTCTGCTAAGCTTCCTTTCTTAGGGTTTATTTTACCAAGATTTCTCCATACTGAGACCTCAGTGCTGCATCATTTTGGTTGCATATCAAAGGGTGAGTCAAAACCTTCATCAAGTGGGAAGGGAGGTGCATACGTGCAAAAACAAATGTCAAGTCCTCTGCACTTCATTGACTTTGGGATATGAGAGGCATGAAAAAGCTGAACAAAACCAGAGGAGTAAAGCATCCAGCCAGATCACATCTGTCTTCACACTAAGATTCCCACAAGAAAACCTGAAAACACCAGGAAAAATGTCATCCCAACTTAAATCTTAAAATGAAGAATGAGAATGACACTGCAAGTCTATTTCACCCATAGGATGATTCCAGGCCAGTTCCTGGCTCTCATTTATTATCAACACTGAAGAGTGAGGCCCAAACTGTTGAGGTTCACTCCACTGAATGTGGATTTTTATTCCCATTTCACACAGCTGGTGGAGCTGGGTTTGATTCATTGGAGACAAGAGACCTGGCTTAGACTTTAAGGACTGAGCCACTTCTATATTCTGCACCTTAATTGAAACAGGAGTATCATCTAAAAGATGCTCCTTTGAATTGTTTTCTCCGTCTCCGGTGGAAGGGCACACACTCTATTGACAGATGGAGCTTATTTAATTTAATAAAGGCTGATTTTAATCAGACATAGAGTTCATAGCAATTAACAATTAAGTCCTCAGTTTCTGCAGAGGTCGTCAGTGGTGTCTCTCACAGACAGCTGGGTGAAACGTGGGGGGAGTGCAGGGAGGTGGCAGCCAACTCACGCTGGCCTGTGTGCCTGGATCAGGGAACACCACCATGCTCCCTGCATCCTGTTTGAGGACAGCGAGCCTCAGAAATGGTCAATTCAGTGAAAAGTGCTGCCCTCACCCAAAAACATCCTGTACTGGGGGGTTTTCCTGAGCACACACAGCCGACAACCCGCATAGGAAACTGATGCGGAGAATCTCTGCAGTGAAAATGAAACTGCACAAGTGCTTGTGAGCTTTAGCTGTTTGTATGTTTATACACAGCATCCTGCAACCCAGGCTTATGCTGCAGAGTCAATGGACACCTGAGGCCACACCTAACCTCTTCAATGGGCCACCAACAGACAGCTCAGCTAGAGACAAAATCAAGAAAAGGAAGCATGAGAGTCACATTTCTGCACTGAAAAACCACAGCAGGCTTTGTGGAACTGCTAAAAAAAAAAATCACAAGCTACAGGTGTTTTCAGAAGCTGAGCAGCACAAATCCTGAGGTCAATTTCTTAGATGTCTTGGCAGCAGTGGCAAAGTGACCTGCCTAAATCATCACATCAGTTACTATCCCGCCTGGTCCCCTGACATTCACTTCTCTCTGGTTTGAATAACTTCCCAGTAATTCTGTTGTTAGAGTCCATGGAAAAAAAACCACCAAAATTCAAGACCAAGGAGTCAGCTTTTGAAATAACAAATGACAGAAATTACTGTCCCAAAGAGAATATGACAAAAACCAACAGTGAGGACTGTACACACCATAAATTTGCTCCCTGTTTTCCCACTACATCAATAATGTTAAGATTAATGTCCACAAATCTGAGTATTTCAAATGCCTGAGAATGAGGGGAGTTGTAAAGCTGACCTGTATCTTTGCCAAGTCTTTGATACCTGCTTTATGCTTCCAATAGCTTATGAAAAATGCAATATAAAGCTCTAGATGGTAAACTGCATTCTATTTTTCCAGCATTCAACACAATTCAAAGCATAAAAACAAAGCACAAGATGGAATTTTCCACTAAAACAACAGCAAAAGGAAATCTTATTTCTGCTGCCTTGCTCCCCTTCAGGGAAGACAAGGAGGTGCTGTTGTCCCATTAAGCAGCGTGTCCACCTTCTCAGATAAGGCCGGCTAGCCTCTTGAATTTGCATGTGAAAATTACCCTGCTCAGCTCTGGAAATGATGCTCGTAGGTGTAAAGAGAGGAGCTTTGCTGCTTTGAAGTTTGCAAGGCAGCGAGGATGAAGGCAGGAATTAACTCAACACCGATTACAGCTCATGGTCTCCTCCACATCAGACTTCTGAACACGGCACAGAAACACACTGAACAGCCAGGTTACACTTCTTTTTGCCATCCAAAGCCCTCAAAGAGAGGAGACGAAAGCTCTGTTTGTTCCTGGAGCCCAGCCTTTCCTCTGAGCTGTCTGTTACTGACTCAGGCTTGTGTTGGAAGAACACATCTTCAGAGAAGTGCCAACATCAAACACACCAGAGATTTTACAGGTACACACATTGAGGCCTCGCTCTGAAGTGCTGTTTCCCAAAGAAAGCACGACCAGGGGAAGCACTGGAATATTTTAATAGTAAGAGGGGCACTCACATTTTTCTCTGGGCTGCTGTAAAATATGGCCTAGCCTTTATCTTTTTAATTTTCTGTTGCTAATGCCCTCTTAATTACCATCACAAAGTTGTAACTTGGATCCTCCACCAGGAAATCACTTAAGCATGCACTTCACTCCTTCTTCATTTAAACAAGCAAACAAACAAACAAAAAAGCTTTGCTTCACACCATTACATTAGTTAGTCATGCTCTTCCCCTAAGAGGGAATCCAGTGCCAAAACCAGCCCTGAAATTCACCATCTCTGGAGCAAAAGGCACCAGTTAAAGGCACAACAGCTCTGGGCAGCAGAGAGGAGAGATAAGCACATCCCCAGGCTGTGGGCTGGATTCACCCTCATGGTGGGCAGCTGTCAGGTGGACCTTGTTGGTCCCCCAGCCCCACCCACACTCTTCTGCAGGGCTCAGAAACTTAATATAAAGAGCCTTGGCCAGGATGCACTTCGCTTTCTGAACTTGCTGTCCTATTTTCTTGAGCACCTCTGCATTGCTCTGGAAGGGATACTGGTTTTCTGGTGCTCTGTACTTGATAAATGCCACTCAAATAAGACCACACAAAAGATAGCTGAGAAAGGCTTTGACATTTTTCTCTCCCAGCCCCTGAATGCTCAGTGCACTTTCAGCTTTGACTTAAAACACACAAACAATCATGTCTCAGATGAAAAAATAAAACCATGTGGAGGAAAAATAAAATTATTCCTCAATATTTTAATAATGATCAGAGCAAAAACGTGCTGAAACACTGCCCAACATCTGGAATAATCTGCCATAAACTGACCACGTGCTGCCTTCTACCTTGCTCAGTGTTTGCTCTAACTCATCCCAATGTTCTCTCTGAAGGCTGTTACAGAATAACATTCCTGGAGGATTAGATGGCCTTTGTTTGCAGCCCACCCTTCTTCTTGGCCATAATTTGCTTATTTGTTCTCATGTTTACCTTTGATGTGCTCCTGACAGCAGTCAGAGTCAGGCCCAAATGTTGATGAGCTGAATGAGATGAGCTCGTTTGATCTTCCCATGCCGGCTTAGCAATTCCTGCCAGATAAGGACTTTGAAGGTCGCACCAGGATGGATGTGAAGCCTTTGCCTCACCCAGATGTGTCTCTTACAGCCCCCAGCTACACCAGCAGCATATTTGGTCATAAGTCTCCGTGGTTTGTGGAGAATTATGACCTCTCACCCTCAGAGTCCTGGCTCTGTTATCTAAGTTAGTGATCACCTATCACCAGCAATCTTTGATCCAATCTTCGATCTTTGGAAAGAGGAGGTTAAATTGAACCAAGAGCTGATAACTGGGAACAGGACCATGGTAAATTCACAAAGAAAAGAACTTAAATAGTCAGGCTGAGCATCCAGCTTAAAATCCACACTGACACCTACTGAAACTTTGACAGCAGACAGTCTTTTCCCTTTGCATGCAGAATGGCATGTGTTCATAGAGCTCTCAAGGCCGAAATTCACTTCTTCAGATTGGCTAATTTGAGCTGGCCCATTAAGTATTCCTGAAACAGTCTTAGATAGTCAATTGTAATCTAGAAATGTTCTGTAGATAGGGCTCCAGCAGGAATCCTTGAAATAAACCACAGTAAAAAGAGAAAATGATAGTCCATAATAGAATCACTCCATTCAACATAATAGAAAATAAAGCATAATCAGTGATGTGAAGAGCGACACACTGTACTAAGCACCACACATTACTCATTCTCTTCAAATGATCAAAATTGCCAGGATTCTCTCATGCCTAGAGACCAAACAACCCCATAAAGAAACTGCTGAATATCAAGAGGGAGATTTTTCTCTACCAAGAAAAACACCTTGGCGGCATTAGAGTCTTGCAGCCTGAATCTTAAAGGCTGCAGACAATATTCAAAGGAACAATTTTCGATTTGATGATGGCCACAAGTGAGTCCCATTACACCTCTAAGACAGCTCCCAGCCTCCAGACCTCGCCAAAGGAGCATTTCTAGAACATAAGAGAATGAGGAACATTAAGCTCAGAGCGAGGGTAAATCTACCTGATGTATTGCTAAACTTGTCAAGCCTTTGTGACAAATCCCTGGTACCTGACCCCGAGCTCGCATCGCTGCTGTCAGAGAGCAGCACTGGTGGCAGAGTTTGCTCTCCCTGCCTTTAGCACAGTGCACACGTAAATCTTGTTAGTGAACTAAGCATAACTAATGCTTTGTGTAAGCACTTGGGTGTGTTATTCGAGTATTTAGGGATTCAACCTCCCGAAACAAACTGGCTTTCTTTCACAGGCACTCGTGGTAGCGACTTAGTCAAGCCAGCAGTGGCTAAGCAAAGTTGGGATGTCAGGTTTTAAAGGAGAATTCCCCTGATGTCATGAAGTGACCCCAAGTAAGGAAATACAGAAAGAGGTCTCATTATTCCTAAATACTTCATGCTCCAAGCTCTGCAGGCTTGCAGTTGTCCCAAACAATCAGACCCTGATGTGTTCACCTGGGAGGAAGCATACAGAGGGCTGGTGTTCCCAGGAAGCTGTTTAAAGCTGGCTGTGAAAGAAGCAGAAAGGAAAAATCCCCCTCTTCCTCCTCCCCCTCCTCCTGAGAGCAAATCAAACATCTAATTGAGAGAGCATCCCGGAGCAACTGGCTCCCTTCAGTGTTGAGTAAGAGCTTATTCTAGCATCAAAGTCACTGTGTTTGAGCCAGCCATTGGGGTTCCTGTTCCTTAAAGAACTGCAAGCAGTGAGCAACAGGGGATATAAGAAGGTCTACAGAACCTCTGATATAAGCTGTGAGAATCTGCAGGATTTACTGTCAGAGATAACTTAGGGCCTGATTTTCCCACTGTATGGATGCCTTCAGGAGCTTAAGCCATCATCACAGCTCCACGGTTTCTTCACAGTAGAATAAATATTTCCTCAGCACATGTGAAAACTTGCACTGGAAAGACTTTGTTATGTTGTTAGAGCAAAGCTTGAAAGGCTTAAAGGTCCTGCCAAAACTGAGGGGAACAGACAGATTTTCAAGCCAAACATGAATTTCTTCCAGAGCTTTGGTAACAGTGGCAGCAAAGACACAAGGGTTATTGATGTGTTAGAAACCACAGACCCGCCTGAGAATGGTCCCATAGGAACTAAAGCTTTCTCCCCCCAAAAAAGGTGAAGAGATCAATAGCCCAGTTTAAGTGCATCTATACTAGTGCTGGCAGTGTGGGCAGCAAACAGGAGGAGCTGGAGACTTCTTACTAACAGCAGACACCTGTTGAAAATACAGCACAGCAGAGAGGAAACAGTCCAGGAATCCTGAGCTCAGTTTTGGGGCCCTCACTGCAAGAAAGACATTGGGGTGCTGGAGGGTGTCCAGAGGAGACCAACAGAGATGGGAAAGGGTTTGTTTAGCCTTGAGAAAAAGATGCTCAGGGCAGACCTTATCACCCCCTGCAATTCCCTGAAAGAAGATTGTAGCCTGGTGGGGATTGGCCTCTTCTTCCAGGTAAAGAGGGACGGAAGAAAATGAAGTGGCCTCAAGTTGTGCCAGGGGAGGTTTAGATTGGATATTAGGAAAAATTTCTCTACCAAAAGGGTTGTCAGCATTGGACCAGGCTGCCCAGGGCAATGTTGGAATGACCATTCCTGGAGTGATTTGAAAGATGTGTCTAAGTCACCTGTATGAATTGCCTCCAAATCTGAGCATCTCACAGTCTTTAATGCATGAACTATCAAACATTCCTGTAAGGTAGGGAAATGATGGTTTGCTAACAAGAAAAGGAGGCACAGAAATGATCACTGCAAGACTTTCATCAAAATCAAAATTTACCAATGCAGGTCTGCTAAAAGACACGGAGAAGCAAAATTCTGTTAGTTCCCTCAGCTAGTCCTCAAACAAGGGACTCTTACTGCTCCCATCCAGAAAATAAGATGGATTATTTAGTTCTGCCTATGCAAAGTTACATTTATTTGCTGTGAGGTCAGAAGCTGACAACAAAACAAAGATTAAAAAACCTAAAGCTGTTCCTCTGCCACTCTTCCACCCCCCTCAGCACCGCAGTGCACTGCCTGCACTGTGACACCTGACAGGCCCGGGACCCCTCTCTGTGATGTAGCTCAAGGAGGGGATGCTCGTGTTTTACATCAGGCTGTTGAAATTAATCCCTGCTTTCTCATCCTTCTGATGCACTGCAGGGCTCTCGGATCGATTTGCTCCTCCCCGGCCGGGAGCAGGAACATGTTCCCAGTTCCGCTTGGCTGTGTACCATTCTGCAGCGAAACAGGAGCCTGTCACCCTCTTGTCATGTTAAGGGAATAATATAATTTAATCTTTCCAGGCACTTTAAATGAAGCTGCTCTACCCTGAAATAGATACATGGGAGTACAACGCACAAAAGACAGATCCTTCAATAAACACGTTACCCAAGTCTATCACACGTGGGGATGCTGCAGATGGCCAGGGTTGTGTTCCCCCAGCACAGAAAGCTGCCACCACATTTGAAAGGGACCAAAATGCTGTTTGTTTATGCCACTTTGGGAGGTCAGGCTGAACTGCAGATTTCCATTTCAAAGCCTTTACTCTGGCAGAGGCCACCGAACACAAGTCCCCTGTCACTTCCTCACAGAAGAAAGATTATTCCCCTTCTCTCCATGCCCTCTTAAGATATTTTCCACCCTCCAACTTCCTCCTGTACATAATACAAGCCATCCCAAACTCTTTCCATTGGAGTACTTCCACTTATTTAAGCACAGGAGAAATTTTCTAGTCTGCTCTCATCACGTGGCAACTCCTCATCCTAATACTCTCTGATCATTCCTTTCCATCTCCACCCTCACTGCTTTGCTGTGCTGGGAACTGGGAGCACAGCTTCACCATGGAGGCAAGGATGCTCACAGCAAGAAATCATTTCTATTGATTTTTATTTCTATGAAAGGCATAAAATATTAGTGAACAAAAATCTGGCATTCAGAAGGATTAGATTCATACTTGGTGCATGATTCACACAGATAAAATAAGATGATCAATCCACTTTTTGCTACCCTGCACCTGTTATACAAACTTAATTTCTGTAATTATGAGTACCCACACCTATCACAGAAAAACCAGATGGTGTCTGGAACCCCTGGCCTGTCCTCCATGCCAGACAGTGGGCTGAGGTTCCCAGTGGGAAAGCAGGATTTTGCAGAGCCAGTGAGCCCAGACCATCCCTTGCAAAGATATATTTGCCACCTATCTGGGGATTTTCTAAAGATATCGTTCAAATGCCGTCAAAAAACCCTTACTCCAATTTTCTTCCACTTCAGCTTATAGCCAGAAAACACACTTGTCCTCTCCAGAGGAAGAAACAGAGCTGCAATTGGTTTGAAAAACGCTACATATTTCTGAGTTGGAAAGTGTCATCTCCCTTTAAACAAATATTTATTTTCCACTGCTCTAACCTACACTTGGCGACACCACTTAGATTTGGAAACAAACTCCCCTTGCCACCTGAGAGACCTGAGAGTTTGTGAATTTGGTTACAACAGGCCAACAAATGGTGGGTTTTCAATACCAGAGAGACCCTTGGAGCAATCAGGGGCTTGTAAAAGAATGTTTTTACCTGGTGCTCAGTGGTTTGGGGGCTTTTATACATTTGTAAGTGATTTTTGCATTTGTGGTCTTGTGGGACAAATAACACTGCTGGAACCAAGAAGCATGACTAAGTACAACACAAACTTCTTTGCAAGTCTCTTCTGGCACAGCTGAAAATTCATGTCCAACGAGGCAGCTGCTACAGAGAGCCCTTGGGCAGCTCTGGAACGAAGGGCAGGCACAGCCTCAGCTGCAAGAGCTGAAGTATGAGAGTAAATAATCTCTCTGGGGATTAAAACAGATTGCTAACTGCAGAGAGCCTCCCGAGGCAGTTTCAGGGACAAGTGACCAGGGCAATTGCCCGGAGCTGTAGCCAATGAGACAGCCTGACAAAGTGCTGGTCACTTAGGAGTGGTACCTGCCTTCACCACAGCTCAGCATCAATTCAAGCCCACAGGCAACTCCACCTAATCAAGACCCATTTTCTTCTAATGGATGTTTCCTGATCACAGGCAGGACAAATCTCCCACCCAACAGTGACAACAGTCCCTGCTAGAAGAGTGACACTTGCACTGCTTCTCTCCCTTGTGCAGTTCAAGTGTTGAAGCCCACAGCAGACCACTAGAGCATTTACTCTGGCATCCTGTATATCATCACCTCCTAAAAAGTCTCGTTAATCTTGTTTGGGAGCCAAAGCCTGTACATGGAAAAGCTTCTCTGCAAGAGCAGCCCCAAATGTTACAGCTCCCATTCACACTGCTGACATTTGACAGGCTCAGAAGTGTTTCGTGGAGGTGGCTGTGGAGAGAGAAGGGTGGTCTGCTGAAGTGGATTCTGATCTCACTCCTTTGAAGAATGAACAGTGACAGCAACACTAAGCAAACAACTTAACAAGTGTCTTAGGTTCTGCCCTGCAAAGCCTGGGAGCTGCTGGTGTGGAGCACGTTGAGCCCTGGGACACGCATTCCCAAACGGAGGGTGCAGAAACATGAGCACACATCTCTGCCCCACACAGGGAGGGACAACTGGGGGGAAAGAAAAGCAAAGAATGAAAGAAAAAGTGCTGCTCTGCAGATGCCAGTCTTTTGGGGGTTGCAAAATGTTGGAGTAAATGTTTCAGGTGCAAAGAGCACATGGAGATTCACAACTTCAGTGGCTTGAGCACGGCCCTGTGGCTATTGCATGACCTATGCAATGCTCATGGCCATGTTCAAACATGCTTTCTCTGCTCTACTATCAAGTGTTTACAAGCACCAGAGCAGGTACAGTGCAGGAATACACATTATTGCCCTGCTGAAGGGGACTGTGAGCCAGCCCAGTGCTCAAGAGATAGTCATGGAGTCAAGGACGAATGAACTGCAGCAGCTCTGTGCTTCTCCATCTATCAGTAGATGGCCACAGCAGCTGAGCTGTGGGCTCTCAGCCTGTCCTGCTCACACAGGGAGCTGTGTTAGCTAAATCTCAATAAAGAGATCCTCAGAAAACACAGCAAGGGCTGTTCCACCTCCAGAGTGTGATGAGGACAGTCAGCTCCCAACACAGAAGATGCTTCTTGACTTTCTGGTATTCATTAAATTGTTGCCCAAAGCAATTGGTCAGAAATTGTCAGGCAACACCTGACATCTTCACCATGTCAGTGAAGATCCTCCTCGGCTGAACCCCAAAATTTTGTCAGAAAGTTTTTGTAAACTTCCAAGGCATCGCAGTGGGTCTGCAGGCATGGATTCCAATGGCACTGCTAGATGGGAATCCTGTTTTCTTCAGGCTCTGCTAGCAAAGCTGGGCTTCCAGGATCTCTGTGGGAAGGCTGAGCATCTGAAACAGCAGGAGCACACAGGAGCTGAGAGCCTCCAGGGTGACCACAGTGGAGCCATGTGGCATGGAGCATCCCTGGGCATCCTGTGGCCTTTTCCTTCAGAGATACTATGTTCCAGAAGCTCTCTTTGTTTTTCCCTCAATCCCAACATTTCTGGGTTTGATACATTTCTAAACTTTTGGCTTCACTTTATGATAACAATCAACTTTCAGAAGAAGCAGGTGAATGTATCTTCAAGAAAAACATTCCAAACACTGACATTTTTCATAGCAGGACATTTGTAGGATTTCCCTTGGACTTAGGGGCAAGCACTGGTGCTGGACTTATCAAAGGAGAAGGAATTTCCATATCAGACAGTCCTAGGCAGAGGACTCAACCCCAAAAGTCTTCGTAGGCGTTGAAGAAAAAACTTTTGCAGAGTTAATAATTGATAGAGCTGATGAGATATTGATTTTCAGAAGGAAAAATCTTTCCAATTCTCTACCCTCATCCTGCTGACACACAAGAAGCTGTATTAATTCTCAATAAAATAAAGAAAAGAATGAGGTGCCTTTTATACGAAAAAGCCTGTAACTACAATAGATACTGACCATGAATATAAATGGGAACATATACAAAATTAGGCCAGGCAAATTAGCCGGTGCTAAAAGCCTGGATATAGCCTGCACATGCCAAATATGACTCTGGAGAAATCTTGTAATTGCTTTAAGGACAGGCTTAAGATACTGTAAGTAAAAGCCATTCAATATGCCAGCAAAGTACAAGCAGGCAGCTACAGGAATATCATCACGGAGAAAATGCTTCTTTCCATCTCCATCTAGTGGGTGTGATGAGCCATTGCTTTATCCACGATGCTTTTACAGCAGCACACGAGGAGATTTAACCTCCTTATGTAACAAGCCTTTTGGTCCCCTAATTCTTTTCTCATGGCTTTCTGCTGTTCCCCCAGCTGCAACTCTTTCCCTGTCTCTCTTTTCATCACAAAAGAGTGATTCTCTAAGTTTCTCCATTTTGCTTAGTAGAATTCATTGCACATTTAGGGCCATTTTACAGTGAGATTTACAGCAATGTCACCAATAGAGAAAATTGTTGTAAAATAACTGTGGACAGCGTTATAAAGTAGCAATAAAATCAGCAATAATGCACAGCTGTGTATTTATGTCTGCCACCTGTTCACTTCACTTTCCTTTTTTAAGCCACCTCTAATCAGATCAACCAGTTCAGCAAAGGAATGATCTGGTAATGTCACACTGGAAAGCAGAGGTCCAATTTTTACAGACAGGCACAAAGAGAGAGCATCCACTGTGCCCACGTGTACATATATGTCAGGCCCTGACACAGAGATCATCATCACCCACATTGCTAAGGAGTGATGTACCAAATAACCATCTCTGCATGCCACACATGCACAAAAACACAGACACACACTATAAACATATCTGGGCACACACTGTGCGCACATATATCCATCTGGTTTGGCATTCAGAGTCCTAATCCCCAGTTCCCAGACTGCAACCTAACAGATCCCATGTGGGACAAGTATTTCTTGGCTATGGTCTGCAGGAAGCTGGCTGGTCATTGGGATAATTCCACAGCGTAAGAAGAAAAAAGATATCAGCTCAATATCCAAGCTGAGTCATCAGTCAGTGACAGGGGGTTCAGCATATCCCCACCACTGAATGGTAACCAGTGGCCAAGGGGCTCCAGCCCAGCAGCCCTTATGTTGGCTGACACAGGCTGATGAATGTGCAAACAGCAAGGTGAAAGAGATTATTTTTTCCTTTAGTTCAACTTCCAATTTGGACCGTCCATGCTGGGTTGCACTTAATATTTCAGCTCCAAATATGTCTTCTACTTAGTGCTAGATGGTTTGCCAAGATCACCCTTCTCCTGGAGCAAGTGAGAGTGGACTGAGACAGCCACTACTTGCAGAGAGCAGCTTTTGTACAACTTGCTTTCCACCTCTGGCAAACATTTCTACATGCAACACTCCAAAATAATTGCTGTGGGATCTGTGAACAGCCTGGTGCATTTAGATATCCCAATTTGCTTTATGGATCATTTTGTGATGAACAAGGGCAGAACAGCCGCCTTGGGTAACATCCAACCAACGGTGATAAAAGGCAGCCCTGCCTGCTGTGCCACCTAGGAGGGATGTGTGAAAGGGTCTGTCAAAAAGCATTTGGATAAACTATCAATAACCTTTCTTGTGCAGCCCAAAAAACTCTCTGGAATGGAAAGGGCACGGGCTGAATTTTAAATGTCCCCTCCTGACAGAGGCAGCGCTGTGGCAAAGCACTGATGGTGGCACTTTGGGCAGTTTTGTTTGGACGCCAGGGCTCTGCCTGTAAGTGATGCCGTCTGGTGAACACACAGCTTTAATGATCACCTTGGAATCAGGAGGCATTTCTCACTGCAGTGTGTTATTGCAGCAGGCCCCCACAGGGAAGGGAATGGGAGAGTACTGTGCCTGAATTGCAGCTCTTCTGAACTTCATTTAAGGACTCCAACATCTTGATTTCCTTCTAAATATTTGGTATATTTCCATTTTTATCAGAAAACTCCAAATTGTCCAAGTTTAGCAAAACCCAACCTCTTCCAGCCAAGAGGCACAGAGCAACTGTTAGTGAAAGAAAAATTATATCATCACACAGCAAAACACTGCACAAAAGAACTGCTTGAAGCCATATTACCCTGATTTTATTCATCACTGAGTGAGAATTAGCAAACACTTCCCTTTCTCTGCTCCTCAATTCTCCCACCCCTGCCCTGGGCATAATGAAGTTTTCACTAACTCATAAGCTTCAAGGCTAAGTCCATTAAGAGCTGTAAAACATTCTTCCCTCAGTAGCTAGATGAAAAGGATATAGAAATTAAAACAATGTATACAAGAGTATTATAATAGGGATGATATGAACCCCCTTGTGGAAGTGCTGGAAGGCCACTGGATAAAGTCATTCAGTGATGACCCTAAAGCTATAACGAGCTTCTCATCTCACACAGCTTCTGCAACGAATATAATGCGATGGGGGAAAAAAGGAATATCAGGCTTTTGTGGACTGAAGCCTGAAGGCAAATCTTTCCTTATCACAAGTTCTGCAGGTCAAAATGGGATCAAGAATCTTCGTCACTCACAAGAAAATAATTACCCCAAAGGTGAAAGACAAGTAACTGTGGACCCATTCAAATTACACAGAGCTAGTGCAGCACAGAGAAAATATTTCTAATGTGGTGATCTTTCTCATGCTTATTTGTCACAAGTATCCCTTTATCTGATGGTTTCTGAGGAAAAGAGAAGGATCAATTCTGGCAAAGAAATCTCTACCCTGCAGTTGAATTTTCAAAGCTATGATAGATCATATGGACATTGCACAGAAATGAAAAGGAGGTCAGGAAACACATGCAGCCAAGCAGTTCGTGTTGCATTTGAGATGCACGAAGGATCAAGCAAGGATAAGCTGGATACTGCGTGGAAGTTAACAGGAAAGAACAGAAAGCAATAATGAAGCATGCACTTCAAAAGCACAACCCCATTCCTGTCCACAGAGGCACACAGATTCAAAGTGAAGTTTGCATAAAGCTTGAGGAGGAGTGTACGGGGGCAAGAAGGGGAATGTAGAAATTAAAATCCAATTTCTACTATTTAAATGTCATCACTCAAAAATCTGCAGGAGAAAAAAAATTGATGTGCCTCACTGCTCCTAGCAAGAGCTTTCTTAATGCAAAAATCTAGATTTTTTAAATTTTGTTTTCAAATTTGAAATTCTTACAGCTTATTTAAGTTCACACATCTCTTTTCTGCACAAAGTTAGCTCACCAGTGCTGGAGATGTTCAAAGGTGTATTTAAAAAAAAAAAATCAATGAAATTCATTTTTCTATAATCCCTAATCTTTAAACACCATTCCTTAGACAGACAGCAAGTGACCTGACCAATTTCAGCCACATAATGTACTCGACTCCTGCTCGCCGGAGCCACCTCTTGTGCACATTAGGCCACATTAGATCCACAGCACTGGGGATGAACAGGGCATCAGAAGATGGCTAAACCATCCACAAAGCATATGATCAAAGGAAATTTAATGCTGAGTTCCGTAGCTGCCGGCACCTGTGACACAGCACAGCTTGTGACAACACACTGCTCCGAGTTAGCAAGCCACAATATTATCATTATTTTATTCGGCTGCTGCAGAGGCAGCGTTTCAAAGCTTAGGTCAATACCAACCATTTTTAGAAGCAACATCACAGTGAAGAAGAGCAGCTTCAGCTGCAAACTCAGTTCTTGGAGTAAGGCCATGAAGGCAGTTCTCCAGCCACACACCCAAAAGTGGAGGCATGGCTAAAGCTGGAACAAGGGGCCCAGGTGTTCATTTCCCCCAAGTCTCCCAAATTATTTACTGAGATTAGAAGATGGACTGGCCAAGAACAGATGAGTAAATGTTGCACCCTGGGCGTTTTGTCATTCCAGTCATGCTCTCAATGAGTGTGACATCATTCCTTGCCATGGCAGGCAAGACCCTGAGGGAAGGAAAGGACTCACAGCTCGCACACACCAAGGACCTGATTCACCCTTGCTTTGCACCAGCTTTCTGTGCCACTGCACTTCAGTCAAAACGTGTGTGAATCAGACCTGTTATTTTTATCAGGGATCTAACTGGCTGGTTACAGTCTCAAATAAAATAAAACGTGGAGTTTATAGTCATGCTTCTGCTGTCACGGATGAAAACTCAAAGAGTTGTTTTCAGACAGGTCTGAAAGGGCCAGATCTCTCCCTAGTGCAAAGTCACCACACTGCTGAAGGCAATGGAGCCTGGATCTGCCTTAAGGACTGCAGAGATTACTTAACTCAGTCATCCTCATCCCACTGCTTAGGTCCTTCTCCACTACATTTTTTCCCACCTTGTCAAAAGCTACATGTTTTGTCTTGCAAGCACAAGGCAAGGGCCACAACTTCCTGTATGGATTCAGTTACTGCAAAAAAAGTGAAGGTTTCCTTTTTTTTCCCCTCTGGTAAGTTCTCATCACATACTGGGTTGTCTCCAAGGCCCTCTCCTGTCCTGCAGGGCTGGCCATCCTTTGAGCTGTGTCAGAAACACAGGAAATACCTGAAACCATCCTAAGGCAACAAGGAGGAACTCGGCAGATTCAATGAACCTGATAAATCCCCATTTCCAGGCTTGCAGTAGGAACACAAAATCCCCAAAACAGTAAAATTTACAAAAACTCGGTGTAATCCACATCTAAAAAACAAAGAAAAAGAGCAAGGGACAGGACCACCCAGCAAAGAGAGGGGAACATTTATCTGAGAACTGCTACCAAAAGCTACCACACACCCTGAAAAGTACCACATGCATCAAGATGTCTGTCACCAGCAGCATGGGCTTGCTGTCATTCCCCTCCCAGATGTAACTGGAGCTGTGACTCTCAGAAGTCCCTCTCTTCCTTTTCCCATTCATTGGGAACCTCAAGCACATGGAGATCTTGGCCTGATTTGCAGTGTTTAGCTAAGATGTCTCTGTCTGCAAGTGCTATGTCAGGGTATTTGCTGTAGGTATTAAGGCAGTTAGTCATCTCTGCTGCTGAGCCTGCAGCAATATTTCTACAACTTCAAAGCTCTTACAAAGAATAATATCTTTTGGCTAATTAAATCAGGATATAATGTAACAAAGGTTTTTTCTTTTCCTTCTCTTCCTTGAGTTTCTGCTTTCATAACCTAATCAGGCATTTTACTGGGTGAAACATCTCTATTAAGTCTCATTTCTCAGCCACATGATACAAAAACAGGATGATAATTGAGGCTGCATAATTGATGTGCGCAATGACAGAATATAGAAAAGGGCTCCATTAGCCAGGTCACATCATTAGCATACATTACGTTCAACAAGATTGCTCTCTTCACCTCCTATTTATTAATGGGTTAATCCAGTCCCATCAGCCTGAATACATCATTGTTTAGGTCCTTTCCTGTAAGATACAGCAGCTCAGTTTGACATTAGGAAGGAATTGCTACCGAGGGCAATAAAATCCCGTAAGTGTCAGCGTTGCAGTGGTGCTGTTTGCAGAAGCACTTGGCTCCCCAAGAAGCCAAGGATTTCATCAAGTCTGTAGCACCAACATGTCCTTGGCAGCACAGTCCTGAGCAGAGAGGGAGCTCCTTCAAGGACACGTGAGCTGTTGCCAGACCAGACCACACGTGGACTCCTCGAATGATCCCACTGTCTCGTCTGTCTTCAATTTCCTGTCTGGATTACCACATTTCTCAGGGAGTTTACTTCCTCTCCCACTGTCATTGACATAGAGAGGTATTAGCTGCTATTTAAAAAGAAATTCAAAGCTAAAATAATGTTTAAATGTCATATGAGCTCTGCCTCCCTACAGTGGTGAGGATGCCTGCCTCTTGGGGTGAACCTGCCCCAAGAATTTGCTACAGGGTCAACCACAGCTACCCATCATCCTGAAAGCTCTGGAGAGTTCACATCTCTGTGAAAGCACTGATGCAAAGGTAAAAGCCAGGTCTCCCACAGTGCTCTGATAGCCATTGGAAGAAAATGCTGTTCCTGAAGACAAACAAGAACAACTTGGTGCAGTGGGGGAGCTTTCTACTTCAGTTATGCTGCTAAAGAAACTGGCTTTACAAATTTGGCTTTTGGGTTCCTTAGGTTAACCTCTATGAACACCCATGATTCATTTTCTGACCATGGGTGTCCAAAGAATTGATGGCCTTAGTGGAATTTTCAACTGTCACAAACAAAAAATGAAATGGGATCCCTGCTCTGGGGCTCTCCAGGCCACTGCCTGCCACTTCCCACCTTGTGCCTGGTTAAAAAGTCCTTGGGACTTCCAACCTGACAGTTCAGAGTCAAGTCCTGCGTCACTTCCATGGAACTGATGCCCAGTCCCTGGCAGTGTTCGTGGCCAGGTGGGGTGGGGCTCTGAGCACCCTGACCCACCGGGTGCCATCTCTGCCTGTGGATGGGAGGTGAACTAGATGATCTCTACAGCTCCCAGCCATTCTGTGATTCTATAAACTCTTGGCTGACTGAAATGTTCCTTCCTGAGTTATCTTTTTGGCAAAAACCTCTGCAGGATGTCCCAAAGTGCTGCCATTACTGTACCCATCCGGTTCGTTGTTTTAGCACATGGAGAAGCCAGTTGTGCTCAGAGCTCCCTCGTGCAAGACATGATTGGGTAGATAAAGAACAGAAGAAAGCAAGCACTGTCATTATCATTTTACACCTAGGTTCAAATAAAAAATCTACACAACTTGTCTAGTCACGTAGAAAATCTATAAAATAAAGGAATCAAACAGGTATTTTTGATTGTAGCCATACTCCTCACCAAGGCAATAATTACCCACTTTCCTCTTCTGGCCTGTCACGCTCCCCTCCACCAGGAACAGAACAGAACCAGCGAAGCCAGGCTTAGGCACAATTCACTTACTGATCCTTCAGGAAGAACACAGTCATCATAAATTGACATTTTCTGATTCTGGGGATCTGCAGATCAGCCTATTGTGTTGCTTGTCTGAGTGACACCTCTACAACACAGACACTACTGAGACCCCACAGTTAATCATCACTGCCAGCTGCTCTTCTGCCAAACAGTGCAGCCTGCTCAACTTCACTGCTTGAGGAGAGTAGAGGCACAAACCATTCCCATTCTCATGCCTCATTCAGAAAATGTCACAGAAAGACTCTGTGCTCGGAGCTGGTGATGCATTGATATATTTACCAGCATATCATCATCAGTACTGAGGCTGAGACATGAACATAATCAATCTGCTGCACTGGATCTCTCAGACATGTTAGAGTTATGTTAATAAGACAGCAGGTTGTCAGCTTTTCTAGTGAAGTACCAGAGTATTTTTTTTTTTTAATGCCTAATAGTAGCAATTCAGAGTTCAGAAGCTCTGGAATAAAATAAATGCTTGTACCTCTTAAATAGCCTTTCACTCATACTCCTTTTCTCAGAGCTGGTGTGGGATACAGCACAAAATAATTACTCTGGAGACCACTAGAGCAAAGCTCTCATAACAACAAGCAAATGGAGCTTTCCACCTACCCAAGACGCTAAATTAAACCATATAGAGTCCACAGAAGTCCTCAAGTGCCATTGTAAAGTAAAAAGGAATTTTTATAGTCCTGCTTTAAATGAAGTGGGCATTGTCATTCCAGCTGGTATAAATAGGGAAAGGAGGATCAAACATCCTCTTTGTTGCTGGACCTAAGTCCTCAATCTCAAAATTGATAAAGCTGTTTTTCTACAAAAAATATTGTCCTATTCAGCTGGGATTAAATGTTTGTCTATTTCATATTTATTTTTAATGTGTATCATTTAAGTAATTTTCATTCTGGTTTACATCAAAGATAGTTCATATCCAAAGCCAAATAAATCCTCACTGAAAATACTTTCCCTGTGAATACTCTCTAATTATGAGACATGAAATCACAATCAGTATAAAACAGCACTGTCTGATTTCACTCCTCACCCTTGGTGCCTTGATTCAAACCCTGCCCAGGCCAGCTGATGGCCAGGGAATTGCCCCAGGGATACCCAGCACCATCCATGGATCTCCCCAGCACTCCACTGACACCCAAACTACAGACCCTGCTCTGGCTCATGACAGGATTACTCAGCAAATTCCTGATTTGCATGGCAGGAGGCCCAGGGCCTGACTGAGAAAAAATTCAGTATCTAGAGATTTGGCTCATTCTAGGAAGGGCAGATTGGGGTGCTAAGTGCCAGCCCTGTAAATAACCATATCCCTGACAGCGCTGTCTGCAGCAGAAAATCAGGGAGGCTGATGCACAGCTCCATCTGCCTTCTCCCCTCTTCTGAAAGGCACAAGCATTCAAGGCTATTTATTTTCTCAAGTGCACAAGATCCTGTGGACTCCCAGCCTGGTGATGGCTATAAGGAGTTGGGGTTTCTTTCTGCCACACTGAGTCAGGTTTCAGTCCTGAGGAGAGTGGTTTTAATCTCTAGTAAGGTCAGCACAGCTTACTGAGAAAAAAAAGAGAAAGGAAAGGGCTCTTTTAATTGCATTAATTATGATACATTCTCTTTTGTTTCTGATGACTGTTGCATTTTAGGATCCAGGAATGGTATCACTGAATTTTAATCAGAGATCTGAACAAGCTACTAAAATATGATTAGTTCTTCTATCTGACACTGTGATTACTGCTTCGGAGACATCTGCTGCTGCATAAAATCAAATCTTCCCTTTCTGTCTTCCATTGTGACAATGCCAGAGCTTTTCTCTTTTTTTTCAAGGAGGTGGAGATGATCCCAAGGAACAGCCCAGGAAGGCAGCACAGCCCAGCCTTTGGCTGAGGAACACTCTGACACACCCCCACGATGGTTTTTGCCCTTTGCCAGACCCCTGGGCTGACAGATTGCCCACTTTCACAGCGGGGGCAAAGCTTTATCTCTCTCTCTGTGCATTTGCATGCACAGGATGTGGCCCTTCCCGGTACTGCAGTGGGGCTGCCAACTCTTCCCATTGTCCTTGTGACACCTGGTCACAGGAATGGCTGGAGCAGCCTCCAGCTGGGTCTCTGCTCCCAAAATGCTCCTTCAAAACAAAACGTGTCCCTCTCATCTGTGCAGGTGAAAAGGCCTTTCTCAGGATGACTTCATCAGAGGGCAGATGGTGGCTTTAGGCTACACCTTAAAAGGCTGATTGAGTGATGTGCTGCTCTCAATCCTGGGTGAGAGCAGCACTCAGCACCTTGCAAAGACACGATCCAGAAACTGAAGGCAGCAGCAGAGAGGGAAGAGAGGGAGAGAAGAAAAGTACAAGGAAAAAAAAAATAAAAAAAAACAAAAACAAAACCAGGAAAGGAATCAAGAAAAAAAAAAAAAAGAAATAATATTTTTCACATCTGACCTCAAAGCTGCTGGGACTGCTGTGAGGTATTTTTCCCACTCAGGTTAGTCTGCTCTAAAAGACTGTGGGCATCAAAGAGAAAACATTATAAAATATCTGTCTTCCACTCGCCTGCATTTTGCCTGTAATAGGTCTCCCACTTACACTGTTATTTTTTTCCCCCCTCATCTCAACATAGAACAGAGGACGGCTGCTCACCAGGCTCATTAATATGCATAAAGTGCAGTATAATTAGTTGCCACAGGTAACCCTTCTATAACTGTGTGAATTGAGCTAATGTGCAAATATACGAAGCACTGCAAGTAGGACGGTGTAAGTAAAAGTCCCCCATTTCATAAAAGGAAATATTTGAATAATATGCAAATGCACTGGATGTTATTAACAGGATGTCAAGGTTTGACAGTCCATGTTATTGTGGAAATAAATGAGTTTTGACACAAATAACTTAGATATGCATTGATTTTTTGAGCAAACGTTGTAATGAGATGTTATGTATTGTAGTGCAGGTTTATACAGATTTTGATGACTATTAGGGGAAAACATAACAGTGGATCAATTATTAATGTATTCATTAATATGCTCCAATGTGTAACAATAATTATTTTCTTTCTTTTCTGACCCCCCTTCAAAATGCAGTTCCTCTTGCATTTTTAATATACCTGCTTGAAAGTATATGGAGCAGAGTCAATACAGCACTCAAATCACAGGCACCAGGGAAGATGAACTGTACCTAGCCACTGCTGACAAACACCACCCAAATGCTCCTTATACTCTGCATTTCTTCATTATAACTCCCCAGAGGAGGCATTAGCTTCTGTTCTTTCAAGGAACTGAGTTTACATATTGAAGCTCATCATCAGGTCAACAGTTCCTAATGCTGGTCAGCGAGCTTATGTGAATTTCCATTGTGCTGGCTTTCGCTCCTGAGAGGCAGAGGGAAGCAGCATCCAGAAAGCATTCAATGCCTAAGGACAAACATCTGCTGAAAGGGCTTGCTGGCCAAGTTCACCAACAGGGGAATCTGCAGTTGATCCATTCTGCTGAACCTGCCAGATGTCCCTGTTTTGTGCCATCTCGTCCTGATTTCTAAAAGGATTGTCATCGAGTCCCAGAAGGTGCTGTGGAGTCCTGCATGGAAGGATGGTCAGAGCCCTGTACCGACTGCCAGGCTCCAAGGAGTGCTCCAGAGGGCATCGGTGCATGGAGGGGGACAGGCACGTCAGCATGGGCAGCCCAGCAGCAAGAAATCCTGAGCTGATGGGAAGTGGCACAGATTCATCTTGGCTTGTTTTAGCTTTGCTGTAAGGCTGGACTTGCACAGTCATTTGCACTGGTGCAAAGATGATGCAGGAGGTATGGAATCCTCCTTCACTACAATGGCAATAGGAAGGTGTCCCAAAAGGCCAACCCCTTTTTAAGAAGGATAATAAATGACTGAGCCTTCATTTCATTAGGATATTAATTGCTCTGTCACTTGGAAAAAATAAACAACAACAACAATTTATCTGTGCAGTAAATGTTTCTAATTTGTAGGATTTTCTCTAATATTCTCAGGTTATGATGTTCCAGCCTTAAAAGGTTACACCATAACAGGATGACAGAAGGGAAGCCATATTTCTGGACAATTTTTCCCAATCATTTCATAAACCATGACAAAGCAGCAGTTGTTCTGAAAGGTGGCCATCTGAGGAGAGCTAGTCAAGACCCTGAGCCTTCTCCTTGGAAACTGCATCAAGAGAAATTGGATTATTTGGGGGGTAGTCAAGAGAGGTTCTTTTCTCAGATTAATCTGGTAAGTACTGCTGAGAGGGTTTTGATTCTTATAAACTGTGGGCACAGTCCACTCCTTGAGCAGCCTGAAAATGTACTTTTCAAAACCCCCCAACTTTGCAGGAATACAGGACACACAAAGCTTGGCCCCTCCAGCAATCTTCGCTGCCACACAGGAGAGACACTCCTCGCTGCTCAGTGTTTTGTTAAAAGGTACTGGGAGATGTATTCTGGCCTGCAGAGTGCGGAGGCAAGTGAAGATACTCTCCTGACCTTTCTCCACAATAGATGGGATTCCTCTCACTTTACCTCAGCTGAACAGCCTGTCAATGGTGATCCATCCCAAATAACTTAACATGCCTCCAGAGCCCTGTCCCTCTCTCTCCTCTGGCAATAAGTGAAGCCTGGGTGAATAGCTCCAACCTGATGCAAGTTTTCAGACATTTTTCTTGTGTGGCAGCTGAACTCTATGACCCAGCGACTTCCAAGACCCTTGGGAACTATGGCAAGGAAACATCTCTAAGCTTATCACGTATTATTAAAAAATACTGCACCAGGACCAAAGATAAACTGATTAGTTCATGAGGAGCTTTACATTTGTTACACTTTCTCAGACTAATCCAAGACAGAAGTTACCCTTGGAATACCAAACATTTCACCATGGTGCTACAAGAGCAGCCACACTGTGTATTTAGTGCTGCAATATGGACCACCACGACTAGACCTAACTGCTTTTAAACTGTGACATGAACAAGTAAATGCTTCAGGCAAGAAAGGAAAATAGGCACAGAAAAGCAGCCTAAGCCTGGATACCCCAAGTTGTGAAAGCATAGGAGGAATTACAAGACCAGATTTAAAACTGTGGCTGGAATCACCAGAAGAATGAAGAAGCACATTTGCTAATTGTGCGTGTGTCATAAATACTGGGATATCTGGAGACTCGCTGCTTAAAACACTCATTTTATCCAGCCAATTAGCATGCTGCCTAGACCATTATCTAGTATTACTGTGGGTTTCACGGCGCACAATGAAGAGGTTCATGTAATTATAACATGATCCAGGTGACCTCTGTACCACATTGTGCCTCTTGCACTGCCTAATTCTGGCCAACAGACCCGAGACAACCTTGAATTGTTAAGCTACAGACAAGATTTCAAAAGTGTTTCCAGCCTTCAGGCATCCAAAATAGTAAGTCATTTGAGGTCTTGTGTTTTCAAGAACAGGTACTGATTTTCAGGGGCAGATTAGATGCCTGAACATTTGAGGCTTTTGCTTTGGAGATAATAACTCTCTGATGGATTTTGCTCACAGTCATCATCGCTGGGTAAGTGAATCTGAAAGCAGCATGAGTGTATAATTGACTGCACACTGGGCTCTGGCTCGGCACAGTGACGTAACCAAGGAACAGGGAAAAGCTTCAACTGCCAAGGAAAGGGAATATTCTCCTTAGCCCAGAAAAAACACAGTCCCCCAAAACTGCAGGTTTAAAACTCAAAGCCAGATTTTCACTGATGACTATTAAAGATAATAAACTCCCTGAAAATCATTCCCCTTTTCTCTTAGATACTTTAAAAATTCCAGTGTCGCTCTCATATATAGGTGGAAATGAAGCTAGCCATTCCTACTAATACCAATGCCTCGACAGGCACAGCTTTTAGTGCTGCAGAACATCCTCCCATCTTTATCATTTGCATTTATTTATTAGGCTGTTGTTTCCCATCACTAGATAGCATCCCATGTTGCATATTTGTGTAATGCAGCAGAAGAGAATAACTGGGATTCCTGCTAGAAAACCCAGAGAAATCATTTTGTGATGGTTTTTTCCAAGCCAATAATAATCCCATACAAAAACACAATACTTTCCCCGCAGCAATATTATGAAGTCTGCAAAAGATCATCTCCCAAGGAACAGACTGACAGCTGGGAATTAACCCAGGCAATGCCAACAAGAAACAGAAAACACTTTTGCGTAACACTTTGTAGGATAACCAGGATATTAATAATATTCTACTTATTACTTTGCACTTTTTGGAGGGAGATTATCAAGTATTTTCTAAAAGGAGGGAAAATCCTTCCCTGCTCCTTAGAGGTGTGGAAGTCAAAGCAAGGGGAGATGAAGTGAACTGCCTGTGATCATCCACCTGCAAAACAGGGACAGATCAAAGTGTTCTGGTGATCTCCAAAGTGAGCAGTGAGCACTCTGCAGCTTCTTATAGGGGTCCAGGCCCCACTCAGCTGCTGGGGGCTCCTGGCCAGGATGTGTTACAGCATCTAATATTCATGTACCCACATTTCTTCAGTTCAGTGGAAAGCAAAGTGCAGGTAGGGACACAAGACTCCAGGAGTGATGCGTGGCTCCTCTTGGCCCCTGTATCCAGCCTGGAAGCACAGACAAGTCTGGCAGCACAGAGGTGCTCCCATGTCTCTGCAGACTGGATGATGCCTCTCAGCTGCTCCTCCATGATCCTCCAGCAAAAGAGCCCCTGAGCTGCCTTCTCTGATTTGAAGAGACATCTGACTCAGTGTTTGCTTTACCTGAGGCATCTCTCTTCCTACTTGTCATAGTGATATGAAAATCTGGGCTGTTTCCAGCTGGTGAGATCATCACCATTTCAGCTCCATCATGTAGTGGAATAACGTTCCTTCAAACTAGCAAGGACTGGTCCATAGGTTTTTTTCCTCTGCTGAATCACTCTGATTTACTTTGGCTGAGGCTGAATGAAGAGGAATGTGATCACTGTATTTCCAACACTCCAGTCCACCCAGAGGCTCCTCAACTGTTTCAGATCTCAGGTCAAATGAGTTGATTTCTATGAGCTGACCCTCAGTTATCCCTGTGGCTGGTGTCAAGGTACACTGAGGCAGTTCAGTGTTCTCCTCAAAGGGCGACAAAGCTGCCAATGGGATTCCTCTAAGGAGGGGTTTCCAGAAGGAAACAAATTTATTCACAGCATGAAGAAAGTTTACAAAACTCTTCACTATCCTCTGTCCTATTGTAGCTGCAATAAGTAGTTACAATACACAGAAACTTGTTCCACAGAAATAATTTTTTTTCTTTTACTCTATCCTTCCTTTGCTCAGAATCAATATAGATCAGGGAAAAAAAAAAACAAAAAAACAAACCAACAAACAAAAAGGGGACCCAGTGTACAGGGGAGAAAAAACAGGAACTGAAAATCAGGCCAGAAAAATTTATCTTTTATATTCAACTTTTTTTTTTTAAATTATGCAATGAATAAGTTTTGAAAATTCTTGAACTTTGTTTTTTCCCCACAAAACTGATTTACCTTTTCTACCCACTCCACCAGACAAGCAGGCAAGCAGACAAATAGCTGCAATCCTCTCCCTGAGAAGCTTTGCTCAGGTTCTTGCCCTCTCTAATGTGATTGCCAACACAGACTGACAGCTGGTACCATCTGCAGTGCTGGTTTTTCTGATTTGAGTAACTTCTCACTCTCCCAATGAGACAAACAGGTCATTTCAGATTAGATATCAAACCTCACCAGGTTTTGGTCACTTCTGGCCTGGGTCACATTTGACTACAACCTGTCACTTGCAAGTCATCTATCAACAGGTTGTTCCTACCTCCAAAAACACCAGGTTCAATCATTCATGTAGTAAACCACAGTCTGAGCTCCTGTACGCTTTAAAATACATATTTAAATGAAGGAGGACATTTAAGGAAAGATTTTAGGGCCCTTTTTATTAGTGTGCTGTTTCGCAAGAAACTTGTTTGTTTTATTTGTGAAGAAGGGTGGATTTGGGAAAAAAAAGAATATTAACAAAAGGCAACTATATGAAAATGCTAAAATTCCATGTCAGGCAAAACAACACATGGTAATGAAATGCTGAAGGGCAGCTCAGATGACCTTGTGTCCCCTTGCCTATGAGATGGAGGGTACGTGGCTCTCCATTAGAAATGCTTGCACACACAGACCCCGAGGTCTTGCCTTCAGCTCATTCACTCCATGCAAAATGGGGAAATCAAGAACACCAGAGCACCAAAGGTAGGGATTTGCAAAGATGTAATGACTGTCCACATAAGGAAATGCCTGTGCTGTGCACAATGAGCCGTCACAGATTTGAGAGTACCACAAAAGTGGGTTTATGCAGTTAAAGAATGTTTAGAAACTGATAAAGCCAGAAAACAATACAGACAAACTTCTGACAATACAAAAGTAGGATGCCTGCAATGTCCACATTTCCCAGCACTCATTCATTCCCATGTTAATAAGGCCCCAAAAATGTTAGTGTGATGATGCTGGAACCGACCTGCCTGTGACCAGCAGATTTCCCCACTTCTGCACTTTTAACAACACCCATCACCCTTAACATCAAACTTCTTGTGGTTCATGGTCTCATCCTGCTATTCTACCCAATTTCAGACCATTTTCCCTTCATTTCTAAAATTAAATCTCAGCCACTTGAAGGCACTTCATATGACACCACTTGCTTAATGATTATTTTTAAAAGACTTTAATTGCTTAGGCTAAAGTCTTCAAATGTGTTTCAATACCTTCAACATCAAATTCCACATTCTTTTTTGAACTCAGGTTTAACTCACTTGAAAGCCTGGACTACAAAAGAAGAGAAAGGAGAATGACTACCTAAGCTTGTATAATGCAGAGGGCCCCTCTCTTCCATCCCTAACAGGAAAACACCAAAGAATAAGTGTGTTTTTCAGAAAAGCTTCTTGTCTTGATATGGAGACAAGAGGAAAAACATCACTATTACCATTAACTTGTCACTGCTTATTTACCCTTGTTGAGATAAACACATGCCTGAGTCATTTCACTTCAGCATCCAAACACTGGTTCTTGTTATAACTTCACAGATTAAAGAACCTCTTACAAAGTAGTGTTTTCCTGCTGTGGAGGCACTTAACACTGAAGACAAGTCATCTCTCAATCTTATTTTTGATGAGCTAAAAAGATTGAGAGTATCTTGTGGCAAAGCATTTTCCCCAGCATCTCTTTCTTGCCTCCTCTCCAATTTACCAGTGTATTTTTCAGAATGGGAGCATGAGAAGAATCAAGATGAAGAAGAAAACCATTGGCTTTCTAAAGACAGGGGTGAAGTTGCCTTCCCACTTCACTCATGAATTAAATATCCATGACTCCTGTAGCCCTTGCAGAATTGGCACAGGAACAGGGGACTCTGCAAACACATCCTTAGGGAAGCAAAGGGAAGCTACAGAGTGCCACGTATTCTCATGGATTCATTTAAGGTTATTAAAATCTATATATTCTTGTGGACAGGATCTACTTTGCCCTAATAACCAAACTGCAGCTCCAAGGAGGAGTTTGCTTCATGACTCCCTTTATCCTGGATGGAACTATTCACTGACTTTTTGTACTGACAGTGTTACAATCCCATTTTTGGCAATGGACCGACAAACATGTATCTCAATCATGTTTTCATGGCTGCTTTTACAGTTTAATGGCGTGTTATAGTTTAAATGGTCACCAATTGAATGGGCCTTGTTGGTTTATGAAATAGCTGTTAATATTAGATTGCACAGTTGGGAATATTACAGCGTGCACTTGTGCATTAAATATTAATTTGTCTGGTGAGAGCTGAGACTATTTGAAGTGTAAGAATTGAAACTTGGGCAGGGCTTCAGTGTTTTGTTGCCAGTGGCTTAATGATGTATGCAGTGTGTGCTAGCCTGAGTCTTTGGGGTACCACAGACTGCAGTTCAGGCCCTTGGCCTGTATTTTCCATTTTGTCCTTGTCATGATGAATACTGAAATAAAGACATACAGATTTCTATTGCACGTTCCCTCTTTCAGTTATTCCAAGGCTTTTTCCAGATGATCAATCTATCCCTGCTTAAAGTGGGTCACACAACACTGTGGCAAATACAATTTTTGTTTCCAGAAGCCTCTTCATAGTCAGCTCTGCATCCCCTAAGGATAGTCCATTGCCAGCTCTCTCCTCTTTTGTGTAATTCGTTTTAGAACAGTCAACATAAGGTTATACTGGTCTCTCAAACACCATCAGAGACACAGGAAAAATTAAAATCAACCACAGAAGTACCCACATTGAAAGAGGTTGTTGTATATGTCAGTGTAAAGCAGGGATGGGTGCAGGGAATAACTCATGAAGCAGTAATTTTTACCTTTGGTGATTCCAGGTATTGCATGTTAGCACACAAGTTGTCAATATGTAAAACTTGTCCAGCTGCAGACATACTGAAAAGTCTTTTTACTGCCCTTCAGTAGAGAGACCTTCAGATGGGCACACTATACACTGGATAGAGATTGAACCCAAGACACAGCTAAAAATATTCTATTCCATAAATTCAGAACCTTGGTTTTATTAAAAGGACTAAGTGAAGTTGTTCAGAGTTCAGTCAGCTTAGCTAATGTGAGTTGAAAATGGATTTGGTGCCTTGACTACTGCCTGAGTTATTTCTGCAGCTGTACCTGGTGTTTACCCACTTATGTGTTCATGAATGATCTGAAACCTGTTCATGTAAAATCCACAACCTACCAAAGTGTCTGTCAAACTGTGGGACACCTGAGGTATCTCCCTGTACCACAACAACATTCTGCCTGACAGCCAAAGCTCTTTCAGGGTGGGTTTAGTATTAGTATTTCTTATTTACTTACTTTGCTTTTTAGAGAACTGGGACAGCAGAGTCAATACTAGGGGCAATATTCTTCCAGAAAAAGTTAGACAATTCCTCAAGTATCAAATGTGTACCTTAGTAACTTTACACACAGTCTCAATGACTTCCCACAGCCTACTTCCATGGTTTATATTACAAAGAATACACACCGGGGGGATTAGACAGTGTTATCCTGGAGATTGCAGAGGATGGGATATATCTCTGACTCAAATTACTATATATTCAAAAGCCACACAGTATTCTGCTCCAAAGACATTCAGGGCAGCCTCTCTAGGTGTGGTCAGTAGAGTGTGCAATGCATCCTGGGCCACTCTGCTCAAAAAAAAAGCACTTTGCAAAACTGTGTGAAGCAACTCTAGCAGTGAACTTGTGGAACTTGCTGCCACGGGAGGCTGCGGAGGCAGAGGGTATCTGCAGTGTTTAAAGGGATTAGAGAAACTCATGGACAACGGGTCCATGAGGCAAAGGCATAGGCAAGAATGTACCTTCTAACACCCTTAATCCAATGATTACAGATGCTGGAGGCGTATGAAGGGAAAGGGCTGCAGAAAGGTTGGAGTCACACACTGCTTCTGGACAGCAGTGTGTAGGGGCAGTTTAGGACACCCAGGCTGGTTTAGTGATTGCTCTGACCCAACCTGTGTTTCCTAAGCCAGCTGTTTATCTCATAGCCTTTTAAAATTCTTTTTCTTTTTACCTTGCAGTTGAAGCTAGACCTTAGTGTATTTGACAGGAGTAACGAGCTCCTGCCAGAATTGGAGGGAGCCTTATGGTGAATGACCCCAGCATGGCTGCAGGTGGCTTAAATACCAAAAACATAATAGCATTAGCAACAGCAGCACTGCCCACTTCATCCAGTTTCATGTCACTCCTGGGGTTTCTGATAGAGTTCAGGACACACACGGAAAATGCAGAGACCTCATTCAGCTGCTCTGATATCTGTCTCCGTCTGGTGAGTCAAAGTCCCTCTCAGAGGAGATCTCTCAAGGACTACTATTTCTCTGATATTTCCTGATTAGCATTTCCAGGAGCAATTTTGCTTTATAAGGAAATCCAATGAATAGAGTTACTGATAAGCCTGAAACCTGCTTCCCATGATTTCAAAAGTGACTGATGATTTTGAGTACCTCTGATTGCAGCTGGACCTTTCAAGATGCTTTAAAGGGCCCCCAGTTTTAGCAGTCAGAAGTCCTATAGAGGGGAAAACTTTTGCCCTCTTTCCACACCTCAGATTGTGCAAATCTATGCAAAGAAAAGAAACCAAAAACAACAGCCTTTGGAAAAACCTAAAACTCTGATTTTGAGATGAAACACAAGAAGAATTAAAAGGGTAATTACAGCTGCCAAGAGAGAAGAGACTTCAGTACATGCCTTCAGGTGAGCAGATACTTCAGCACTGATGAAACATATGGCTTTATCTCAAACACACCTTTGACATTTCTAGTGTATGTGTCTGGGTGGGAATGGGTGTAAAACAGAGCACAGTTCCTGTAAAAAATGGAAGCAGACTTCAGAGCCAATTGGGAAACACATGGCAACACCAGATAAAAGAGACAGACAGAAAATAAAAAGAGCAAAAATGCTCTGCTTTGGAGATGGCTCTGTATGATTACAAGCACGCTGTGAATATGGATGTTCTGATAAAAACAGTCTGCACCGTTCACACAGGAAAGGTCTTCTTTGGGGGGTAGAATGTTCTTAACTTCTGGTTTTCTTCTTTTCCACCAGAAAAGCAGATTTTGGGTCCAACCACCCATGCCATGGGCAAAGCCCAGCCTACAAGAGAATACCCCAACTCCTAAGCACATATTCATTTGAACCACAGTGACAGCCTCATTTAGAAACAAATTAGGGGTTAACTAAGAAGTCCATGACAGAGGCAGAATCGAGTTTCCCTTTTCCCCTCACTGTCTGTTAGAATTAGAAAGTCTCTATGAGCAGTGTGTGTCAAGAATATGAACATGAGGTGTCATTTCTCCTGCCTCTAATTGAAGCCAAGATAAATGAAGTGGAAAGGCGGCGTCCAATCCAATCAAAACATGAAAAAGGTATTTTGACATGTAAATTACAAACTTCCTGTGTATTTTGTCTCCCCAATTACACCCTCCCCTGTCATGTTTTTTTAAATTATATCTTAATCTCCCAGTCTCCTAATAATTATGTCATCATCCTTGGGCCTTGAACACTGTGTAATGGTATTTTATAGGATGTGCCATTCATTATTAACTAAACTTACTCTCTGTCCCCGGTGATGCTATTTCTCATGGTGTTCAAATATGCATTGTGTCAGTTCTCCCTTTGTAAATGTTAGGCCAGTTCCACTCACTGCTTCCTGATTAAATGGTGTGGAGTAGGCAAGATACTTTCAGACAGTTTATTCTGCCCATCATTATTTCATAGGGATGCACGCTCCCTGGTATTTTTTTTTAATGGAATGGGTGAATGGTTTTGAATGTAACTTCCCAGTCAGTTTGGATCACTGAAGGAGCTCCGTGGCTTTCATGGTGTAATTGACTGTGTTTTCTCTCCACCTCTTGAAAGGGGAGGCAGCACTGGCTCAAATTAAAATGCACAGTAAGGGATCGGGAGTAAGATCAATGCAGTGTCTAACTACACCTTCATGAGAGTATTTCCATCAGCTGCTACAGTCTTTGCATCACATCTAACAGAACAACACCAAGGATCAAATTCATCACGTCTATATTTAGATATTGTGAATGCTACATCTAAGGGAGTCAGCAGGACCAAAATATGCTCTCCTAGACTGCAATTCATCTCTGTCCTTTAAATGGCTATTTTTGGATGAGATTAAGAACTCCTTAGAAGTGTCTTTTTCTCTCAGAAGACTAGAACAGGATTCCTCATGACTTGTTCAAGCTGTGGAACTCCACCAGAGGAGGAATCCCACCCCAGACGGAAAGGATACTATCCCTGGAATTAGGGACTGCCTCCATAAGGGAGAGAGATGACTGCAGGGAGGAGGGGAATTTAGGTAAGTCTTGTGATACTTGATCTTGAAATTGATGTGATCAGTTACAGGTTATTGATGAACAGCTCTCAAATAGTAGTTGCTCAGGCTGCTGGGCTAAAACACCATCCACACCATCAGATACTCCAGAACAATAGCAAATCAGACCCAATATCAGAATTTGCATAAACGTGCCACACTTTTATGTTCTAGTGATTATCAGAAAAAAAAAATGTGTAGCCCTTATGATGTAAATGAAAATACTTCATTATATATAGCTAGTTCAGCAATATAACTTAACTCCTGATTTGGAGAGCACAGAAAGTGCTCTCCAGACGTGACTTACACATAAACCTCTGGAAAAATTGCAGAGAAAATTACTAATTCAACTGAATTTAAAAGTGATGTTAAACAACTTCTGTCTACACATACAGTTTTATGTTAGCAGCCAAGCCTTCGGTGAGACAGGGAAGCCTGTGAAACACTTTCATCTCAGACTTTCTGTTACTGAAGGCAGCTTACACACAAGTCAGTCCTGTTTTTCAGCACCCACCTGCATGACAGGAATTTTGCCCTGGATTTGAACCACTCCACAGCTTTGCCTACACTCTGTGTAAGTGAATAATGATTCCAGTATCAAAGATGCCATTTGCAGATGGGAGTTTGGATTTGGATACACCTGGGTGATCTCCTTTTATTACTGTAGCCAGTGAGCATAGCAAAGGAGCTGCACAAACTCCTGAAGTTTGAGTGGAATGAGCTCAGGAGTGAAGGAAATGGAAACTCCTGTTGAGTTTCAGCACACCTTCTCTTTGCAATGAGATCCGCATCTCTGGAAAAGCTCTGCTCTGCACCTGTACAAATAAAAACCAGGAGTCCTCTTTCTCACTCTTTCTTCCACTTGGCAAACATCCCATCAGAGCCCATCAGGCCTGGGAACTGAGGGCCTCCTGACATGGACATCTTCTCTTTACTCCAGCAAAGACAAAAAAATCCAGCTCAAAAACTACTACAGGTCACCTCAGCCTTACTTCTTCCTGGTGTGTTTCCTTCTGTTATTTTCCCCAGACCTGTGGAATAACATCTGAGCGGAGGGGAGACTGCCGAGAACAGGGCAATCTCCTCTCCTTCACGCAGGCTGTGGAGGGTCCGTGTGTCTCTCATCTCCTCTCCCTCCTCCACGGTGTCCTGTTTTATCTGTTTTATCGTTGCTGACCTCTGTGCTGTAAAAGCCTGCACTTCTGCTCACCTGCCTCCAAAGCACTCCAACAGCAACTTCTGTTAAATTAACCAGCAAACTCAGGCTAGGGCTGAAATATCTCAGCCCAGAGCTCCCCTGCTGAGGGGATCCCGCTGCTCTCAGCCTGGCCCATTCACACCACAACCATCCATCCCTGCTGGGAACTGCATTTTTATATATTCCCAGCACAGTGTTGCTGCCCTGCTCATGCCCTGGCACCTTGTGCACGAAACCCAGCTTCCCTGGAGATGACCAAGCTCTCACATGCCATTACAAAACACTTTCTCAGCCTCAGACACAAAGTTTGGTTGCTCTCCTGTCTGGAATATCCAGAGGCACACACACTTTTCATCAAGTTTCTCTGGGAAAAGTTCATCTTTCATAGGACTGGACAGTTGGTTATACTGGAATAGGATTGAGACATCAGAACTGAATTGTTTTAGGCATCCTGTCATCTGGAGGTTCCCTACCTGAATAGGGAGAAGGACTTATTGCACCTCCTGTACCTGAGCTCCTGCAAGCAGCCATCAGGCTGTGGTTTTCCAGCACAGGTTTGCCAGGTTGTGTTAGTCAGTCCCAGGTGTGCACACACACCCCCCAGATGTGCACACACACATGTTCACTCTTCGGAAAGGAACAGGGAGGTTCCTGCCAAGCTAAATTTAATATTTGGAACAAGACATTCCATGTTCCTGCAGTTGGCCCTCTAGCACCAGATACAAACAACAGGTAGTCAGGAGTGGTAGAATCAGTCTCACCTTAATCAGAGCCACTTAAAATTACTGAGAGTCTTTTTCTTCAGTTGCAGAATTCTTTATGCACAAGGCCCATCTCTCCATCCAGAGAGCCATAAATCATCCCACACAGACATAAACTTCATCCATCTCCTGGGGTTCTCATTTTAAGTGCATCGCACATCTCTGCCCAGATGAAGCTGTGGTTGGGATATCAATAACACAAACATTCAGTCTACTGTTAACTGGGACAGTTTGGCTATGACCAGCAAGTTTGGTATGCTTTTGTTTTGGCTGGATAGTTTTTGACTAACTTTTTGTTTAAGATACAAAAACAATTGATTTAGCAAATTATTAACATAGTATTTGCCAGAGCACTTGTTCACATATTGCAGCAAACGCTTCACCTGTGTGTTGTGCCTTTAGATGGACATAGGTGAAGAGAAAGTTTCCTGTTCCAGCTGTTTGTGTGGCACAGCCAGGATGCATTTGCAGATGAGTTACTGTACATTTTACACAGACTGAGTGTCCCCGTAAAGTATTGCATGTACCAGACAATGACTATTTTAATGCACTCCAGTATTCTGCAATGCCTTCCTGTGTCCTTCTCCCTTCCCACATGCTCTGTGTAGAGTTGCACTTTAATAGATTCTGTCACATGCAGCCTAAAGTGCTAAACTCACTCAGGCACAGTTTCCCAGGCCCCTTCCCAGCCCCAGGCCACTGCTCCATCATGGCTCTGCAGGATTTGTTCCCAAGGCCAGCAGCTCTATGTGAAACACTGAGTAGCCCCTCTTGGGCATGGAGAAAGAGAGTGCTGGTGAAAGACCTGCCCTGCCTCCCCCTCCAGCTTTCCAGAGCTCCTGCAGCCCCATCACAGGTCTGGCAGCAAACTCTCAGCACAGGCCTGGGGAAGTCAGAGTCAGTGAGGGGAGAGCAAAAGGGAGGATTGGGCAAAATAAATGCAATGGGAGCTTGTACAGAGCTTTCCTCACAGGGTCTCTTTCAGTGACACTAATACATAAATATGGGATATGTATATAAATACATGCACATATTTACACACACCTCATATACACACACAATAACCTCAACTCACAAAGTAACCAAGGATAAAGAACCATTTCTTGTTACATCCCAACCTGTCACAGCAGAATTAGCCACGTTTCAGGTATGTTCACCAGCCCACTAAGGTGCTTCCAAAACAAACTGTTCTGTAATACAAGACAAAGTAAAATCCTGCTGTAAACCTGCTGTGACAGTGAAGGGACAGCCCTGTGACTGCAAGTCCAGGTTCACCACAAAAAGCCACCCCAATACCTCCCCATTCTCTTTTTGGCCATGGCATCCCCAGCCCTGGACACCATGGAAAGAGGCTCCTGCTCTGAAATTACAGGTCCCACTGCAGAAACTTTTAAAAAGTGCAGTTTTAATACAATGACAGATTCTCAGCCCTCCACAGAAGGTCCCACTCTGCCTGCCAGAGTATTCATACATTTGCACTGTACTATTGCTTTTAATTCACAGGTCCGTTTACTAGAGTGGACTTAAAAATAGATAATATTTCTAATGTATTTTTAGCAGTAAAGAATTTAAGAAAGAAAGAAAGAAAGAAAAAAATGCTGGTGAATAAATACAGTATCTCTCTTCAATGAGCCACAGACCCAGTCAGAATGTGCTTGAAATCTAAAATTCTCATAGATTCTATTCCCCCTTAGAACTGTCATTTGTCAACCATTAGCACATACATAGATTAGGCTTTGGATTAGAACACAGTTGTAACCAAAAAGCCCTTTATCTTCATCAGCATCACCCCTAGCACGGTGCTTTTGCTAATAAGACGACATGGAGAGTGGATGCCATATCTCTACAAATCCCTTCTTTTCTCTTTTTTTTTGCTATCAAATCCTTGATTTTCATTCCAAAGCACAGAATTCAACACATACAAATTCAATACTACCTTGAAAAGCAGAGTTGGCTCCTGTTGGGCCAGATCCTCTGCTGGTACAAATCAATACGGATCTCTTTAGCCTAAGTGCATTTACATTGTGAATCCAGCCCCTGGGATCCCTGAGCACACATACAGGAAAAGTCTGCTTTTAATTAAAAAAAAAACTAAAAGGCCTTGCAAATGTGAGCTTCCAGGGGGAGAAGGCCCTCCTGCAGGTTTATTCTGGTTTATTTGTATTTTCATAAGAGAAAATTCATGGCCAAACCAAGAGCCTGGATGGTGATGGCCTTGGTTGAAATATCCTCACAATAATTTCAGTTTTGGCAGCACCATCTTCTGGGAAGCTGGTCCCAGTTTCACCAAATTCTTTGCCTTAAAGATAGGAAAGGAAATAATGCTTTAAAACAGCTATTTTGATATGTAAAAGCCAGAACTGAACTACAACTGTTTCACTTGGCAATTTCCTTTATGTTAAATGATTCAAACCATCCTTCAAAGCAAAGCATTTATAGAACAAAACAGTTGTTTTGGAGAAAAAATAAAATATTTATTTTGACACAAAAGAGTCTGCTCCTTCCCTTTCACTATTTGATTTCCTAAATTTTTTTTTACTTTGCTTAAAATGAAAATATTTATTTTAATTTTTTTGCACTGCCAGGGAACAAAAATAATCAATTATTCACACTGCTCTAGATAAACCATGCATAAATCATGAATAAAAACATACATTCATTCCCTCTGCTGTAAACTACTATTTGGTGAAAAGTAGAACATAACAGGAGCCTGAACTTATCCTCTGCCTCTCTTTGTCTTGTTTTTCACTTAAGATTCGAGTACAACAGCTTGGATCTTGGGACAACCTCAGAGCAGCTACACTCCTTCCACGTTGTTATACTACCATCTACTGATAAAAGGATGCTACTTCTCTGGGATTTTACCTCCTGTCCTCGTCACCTTGGTGCAACAAGCAGTATTTCAACTCAATCAGAGCTCGAAAATGATCATTAACTGCTGCTTCAAGCCTTAGCACCTGAACGCTGTTTTCTGCAACACGAACACGCTCACGGAGGCAGCAGCAGCACTCCAGAGCCCTTGTAGGAAATAAGGTATTGGGGGATTTGTATTTGCTACTCCCCTTGTTTCTTTCAAGGGGAAAAAGCTAAGGGATGGGAAAAGATCGTCAAAAGCCCTTTGTCAACTCCAGGAAAGGAGGCTGGGTTAATCTTATGCTAAAGTGAGGAAACATTAAATTGCTACTTTAAAGAAGCTTTGAAGTGCCCTACACATAAAAAAAGAAAAGCCAACAATAACATGTTTAGTTCTATGAAATATTAATTCCTCCCCATTATTAACAGCAGGGAAGGCAGCAGCTTGGCTTTTTGCAGCGTCCTCACACCCCTCTGGGGGGTTCCTGGTGCTTCCAGTGAGCTGTCCCCAGTCAGGATACAGCACTCATCTGGGATTACTGTTCTGTTTGACCAAGGAATGGAGAGCAGAGAGAAAAGCTGAGGACCCTTTGCAAGGTCTCCATATGTAACAATTGGAAGTGCCAGTTAATTTCACATCCTTTGCCCTTCTCAGCTATATCCAAAAAAGAAAGAGTGGCAGGCACCTTTTAGTGTAATCAGTGTGCTACAGGGATTTGGGGCTAATTAGATGTTAGTAATTAAGGAAAGACTGCTGTGACTGATGTTTTTACAGGTTGCATTGTTGATTCAAGAAATAAGACTGTTCACCTTTAAGTATTGTCAGTCACATTTCTTTAGCTGGGAAGAATTAAATGTCAATTTTATCTTGCTTCATCACTGCTCTTTAATCAATGTCGATGCATCACTTCCCACTATCATTCCTCCATCAAACACTGACCTGGAAATCTGACACTGAGCTTTTCAACACCAGCTCAGCTAATTAAGAACTTTGTTATTCCACCTTCCATCTTTTAAAGAAAAGAAAGAAAAGTGCCAAAGAACCTTTTGCTTTCATGTCGAAAAGCATCAGCAGGGGATTAATAATAATTATTAAAATGACTGACAGCTGGGGCTATGCTGTGATTTGGCCCAGCCCTGTGGTCCTGTAGACCCAGAAAGGTAAAAGCTAAGAACAGGCAGGCCCTGAATTACTACAGTGAATAAATGGGCTTTTAGGAAAGAAAATAGCTTCCTACCCTGAGACTACAGAAGGTGCTGATATTTATTTTTGCATCTGACCCTTTCAGCACGGCAGCAGAACCCTCCCCACATCCCTGGGAAGCAGGAGGAGCACTCAGAGCCTTCCCAAAGCAGCCCATCATGGACAGTGTGAGCTACCAGCGAGGAATTAAAAAGCAGGGCTGAGCTCTATCCAGATGGGTTTACTGGATTTTCCTGCACGCAAGCAGAGGAGACTGTTTAATACATGTACTGCCACACATTCTGGAAGCCCTAAGCACAGATTAAGATCTCAGTATTCTGGGGCCTGCATGACATGTCAGCCCCAGTCCCACAGATCTCACACCCTGAGCATGAGAAATAGAAAAAAAAAAAATGGGAAAACAGCAAAAGCAATTAAGAAATTTTGATTGGCACCATGTCACTGCCACTCTTTCACAGACTTTTAGGGGTAAAACAAGAGAGGAGACAGTGTTTAAATATTACAAAAAACACCTACTTTTGAAGATATTTCCCACCTTTCCCTGAGCCCAGGGGGAACTCATAAGGCCAGATACTGCAAAAGTGTTTGCTAGAAAACTTGGCTGGTAGAAAATCAATTAGCTGTGGCCTGTCAGAAGTGGGCATAGATTTGTCAATACTGAGTAAGAGTGATAAGCAGGATGGAGATGGACTGTGAAGGTTCTTCAATAAAGAGATGGTCAGGACTAGCAATGAGGACTTGAGAGGCAGAGGCAGGTCAAAGCTTCTTGGACATGGAATCCAGCAACAAGGCAAATCTGGGCAAGAAATCTGTTTGTTTCTTTTAGAAAAAAGAGAAATATTAGGTGCATTATCTGAACATAAGCGAGAAGAACAACCAAGGCATATATTTGGCTGATATCTGTGTTTTCTTAATCAACTGCAAACAGTATCAGGAAGTTCAAATTTGGCTGGTCTGACTCCTAAGAGGTGGGGGAACAAAAACACAAGCACTTGGCACAAACCATTGCTTCTATAATCTCACCCAGAAGACCTGCAGACCTAACGACTTAAGCAGACTCTAAAGGCTTTCACAGGATTACTTGTGTGAGAAAGACCCTTTTTTGCACGAAAATAAAGATTCAGAACTCCAAACATATTTTAAGGGCCAGATTTCTGGTAAAAGATGGAGAAAAGACGCAGGTGGCAATCTTTATCGCCCTTTTCCAGGCCAGCATTTTCTTTGACAATCTTTTTAGGGAAAAAAAATTGCTATGGAGTAAGCCATCCTTCTTAAAATGCTCATCACCCATCTCAGTGTCCTTCCCTAGCTCCAAAGCAGCTGTGTGCAGCAGCTCCATCCTGACCCAGCCCTCATCCTAAGTCTCCAATTCAGGCAATTCTGGCTCTGGAGGTCCTCAGTTCCCAAAACCAAATGGTGAGCCCCCTCTCGGCTCTATCTAAAATCCACCAAATTACAATTCACCTGCAGGGTAGTGCAGATGCCTTGAGTTTTGAGCCTTTTCCTCTTTTCCAGTCCATGAATAGGACATCTCAGAGAGAAAACACCCAGTGGAGGCACTGAGAGTGCACAATCAAGTCTTGGCATTGCCACACACACTTTTTGTGCTGGTAAACCACAACCTCTCAGGAGCTCAGCCTCTCGTCTGGCAAAGGGAGGTTCCTTGAGGTATAGATTTTGTGAAGATCAATTCTCTAGTATCTGTGAAAAGCAGCATTAGAGGATCTACAAAGGCACCTCAGTAACACTGTGGTGCCTCCAGCTCCACCTTATGGATTGCACTTTTCCTGGAGTGCAGTGACCTTGATTCTGCAAACTGTGTGAGCACAAACTGACAGTGGAGCTGGTTTTCCAAAGGTTTGCAGAATCAGGGCTGATACATCCATCAGAGATACATCCAAACACACAGCTGACAAAATAAATATCTTCTTAGTGCTCCTACTATCATCCAGTGTTTTGGGGCCGGCTCATAAAGGCGCTTATGTGCAACAATGCCTAAGCAAACCGGGCTGATTTAAGAGGGCTGAGGGAACACTTAGCTGAGAATTTCCTGGCTTCAGTTAGATGCAGTCAGAGCATTAAGATTATATTTCAGTGTCAGTATATTGTTTTTATTTGCTTTATTAAATTTGCTTTAACTTGCATTGACATTTTCTTCCCCTTGTTATTCAATCTCTCAGCTGTAAAGATTCTGTTTTGCCGAACTGTTTTGCCATTTCTATCAAAAATAAACATTAATGAAACAAGAATTCTTAAATTTTTTATCACAAAGAAGTGAAATCAAGCCCCAGATGATGATGTTGCTTGACTTCCAGTCCCAGCCTGGCCAGACTAGTCAAGAGATTTTTGATTCAGAGGCAGCTATACCACCAAAACACAGAATTTGTTCTCTCAGGCCATGCAGTTACTGCATTTGGGCACCAAAGTCCAGTTCAAATTCCCCACTCCCTCTGTCACAGATGGAGCAGTAGCACTGTTAGCAACAGCACTGCTGTTACTGATTGCAACCATGGAAAACCTTCATGGTGCCAAGTTTCTTAAAGGTAACCTCGATTTCAGTGCATGCAGCATTGCACCTCTAAGTGTTGCTGGGGGTCTGCATGATGGGATTTACTTACTGGAAGCTCACTTGGAAAAATCAATGCACATTTAAGTCACACACTGGTGTACAGTGGTACTTCTCTGCTTTATGCATGATACAGAATTTGGTTCTGCAAGAAAACATTATTTTCAGCTTTTTGAAGGCAAAGGCAGTTAAAGCTTCAGATTTGATTGTAAGCAAATATTCAATGAAGAGAGACAATATCCACGTAAAACAGAGCTTTATACCAAGCAAACAATTGTTCTAAAGTACCAAGATTTTGTGTAAGTTAAACCAGTCCACTAACCTTGGACATACTTCTGAGACACAGGGTGAGGCTTTGCAGAGTCACAGGAACTGACCCTGTACCACAGGAGGGGTTTGGCCAGGGCAATAGCCAGGATTACTGCACTCTTAGGGAGGCTCTTTTGCATGCAGGATCCCTCTGGAGCCCAGTCCCCAGCTCCAACAGCATGCAGAGGTAGAATCTGCACTGGACAGAGGGCTCACAGCACAGGGCATGAAATGCTGCACTGCCTCCGGGAGCAAAGAAAAGTGAGTCTTGGCATAATCTATCAAATAATGCACTGTGGGGCACAGCCAGGCTAGCTGGAAATCAGACCTTCACCTTTCCAAGCAGTAGAGAACAAGATTTAGGTTTTGGCCTGCCTGTCTGTCCAAGATTCAGGGAAGGGCATGACCCCCTGGCCTAGCAGGAGAGTGATAAAGCTTACACTGGCTGGCTGGAATCACTTTGTCTGTGCAAGAGGAGATGAGGCATTGATCTCATGCCCCTGGATTTGCCAAGACCATATGCAGGTCTCACCAGGATAGTCCCTTTCACCTAAATCCTCCTCAGTGACAGTCCAACCATCTGGCAATGCCACTGTTCACCCAGGTGACTTTACTTTGAAACACCAAACTCCAGAGGCTTGTGGAGATATTACTTCTCTCAGGAGAGAGGACCCCAAATGGCCTTTACTTTGTATGAGAGCCTTGCTGTACACAGGAATAGCAAACCACCGATGCAAGCAAAAAAGTTCACAGTAAAACTGTCAATATTCCTCTCCTTGCTTTGTGTGCTGGGGTTGCTGAAATCCCAGAGAGCTGGTGATCTCCTGCACTATCAGTGCTGAAGCGTAGCCCAAAGAGACACGGGATGAGCAGGGAACAAGCCACAGCTTTCAGGTCTGTGCAGATATTGAACAAACTGGACCTGTAGTTTTATTCCCAGTGTGCAGAGATTACACAATTTGCCTAGCCAGCTGTACAGTTCAGGTGTTCTTCAGTCCAACCCAATTCCCAATCCACTAGCAATAAATCCCATGGCAATCAGCATCAAGACACTACAGTGGGAATGGTCCATGGTTTTGAAGAGAAACAGCCCATTTTTTGCTAGGTTTTTGCTAGTAAAGGAAGTTTCTTTATGGGTATTTTCTGTGAGAGGGAAGGGATATAACTAAAGCATGGCCAGGATTTTTAATGGCTGGTAAGGATCAAGTCCATGAATGGGCACCAGTGCTGTAGTACACCAAGCTCTGTGAGCATTAAGTGCTTCATCAACACTGTGCCTTTAATCCACAGTGCAAACATTTGATTTGCTTCAGGCACAGCACTTCACTGTCACATTTGCCTGGGATCTTGCCCAGATAAGTGAACCACAGCACCAGCCTCTGCTCTTTGCTCTGTGAATGCTGGCACCAGTCCCAAGGATGCAAAAGTCCTGACACCAGTGTCAGGAAGCCACATGAAAAGGTGAAACATCAAGTGATCCTTCTAAAAGAAATCACTGCAGGTGCCTTTCATTCACCTTCTGCTTCCTGAACCTTGAGGGCACACTTGCTTTATGCTGCTCAGCTTTCCTTCTTGGCTCCAGAAACCTGTGCCTTTTAAAAGGAGAGCTGCAAGTCTAGTTCCTTCTCTTCCAGCCAGCAGCTACAGCTTCCAGAGAAAGACCAAATACTGCAGTGAAGTTTCCAGGGTTGGCAGAAGTTTGTCCCTGGCTGTCTGGGCAAGCTGTGACCTGGAGGCTGTGTCCCGGACCCAGCTGTGAAGAGCTGCCCACAGGAGCTACACGTGCAGACAGAGCAGCTCCTCTGGGTCTGCACCATCTTAAGGACAAAGTTTTCCTTTGCAACTCCCATAAGAGGGTTTATTTATAAAATAAATATTTATTTTGCTAGGTTTTTGCTAGCAAAGCCTGCCAGGAGGAACTGCTGGTCTTTTTATGTCATGGTCTGAAGGGCTGATCAGATTGTCACAGACTCAAGGCTTCAGCCCCTTTGGAAAAGGATTCGTGCCACGATGTACAGCAATAAATACCCTCCAAGGCTGCAGGAGAGCAGTGTCACGTTTGTTGGGAGAGAAAAGCTGTCAACATGCCTGCGAGGCTGCTCCTGCATGTCCCCTGCACTGAAGATCATTTCCAACCCATTAAAGGCTTTTTAAGGGCTGGATTCAGACCCAGCATGACCCTGTGTAACGTGGCCATTCCCAACACCCGTTGGCCAGGCTCTCCCTTGGGCAGAGCTGGGAGGATGGCAGCCAAAGAATGGGATTGATTTTACTGCCTGGAGGGAGGGCTGATGCCTCTACACAGAGACTTCTCTTTCCAAAGGCCAGAAAATCCCTCCTGGTCACTGCAGGACTGAGCCCAGTAACATTCACACGCAGCTCTGGGACTCAGGCAGACAGCTGTAGCCCAACCATGGTAGAATTCAGCTGTCTTCCCCTTTAAAAAGTATCAATACGGAAAAAAGAATTTTAAAAAAATCCAGTTCTCAGGCTGCAAGAGCAAATGAGTCCATCTCCTCTCCCCATATTCCCCCAAAAGGGAATAGCCTGTGTGGGCCAGGTTATCTTGCAGGGCTGGTAGGGAATTTGGGCATGGACACAGCCTCTAGCTACCAAATTAAATGTAACATTGACCTGCCCAGAGCCCCCCAGCACTGCATGATGGACAATTGGTTCAGACCAGGCCTCCTGCTTGGTCTACCACAGCAGTCTAGACATTGCAAGTACAACATTCCACTTTTTCTACACTAATAAACCCATAAGGGCAGGGAAGGCTGCAGGAAAAATGAGAACTACCAGAGCAGAACAGCCCCTGAGTTTTTGTTTATCGCAAACTAATTAAAACAAAAAGCATACCATAACTCAACCCTTAATAATAGGTAACCAGATGTGTCATTACTTGACCATGCTATATTGCAGCACATATATAAAGGTTATAAGATTATTTTTCAAAGCAATGTGCCACTGCTAAGGGTTTCTTAGCACTTTTATAACACACTTAGCACCTGAAGGAATTTTACCTACCAAGGCTAAAGCAAAACATGGCTAAAGCTAAAGCACACAGTCCCTCAACCCAAAAATGAAAATGTCAACATACAACATTGCACAGTACACCATAAGACACCATACCTATTAATAGGAGATATTTCCTCAAAGGACATTTTTTTCTGTTGATTATAAAAAATGTCCTGAATAAGGAAAACAGTGCCAAAATAACACCGGTGGGCAGTTCTAATTTTTTTTTATGCACAGATTTTACTCAGCCCTAGCCAAGCACAGAAAAACCCCAATATTTACAGAGGTAATAAAATATCATGGTGTAAGCAATTTACCCGATTACCAAAAGGATCAGGAACAAAAGTAAAAGGTATTAAAAAAGTCCCAGGTCTAAATCAAATAAAGCCTGTAGGTTTCTAAGACCCCACAGAAACCACTGCTCATTACATATTTCTCAATGAGAGTACATTGCTTATGTCTAAAACCACATGGCCAAATGGCCAAGCAACCCAAGATCCCCAGGTTATTAATTTCATCCCGCTGTCAATCACTTTTCAATCCACCTGACTGGTGTTTTCCACCCTGATCTCCAATATCTTTCCTGTGGATTGAATGTTCAAATGTCCATCATTGATCGAACTCTCTCCCCATTAAAGCCATCGTGGGCAGCAAGAGGATCCATGCTGAAAGCTTTGGGGAATGACAGGCAAGAGCCACTGGAGGCTGCAGGTGGGAAAAGTGCCCTCCAGCAGGGTTGGAGCAGGAAAATAGCTGGGAAAAAGCCACCCTCTGCAGTGGCCTTCTCTCCGCTGTGCAGTGCTACTTCTGCCCCAGAAAGCAGCACTGCCAGCTGGGCAGACACAAGCTGTGGGCAGTGGAATGGCTCCAGTGCTGGAAATGGGAGGTTTGGTGGGTCTGTCCTGTGCAGCGTGGATGTATGGAAAGAGATCTCTGCAGATAAACTTATTTTTGGCTTGGTGGTTTATTTAAACAAAGCAAATAAACCAAACACATACATAGGCTTGGCTTAGAAACAAATGAAAAAACCACAACAGTGCCTTGAACACAAAAACTGTTCTGACTGCTGTGCCCTGCCCAGAATCTCCTGCAGAGTGAAACACAGGCTTTTCTTTCTGAACCATAATTAATGTTTTTGCAATATTGCCTCAGAGTTCGCCCGGGCCATCTGATGAATCTAACTAATAGGGGAAGATGCTTTTAACCTGTGGGCTGCCAGACAGCTGGGTACCTCCTTGGCCACATATATTTGGCTGTCAGGTTGAAAGAAAGGCAGCAGATTCAGGGTTAAGCACTATTCCTGTCATGATTGCCCTGAACTTGCCCAGTTAAATTGCAACAGCATGGGTCTCCATAATTATCTAATTGTTAGTGTTGTGCCTTTACGTAATTTATGATGTAGCATTAAAGCCTGACCTCTGGTTTGAGATGAAGTGCAGTACTGCTGACATCCAAGCTCAAATTAGTAGGTAAGTAAGCACCCAATTAACGATTATGCCACTGAGCTTTCATTTCAATCTGACCACACTGCTACACTAATCAGTTTTCTAAGCCTTTCACCTTCCCCATAACTAATAAGCATTTCTCCTGCTTTTTATGTCTGCAAAAGCCTTGTTATCCTCATAAAAAGCACTCCAAGATTGCTGCTTCCAGTAATTCCTGCATTAAGCCACTGGCCCAGTGGCATATTACCAGCTCTCCAGCCACCTGATCAGTAAAATCCAAGGCATAAAGCACAGGCATGTTGGCATTCTATAGCAGGGAACAGCAGGGATAAAATACTTGCAATGTAGAGGAGTTGTCTTGGACCCAAAGCAGTGCAATTTACGTGAGAATTTGGCCCTGCCAAGGATCACACAGCTTCACAGGAGTTTAAAGTGCAGGACAAAGGGGCTGAACATCAAACCATATTTTGCAGCTGACGAAATTCTGTCATCTTATCAGAAACAGGGAACAAGACCTGGAGCATCAAATCCTTGGAGTTTTAATCTTAGATGACTGAATTACCTCACCTTTGCCATGAGCTTGGAGCATGCACCAGGTGGCTTTGCCTGCACAGACAACTCAATCCACATGCTGGACACTGTCTCACCTCCTGCATCATTAAGAACACCTCGCTCCTTGAAAATCCAAGTTGTAGAGCTGAAGATCTTTTCCTCTTGGAATGAGATCCCCAATTTTATAAAGATATAATAGAGATATAATAAGAACTCAAGGCCTGGGCAATAATACCTGCATGATGGCTGAAGTCAGTGCTGGAACATGAGCCTACAGAGGGAAACAAATCCCCACTTCCCTGCAACCCCATACTCTTCCTTCTCTCTTCACCTGCAGTTTTCCAGAGCTCCTCTAATCTCTAAAATGTCTATCTTCAAGGCACTTGTAACTTTTTTGTTAGTAGCCAGCTATTTAAAAATCTGATCTCAACAGTGAAAGGTACGGCTTTGAGAAATCTACATTTTTTCAAAGGAGGAAAGATTCAGTCAAAAGCACTGCCACTGGGCCAGACAAGCACTGCAAAGCAGCAATTAAATGTAGAAGTGTGCTGCAAAACACAGTTCCAAACCAAGTGCAAGGAACCAGCATGTTTTGGATGGAATCACATGCAGTTAGAGACACTAAGGCATAAACACGTGCAGTCAGTAATGTCAGGAGAAAATTTTAAAAAATAAAAAACAATCATACATAATTAGTGTCAGCTTAGGATTTGAATACCACATTGGGGAATGCAATATCAAAATAATGTTACACACAGCAGGGGAAAAAAATGGTAGGAAAAAGCTGCACGTTATAGGAAATGAGTTGTGTCAAATGCGTAAAAAAGCTGACAGAGTCACATAGCTATAGAGACTAATTTCCTGTTCCACTGTGGAGACAGCCCTGATCAGCTGGACTTAATATAGCCTTCTCCATGGCAGCTGGGTCAAATAGTGGCCTAAGCACAAGAAAATTGCCTGCCATGTGGATGAGTTTAGTGCACAATAAGCTGTGTGGTAAATAAACACGTTTAGCATGGTCAGATAGGACACTCCAGAGTTTTATGACACATCCAGATAGACACAGCCAGAGAGCTGCTGCAAATTGGCTGATTCAGGGCAACTCCTTCATGTGGCCCAGTTTTAGGGGCCCACAAGCAATTTTCTGCATGACACCAAAACATTCTAATAGGACCCACCCTTGTGTGCAAGGACAAAACACCATCAGGTCCTCAAAACTCCACGTAGATACAACATTCCTAATGGCAATGCTTTTAAACACCAAGTCCCAGTTTAGAGGGCATCACTGCACGCTCTCCTTGGCTGGTAATGCCCACAAGTCCTGCCACGGTGTTCCCAGCAGGTTCTAAAAGCTGCCCCACCTCCTTTTGGGTCTTGCTCAGGTACAATGTGGTGCTGATTCCCAGCAGATCCATCCACCAACTTACCCACCTGCCCCCGTGCTTTTTCCGCGGCACTAACGAGCACCACAGTGGACTGCCCACTCATCTCCTACAAATTACCACAGATTTAAAGGAGAAAAACTATTAAGGAATCTATAAGGACTTCAGCCTGAGTTTTATAGCTACCCTTGCCCTGGCTGAGTCAACAAGAAAGCACTCTACCTGACTAATTGGGAGTCACTCTGCCTTCTGACATCCGTGCCTTCAGCTCTTATTCCGAGCTACGCGGAGGAGACTTGGGAATGTTTTAAATTATTGATGAGGATAGGAAACCTATCTCTGAAACGCCTTTGGCAAACTCTTAATATTCTGGGATTTGGCATCAGAAAAGACAATGCCTCTGTCTCACTCATGCTGTTGATGCCTCTCACCCATTTACTCGCACTATAAAATTACAGTTTCTGATCATTTCCATACAGGATGGAGAGGCAAATGGAAAGTGCATTGTTTATAGCTCTGAAAGCTTCCAGGTAATCCATCTTTGGCGCCGGAGTCTGCAAACCCTTCCATTTGCAAAATTTTCATTGATGACAGGAGTCCTCAGAGAAGCCGACCCAAAGCAGTCAGTTGCCATAAACACTGGCATAATCTATAATTATCTTAATTATTTATAATAGCACCAGTAAGCAAGCCAGCACTGAACACACAGGTCCTGCCCTGGACAGCTCATGTTTTAATCAGACGTGAGCACAGTGTGCAGGACGCAAAGCGGGGATGACATACAGGCTGCCAGGTGAGTTTATTAATATTTTAGAAAAGGGTTCATCAGTAAAGCAGTATTAATGTTTTCCGACCCTTTGGCATGAGAGTGTTAAACCTGACCAAGCATCACATAGCAGAGATATTTTTCCCCCTCACATGTTTAAAGGCAATATATTCAAACATGACAAAGCCCTGCAAAAATCTTCTAATTATTTTCTTTCAACTCACATGGTTTCAGATTGATGGCTTTGGCTCACACTGTACTAACTGTGTCTTCAAAGTTAGAAAAGCTGAGCAAAATCTCCTTTGGTGCCTTGAGACTGGGACCAAATTACCAAATCCAGAAAGAGACTCACTCACCAAATCCAGAGACTCTGCTCACTTTCACCTTTGGCGGCTCAACACATCATTCCTCACAAATGACATCAAGGTTTATATGAAGGAATTAATTGCACTATCCTCTCAGAAAAGGCACAATCTATACCTGCCATTATCTGAAAGCAGGAAAGCAGCTTGTAACTACTAAGGGGAGATGTTTCACCTCCTGCTTTGAGAAGGGGAAGAGAAAAAGCTCAAGGAGAGAACAAGAACCCATCTGAAGTCATATGGCAACTTGTGGATGTGCCTTGGAACTGATCTCTCTCGAGTCCCAGAGTTGCTCCCTTGTTGCCAGACACTGGTTTGCTACTCAACCAAGTTTCTTCAGGTATTACATGTAAACATAGTGCCCCAAAATCCGCCCAAAAGTATAGCTGGCAATGTGTGCCTAGCTACACACATGTACTAGACACACACACAGAGCCTGGCCTTTCTTCATTAAATCACTCCTGCCTGGGTAAGGGCACCTGACCATATTGAGAGCAGTGACAGAGGTTGAATTTGTCTTTAACCTATGGATTTTGCAAGTGCTGACTGCCAAAATGTGTTTTTTCAGCTGGTTGGTGTGCCGGTTGTTCGTTAATCAACCATTTTTATTATCCATTAGTGTGCATTAAGCTAAAGCAAATGAATTTGGAGCAGGGATCCCATTCTTTTTGTCTTATCTAATTTTCTGTTCTCAGAGGAAGTTTATATTTTTCCATTTGAAAGAGATAGAATTACTGCAAAAGGGTCTGTCTGCACTGACAGATCTCGCTTTCGTTTCCTCCTCAACAGCTGGGTTATTATTAGAACTGGCAGAATAATTCATAATGAATAATTTGACACCTCTTTTTTCTATACATATATCACAAGTTGCCCACATTTATTTGTTACTCCAAATTATTAACCATAGACTGTGCCAACAACTCCCAAAGGAGCATTACTGATACAATACATTCCTTGTGTTTCCCCCTTGCCTCCATCAGGAAATCCTTTCATTAAAGTCAGAGAGGGAAGCATTAATTACCCCTTATTTAAAGCTAATAACTCATCATCTGTAATCATTCCTCAGAGATAGATGCTCATGTGATGACCCAAACTACTGCAGAGTTTGCATTCAGTGTTGGATGCAGATGAAAATTCACTGAGAACCCAAGAAAGAACAGTTTTAGCTTTCTGGGTCACATCCTTGCAGAAAGAAATTTCTGTTGGATTACGGCCTTTTCAGGACTTCTTGTGTCCATAAGAGATCAGTTCTGTCTTGCCTAAATGACTCAGTAGTCATCAGAATCTTTAAGCCACCGAGTGAGATGATTGCACTTTGTAGGCTATATTTTCAAAGGTTAAGTGGGATTTTAGCAGTGAATGAACCTCATTTTGGTGCCAGAGGAAGGAGAGCACGGGTGAATACGATCTTTGATAGTATGTTATGTACAATCCCTTTCGTTACTTTTAATCTGTAACAGCAAAAGTCCAATACAGCTCCAGGGACACATTTCTGCTTGGTCCTGAGGTAAATCAGCACACAATGAGAGGGAAAGACAGCCCATGGACACATCCACTGAGCCTCCAACCTTGTGCCTCCTCAGCACAAGGACAAACAAGCATTTCTCATTTCTCTAAAGGACAGAGAGAACACCACCATCTCTCTCCAGCTCCATCTTAGTGGTGCATATGAAAAACAACCAGTCAAGACAATCTCTGCCTAGCGTGGGTACATTGCTCTTGACAGCTCTGGACAGCCTCAGGTACCTACTGGCATTAATATACATTGAAACCACTCACAAAATACCCCAGCAGGCTTGTAAACCAGAGACAAATACCAGCAAATGTAAAGGAACTGCCAGGTGCAAAGCCAAGTCAGCCTATGCCTTATGGGTACAAATACAATAACCAAGGGCCCAGCCCTGAGCCTTGGAAACTACAAGAGCTCACTGTTGTCTGGCCCAGACTACACGAAGGCTTTTAGTTATTTCAAGTTCAACAGGTGAGTTTAAACAACCTGCTTAACACAAAACATAAGGCTAAAAACCAGAAGTAAGCTAAACATATTGGCATTCTGGCACCTTATGCTGAATAATTCATACATAAGGTACTGTAGAAAAGAAACATATGGTTTTGGTCCTCAGTGACTTTAAGCAGAACATTTAAGAACCAACCTCAAATGTATAAGTCCAGCAAAAGCATTCTTGTGCAGAATGAAAAGAGATCATTACAACTGCAGTCTGTCTCTCCCTTCAACATTTCCCACAGGTATTTAAATGTCTTTATTTGATTTTTGTCCTGAAGCAATAGAGAATTGCTTACAAAAATCTCACCTAAGACAAGATTTAGGGTGTTATCCCTGTTGCCATACAACTGTGCTTATCTCATTTTGACACACTAATGGCAGATGCAAATTTGATGTATTAACAGATACAAAGACCTTCCTTCCAAAAATGAGCACCAGTTGAGGTCCAAACCTTCTCCAAAGTTGTCGCAGTACAGCCATCAGTGCATCAATTCTCTCCTTGGTTGCTCTGAATATGGGCTCCTGCTGAGCACCATATGCATGTCTGATAGCTGCCATTAAAAATCATCATTGCACACACCAGCTCCTCAAACACAGTCAGTGGAAAATAAACTCAGGAACCCAGCATGGGAACTGCTGGCAAATGAAGACTTTTAGCATTTTACTCAGCCAAAGTACACAGCTACTTTACTCTTGGCTAATGCCTCCTCCTTTCTGAGACACCTAAACCTACGTGCAAAGTGACAGCACTGCTGCAGTTACATCTTTAATCACAGCAGTGGTTAAAAGCCAAAAGTAAGCTAAACATATTGGCATTCTGGCACCTTATGCTGAATAATTCGTACGTAAAGTGCTGCAGAAAAGAAACATATGTTCTTGGTCCATAGTGTCTTTACTGTAAAATATTTAAGAATTAGCATAGGATGTATATAGTCAATAGCAGCCCACCAGTGTGGTGTCAGAGTCTATCTGTACCTGCATATACTCCTTCATCTTGTTGGTACAGCACATATATATTTATATCAAAGATTCAAATCGATTTAGCAAGCAAATGATTCAGGTTATTCAAGCATTTTGAACACTTCTTTTCAGTGGACATGGATGATAACCCCCACTTTCTTCTGACCAATGTGCAAAGCTGCCCTTCCTCTGCAAACATGCAACAGGGATATCAAAATTTACAGCATCCAATCTAACTGCTACTGCTTTACATTTACATACAAGGCTTTGAATCCCAGCTCCACTGGGAGCTCAGAATCAGGTCCAGCAGACCTGGAAAGGCATCCAGACACATGCACACACAGAAGAAACCTTCTGGCATATCGATGAAGAATAGACCTTCCAAAAAAACATCCAGTATACAGATGAGCCCTCAAATTAGTAGAGAAAGCATGACGACTTCAGCAGTGGTGGCTGATGAAGAGACACACACATACACACCTCTGCCACCGATCGTGCTGCTAGGGCATTCATCAAATTAAGTACCAAGAGGAACAACACCTCTGATATCTCTTCATTTGGGGCTCCAGTAAATGAAGCACTAGATTAGGCCTGACAGAGGCCTAATGCAGCTTGAGCTTTTCCTGGTGTAATTAATTGGAACTTCGCCAGCTTGACAAATTGGAATGATGAATCTATCTTGTATGAATAGAAAAAAAATGCATAATCAGTCAAAGATTTAGTTAAGACAGCTTCTCTCTGACTCCGTGCCATAGCTAAATCCATTAAGGCGAGGAAACATCACTTTAAGAAAAGGCACTGCTCTCCCTATGTTCAATTTATAACTTTTTGTTCTTGAATTTAATGGAGCAGTCAACCTGGACAGATTTGACTTTGGAGGGGAGAGGAAGGGGGAGGTGGGAAAGGTTGTTTTATTTTTAGCATTCTAATCTTCCCTGCGCCTGGGTAGTCTGGGAAAGAAAATAGTGTCTTTGGTCTGAATGTGCATTCCTGGGGTTGGATTTTAAATCTTTGGGGTTGCACAGGGGAGTCTAATCAGAGCACCCACATACTTTGCCACCAAGATGATTTTGTGATAAAACTTGCTCGTCAAGTTTTTCCCCTGCTAACTTGTTTAATTGCTGGTAACATTTAGGCAGTAGAGGATGTGATAGATGACTGCTCTGACAGCATTGCTTTTTCCTCTCTAATTACCACCTAGTTGTAAAGGCCCTTTCCTGACACATTTAATGGAGAGGCAGAAGGAAAACAGGTTTGCTTACTTTTAAAATATATTTTTATCATTTGGCAGCTATTTTCCATATATTTAATTCAAACCATGTGCTTCCTCTCTCCCTCCATCTCGCCTGCTCAGTCATAAGACCCAAATTTCGAAGAATCAATTAAGCAGCTAATATCCCCATTTGTACTGGTTGTTTAGAAAAACTTTACATTTCCTCTTAGAGGCTGTGGGCTGCAAAATAAGTTACTTACATGTGACAGAACAAATGCTTGTTGGTTAAGTTGACAATGATGGTTTTCATTTCAAACAACCCAGAATTCCTCCTTGGCTCGCAGACGCAAAAGTGCCAGGCAAATGTTTAGCTGACATAATGCAAGTGACTGGCCATAGATTTATTTGACAAACAGTTGAGCAGACAGCCCTATATTGCACTCACTTGTACCCCACACAACCCCACCGGAGCCAGGAGGATTGTGCTGGCAGGAACGAGAGCAGGATTAAACCCAAACACTGCAGTTCACGCATCGAGCCATTTGCTTTTGGCCACTGGCCAAGCTGACAGCCACATTTAAATAAGCCACCTGCTGAGCAGGGAGTTTAGAGAGCTAAGTGCTCAGGAGAGCTTTAGCCCAAAAGTATATTGAACTTATGCAATAAGGCGTGAAGTGAAAGGATTTCAGCGACAAGGAGTACTAGAGGCCATATTATGGTCCTGACCTCTTGTTCTAGGTCAGGTACAGAATAGTTGCTGGGATCCTCCCTTCCTTGCCTAGGCTACCTAAAATATATCAGACAGAAGCTCCATCCAGAGGACACCATTCCATACATGTCACAAGGAGTGACCTAAACACAGCGGATGCTCAAATTCCTTTTTATTATCTCTGTCAATGCTATGTCAATAACATATCAAACAAGATATGTTATTTCCCTGTAGATATTGTTGTGATTTTATTCTTCAGAAGAACTGTACTGTCTGTGTCAGAGGCAGAAGTTCTTTCCCAGGATAGCCATGAGATCCCTCTCTTCCCATGCACTCCCTTAGCACTCAGCCTTGTCAAGGTCACCTCGTCATCTCTTTCCATTCAGTTCTCACTCTCTTCGTCAATTTTAACAAAGATGTCTGTAAGCACCTGGAGGCTGAAACAGGACTGTGCGCTTTCTGCTGCTGATTATGTGTGAAAAAATAACAACTTCCTGATATTACCAATCCGGTGACAAAAATCTCTCCAAAGAGGGAGGCTGAACAAAGTGACAGCAAGGCGAGCAGTTCTGCTGTTCCAGCCCCCATAACAGCAGCAGATTGCAGAAGTGTTAGTTGGCTTTCTTAGCCCCAAATTGGTCAAATCAAATCTAATCAAGTTATAGCTGCAAAGAGCCCTGGGAAGGAGGGCCTGCTCAGCATCAGACAGGACAGCCCCTCCAGCAGTCAGACCCTTTAACCACATTGCTTTTCCTTTGAACTTCACAGGGGCACACCTGAGGTATTTGAATTTTCTACAATTGTGTAGGTATCCACCTATAATTGTGGATGCAATTTATATTCTCACTCTTTCCTCATTTGCACTATTGCTGCTTAACTTGTCCCTTTCCCAGTCTTTGTTCAGAAGGCTCAAATATGGCCTTCTACCAGTGGAAACTACCAGCTTATTTTTTACTTCTTTACCCTCAAAAATGTCACACAAATGACTCCTGACTTGGTGGCAACATGGAGGTTGTCAAGTCAAGTTTAGCAGCTGACTCACAGGCCATTACTCACCCGACTGCCTTTCCACTTTTAACCTCCCCAGCCTGTGTATAAAACTGAGTATCACACCCTGTAGGTATGCTGCTAGGAAACACTTTAAGAGCTTAATTTGAATAAAAATATGTTCTTTTCAACACCAGAAAAGCTTCTGTTTAGATAGAAGAGATGACAAGCAAATTATTTTAGTGGCAGAGGACTTGAACCTTTACTCATTACAGTATAGTATGTCATGGCACCGATTTTTTTGCAATGGGCATTTAAGAGTTAATGATTTGCCAATTAAACAGCTGTAGCTAAAAGATCTGAAAAATATTGCAGAAAGAGTTGTCACAGAAGGTCCTGTTCCCCAAAGTGGTTCTGCAAGCCTTGTCCAGGAGGGATTTGAACATCAGGTCATTTGTTTTTGGTCACATCTGGGATCCTGCCCCAACAATGGGAACGATGTGCCCAACACTCACCGTGTTTGCCCTTTGCTCACCAGGCAAAACAGAGACCAGCACTGGGTTGTTTAACCCTAACCAGGGCTGTGGTTGTGTCACATCACACAGGACCACAGGAGGTCCTAGAGACTACAGAAGTAACCTGTGAATTATTTGTGCCAACATCCCCCCTGCAAATCCACCTGCACAGCCCACAGCTGCCTTTGCCCTCAGCTGCTTCTTGATGTGATCAGAGAAATGCACTAAAAACATACAACCTGCAGAAGAGAGGCATGAGTTTGGAATGTCTGCACCCAGATCTCTGGCTCCAAAAAGGGCATTTCATCCTGATAGATTAGAAATTCAAATTCAAGTTTTGAGTTCAGAATTTCCCCCTCTCCACACTGAATACACAATGGCCATGCAAACACCTGCCCCTTGTACAGAAGATCTCCTTCTTACTGGGGAGATTTCAATGTAACCTTTGGGTTCAATTTTTCTCCATCTCCACTCTGCATACCCAATCCCTCATACATGCACTCACACCTGCCCCTTGTAAGGAAGGGAGGGGGTTTTGTTTGTTTTTTTAACTATCCTTTCTGGGCAAGGATGATCAATCGTCTCTGTCTCTTGCTAGTCATGTCCCTATTACAGAAGATCCTGTTCCAATAAATGATTAGTATGTGCAGAATGCATTAAAATGAATTATAATAGCAATCTGATCCCCAGTGCCTCAGCAGAACCTTTCCATCACAGGTGACAGTTGGTTCCCTTGGGCTTAGCTCTGGAGAGAGAGAGCCAGACCTCAAAACTCAATCCAATAACTTGGGATGAACCTCACCAACTACATGGAGTGTGCAGTTCTCCCCTTGTCTCCAAACTAGGAGAGAGATACCTCAAAAGCTATTCCACAAGCTGGTGTACACAACCTCATCTCAAATAAATGTGAATGCTTTTTTTTCATATATTATGTGATTACAGCCTCTACCTGCCTATGGTGCTATGTTTTATTACAGGCCACCAAAAATAATTAGCTGGTGACCCAGAAAACTGATATATAAAATCCTTTTAATCACCAATATGGCTTTCAATTATATAGTGTAAACTTATTAACCTTTTTACTGCTGAGATTTGATTTATGGAATTCCAGCTGCATTAACATTACAGGAGGAGATAGAAAGTGTCTCCTATGATGTGTTGGGATTAACAACTGATAGCTGGTTTTGCCATCACAGAGTCTCACAGAGCACTGGCAGCATCCTGAGTCCCCAGGGGCTCATTTCTATCCGAGCTGTGTGAAAAGTTTGGTCTGTGGAGTGAGACTGTGTAATTCCTGCCACTTCACACACAAACCAGAACACACAGGCCAGTTATGGCTTTCAGCAGGAGAAGCAGGGCACTGTGAGCACTGGTAGCATTAATAAACATTAAGGGGAAAGATAGGGCTGCATTCATAGCTCTCCTTACTCCCATGGCCAGAAAATACCTCCTTTCACTTCAATGGACATTGGCATTTCCCCTTTTTACTTGTGAGAGAACTCCAAAAAGTTCCCAAAAATTCATGTACTGGTATGAGAGGGTTTGTTCCCTTTTTCATGATACAGAAAGAATATTTAATGCTTTGTACAAGTTTTTAGGCATTCCTGGTCACCTTCCCATGGGCTGTGTTCTACAGATAGTGCAGAGACCAGCAGCAGAGACAAACAGGCCATAGTGAAGCCCTCCCAATTAGAAAGCCAAAATACTAATCTGAACAACATAATGCATCAAAATCCAACAAAACATACATCTAAAAGGTAAATGCTACCACACCAGACTTGATCGAAGGATAGAAACAGCTGTGTATTTGTAGTCCACACATGTCATTTCTTTCAAGCCTTAAGAACACAGAAATAATGAATTTTGCCATAACTTCCATTCACAGTTCCCCTCCTACTTCTTAGTGGCTCATTATTTGTAGTTTAATGACAATAAAATAGAGTAGCAATGTTCTGTAAGACCATTTCTGCTATGAACACTTAATTACCTCTTTTATAGTCTTAGGAGGGCTAAAATAATTAACATGTTTGGGTCAAATTTTGCAAATAAATACCAGTTTTCAATTTTCAAGCCTTACTCTGTTCAACCATAGAAACCATTTTACAGTTAACCAGTTTTTCAAGAATTTGTAATGTGCAAGCATCCCCAAATGACACAAAGTAGCAAGGTGAAATAACCAACATTCTCCATGAACTGAACCAAACCCTCATCACATTTACTTTGATTTTGCTCTTCAAACTTGAAAATCTTTGAAAGTCACAGTGAGGAGAGGCTGTGTGGGTGGGTGCTTTGGCTCCCTCTACAAGAGCCATTGTCTATAAAGAAGGGAAATGCCAATATTTTATAGAATCATCGACTGATTTGGGTTGGAAAGGACCTTGAAGATTACCTCCTAGATCCAACCCTCCTGCCATGGGCAGGGACCCCTTCAACCAGACCAGGTTGCTCCAAGCCCCATCCAACCTGGCTTTGAACACCTCCACAAATGAAATATCTGTCATCATTTCTCTCAGGTTTAAATGCTGTGGAATGAGACACAGCTTCCCCCCACAGGCACTTTTTTGGCTGTAAAACATGAGCCCCATTCCCCTCAGGCAGCCCAGGGGTCACTCATTCCTTTGTCAACAGGTCTGTAATGGTTCACTGCAAGCCCTGCACTGGGCACAGACCCCCAAGTCCTGCCCACCCAGGTCATACCTGGACATCCCAGTAGGTTTATCCCAAGGCCAGCTCTGCCATCTCATTCTCCACGAGGTGAGATTTCCTGTGCAGCCCATCTGTTCCAGCCACACCAGCTCCTCCAGGTGCTGATAAGGTCCATCACAGAGACAGTAAGATATTTAGGCATGTTCTGTGAAACAAGGAGAATAAAAATCAATGGCACTACATAATTCAGCCAGTGTCTTTCTTTGCTCACAAATCTTCATTTGATCAGCTGGGGAAATTATGAACCATCTAAAAATAACACAGTAAAGCTGGTCAATGACAATTGTAATGTAAAGACTAATAAACATGGTGGTGTGGATCTGGTATGTTCTGTTCTGCTAAAGCCCATTTATAATTTTTAATAGAAACAGTAACAATTTACTATAAGTGGATATCATTTAATGCTCAATTACTATGAAATTCCTTTGGAAATATATATTAAGCATAGCAGCTCTGTATTTATACCAGGAGGGTTCCTTGAGATTGATGTTATCACAGGGAATACTAGGGGAATGTCAAGCCTAACGCCAGTGCATTCAATATTCTTGCTCTCTAGGTCATGTATCTTTTCCTCCCCCACCCTGACATTTGAGATGAGTCCTTATCTAGAGGAACAATATAAACTATATACATGCTGCATTAAAAAAAAAAAAAAGAATCTACAACACAGGCTAGCAAGGCCTTTAGCAATGATTAACTGAGACAATTTTGAAAAACAATACAAAAGGTACAGCTCCTAAACAGGCAATTTTCTCTTGAAGGCCAAGAGGTTTCTAAACCCCCATGTTTATAAAACAAGCATTATTCCAGATAAAGCACAAAACCTTTGCAGCAGAACTAACTTCAACTTACTCAAGATTTCTCTTACCAAGAAAAATATCATAAATCTTCATCCTATATTTGCAGAAGCTCTTATACTGCAACATCCTCAGCTGTACCTTACCATAAGAGCTCACCATATAGATCTGAGCCCTCCAATGGACTCAGCACAGGTGGGATAAGTTACCCTGGAAAGCAAAGGGATCTTCCTGATCCCCTACAGGTGCCTGGCTCTGTGCTTTCAGCCCCACATGTTGCTCTCCTGCTCTGTCCTGGCAGGTTATGGGAGAACTTGTCTGTCCCAGAGGCATCTGGGGGTAAAAACAAGGGGATGTGAACAGTGGGGAAGAAATTTAACCCTAGCAGGTTATGGCTGGACATCATTGAAAAAGTCTGAAATTGGTGTCTCCCACATTTTTTTCAGCTACAACCTCTCCTAGCAGCAGAGGCAACAAAAATGGCTGGACTTGGTCTGGGAAATGCAGTTTGGGGAGCCGAATCCAAAGCTGTCCTTTCTCCTGGAGGTATCCACAGCCAGGACTCTTACATGGCTGCAATCCCTGCTGTGACTGCACACAAAATCTGTCACCTGAGGGGGGCTGGCTTCTCTGCTGCCCTGCTGGCTTTGCAGCAAGGGTTAACAAGGCTAGACGAGATTCAGAGGATGGCAGGGATCAGCCACAGGTCACCAGAGTCTTCAGTTTGCAACACTGCCAGGGTCCAAAGACAAATTTAAAGGAGCACATCTCTTCCTGGACAATAAATACTACCAATAGGTCCTTAAGCAGCTTAGGAAAAAGAACCACCAGTTGGAGGAAAGGGGGCATCCTAAAGGCTCCACTACAACTAACATCATTCCATTTAAATCATACTTTGCATTTTCTGCTGGAACACAATTTATCCCAGACTCCTGAGCAGCTTAGACACCTGGCATAATAGCCCATTAATTACTTCAGCATGGGAAATGTATTTTAATATCTTTGATGCTCATTACTAAACACTTCACGCATTTCCCAAATACACATCAATGGTGCGTTCTTCTTCCTTTTAGATGTTAATAGGCTTTACTTTACAATTTGACTTTAATCAACATCTCCCTGAACCCCGTGTAGCATGTGATAATGTTATAACCACATGCAGGGTCACCAGTTCATTTAGGAACTCAGGACAAGGTATTTATATTTTGCTGCACTCGTGTTCTCATCCTGTTAAAGGTGATTACAACATCAAGTTTTGTCCAGTGTTTCAGTCTGTGAAGATGAAAGGTGCCATGAGGTACAATGGTAGCAGGTCAGCATTTTCAATAAGCATCCATCTGTAAATAAGTCCCTTAAAATATTGCAGCAGTGTGAGAGGAAGCTGCACCCTAATTGGGTAGAGTGAAAAGCCACAGGGCTTATAAATATAACGTGTAGGTGATCTGTCTTGCCAAAAAAGAGGAGGTTCGTTATATGAAGGACACATTATCCTTTTCTCTTCCTATGATTCAGCATGGTAAGTAGTCATTCCTAATTGGCTTACAGCTTAGTATGAAATATTAGGATGCCACACAATGTGATGACACAGCTGGATTCCTAAGGGAAGCTGAAGAGTGATCTGAGAACGGTAGAGGGACAAGAGCAGATGCGAGCTGGAAAAAAAAAAATAGTTGTAGCTTAGAGAGTAGCATGTCATTCTTTATCCTCCTGCTCCTGTGTGCAGCATGCTGCGTGCAGCACACTGCCTTCCTGGTAGAGAGGCAAGAGACCTGTCATCTCACAGTTCCTAAATAAAACGTGGGGGGAAAAGAATGTGATTGCTGGGGCTGTTGGAACAGGAAGAGCCAAGCAGGCTGAATAAATCCGGGCAATAGCTGCCTCGTCATGAAAAATACACTGCACAAATTCCAGCTCTCGGTGCGTCAAATGGTGATTTCCTCAAATTTATTCTCGACTGGAAAGGATTTGCCAAATTACCAAGTCAAACAGTCCGTGGGTCACTCTCAGAAGTGCGGCACTCGGGAGATGAGGTGCCCAGGTCTGTGCTGGGAGCTTGTTTCCTGGTGCTGGCCTTGATTCAGGAAGGTAATTAAACAGCTGCCTACCTGAAGTCAATAGGGCCATTCACATGCACTTAAGTGCTGCTGACGCCAGGCCGAGGGGAATAGGCTTCTTAGGGGGAGATTTTTGCTGCAAATACTAGTGCTAATTCAAAATTCACTTTCTGCAAAGTTCTTCCCCTGCAGTCAGCTGAAATTAGCTATATCCACTGTGGTGCTTGCCAGGAAACTTGATAGAGTATCACCCAAAGTGAACATAAAGGAGAAATAAACACAGCAGAAATTAATAACAGGAGTTCAGACTGGTAGGTTGCAGAAGATGTGTTATAAATTTCATCCAGCTGTAATGCAAATTCTGCCAAATGATTGGGAACATCTCCCTTTTTATATCACTGTTTCACTACATATTAATAGCAACCAGTTAGTGATGCAGTACTAAAATATTAATGATATGGTCATAAACCTGAATCAGTGCCTAACTTGGCAGAACAACGCAGGGCATCTTTTCAATCACGTGTGAACAAAACCAGTTTTCAGAAACCATTTTGTAATGGCAAAATCATGCAAGCAGAAGTAATTGCAGGTCTATTTTAGGCACAAAAAATTGTTAGTCTTCCTTGGAAAATCAACAGCCCCGTTGAGGTGTACAGTATGGGTGCCCAGATCTTTCTGCAAGGCTGAGAGAATCTCAAACCAGGCAGAAACAAAGTTCATGCAATTAATTAGTAAGATTTCATCTGTGATTTCATCTGCAGCTGATATGACTGACTTTTATCTGTGCATTAGAGACAATAGCCCCCAGTCCCTGGGGATGAATTGTTTCAGCAGGGTTTAGTCCTTTGTGCTGGACTGAGATGGAATATGGGAAGGCAAGAAATCCAAAGCAAAACCTAGAATTTTTACACTTGCCTGATGTAACAGCAGGTGAATTTATCAACTCTATATTGCATTGTCTGTGACCACAACAGAAATTTGGGGATGGTAAAAGGATTTAAAAGTCAGAAACTTCCCTTGCACATTTTGTATTTTCCAGTCTGGTTTTTAAATCTTGGGAAACTACTTAGATACTGAAGCACCCTCCTCAGGAGAACCAGGGGTCACTGGCAGATAAACAAGTCAGCCTTTGGGACATAGATCCTTGGCTGGATCTATAAAAGAGAAGCAGGTCTTGAAGTCTCCTCACTTCTCACTTTGGCTGAGGTCTATCAAGACTGGGCTGGTCCATTTTATTATTCACATGTGTACTTTCTATGCAAACGGGGCCATACATCCAAGCTCCTTTCACACACCTTTCATTGAAGCTACAAATTAAGGTAAGGACAGACACAGAAGGATTCTGGATTGTGTACAATTCCCAACAGCAGCTAGCACCCCAGGAAGAGCTGGAAAACTAAAAGGATATTTTATTACTACATTTCCAAAGGACACAGGAAATGGCTCATTCTTCCTTCACCCCATCAGGAACCAAAATCAGCTCTGGAGAAACTCTTATACTGCCAACATTTTGCATTGCCAATACTAAACCAAGGTTTTTGCTTTAAAAGATCTTTCACTGTTTCTTCCCTAACTCATCAGTGCACAAATAAGATGACTTTGTTCATGACTGAGTTTTCAGTTTAGAAGTGCAGAGAATGGCATGAAATTAATTATTAAGAAGGGTGGTTTTTTTCTGGTTTTCAGCTGCAGTTACCTAATTGAGGACCCAAATCCCACTGAGATATCACTTAACAGCATCAGCACCTGCGAGGCAGAGCTGATCACTGCGACAATGTCTCTATTATTTGCTGACCAGAGTCACTGCAGTCACTTACAGCAATGATAATCTTTCTTCATTATATCTGCAAGCAGATGCCATCGAGGTGTGACTGACAATCATCCCTTCAGAATAAGTGATCATAGGGTTTCCACTGCTCTCACATCCATTGGCTCCTTGTTTATTAATAACACAGTGGAAATTTTAGTGTTGCTTCTGCTCAGGTGGAAGACAACATTCATTTGATTGACACCTGTCATTAGGAAAGTTTCTCCTACAACTGAAGCAGCAAATAACACAGTCTGACTACAAACCAAGTTGCCAAAACAAAGACTTTCTTTGCTCTACAAGTTACCAGAGGAGGAAAACTGCTTCTGTTTTGCAACTTGTTCTTGAAAGATACTGCAAATCTCCCACATCTAAAGTCTACTCTAAAAATCAAAAAAACCCCGTCTCTTGGAAGAAGACAAGTCAAACATAACTCATTCCTTTATTCTTTTTCTCACTTACCATGCCTTACAGATAATTGTTTCATCTTGTTCTTCTGTTTCCAAGAAAGACCTTTCTAAATCCTCAGGCAATATTCAGAGCAGGCAGATTTTTCTTTGAGTGTTCAAGGCTGATCTGATCAATTTAAAAAAAGGAAGGTTACAGTACATTTTAAACCAAATACCCCATAGTATAAAATCTCAGAGGCCATTCTAAAGAAAAATATATTTTGTTAGCAAGTAAATGCAAAGAAATGATAAAGGGATTAGGCACAACCCCCTTTCTCATGTGTCCTGTGGGATTTTCTGCATTGTTCTCTCTGTTTAAAGGGTTTAAAATACAAGGGTAAGGCTGCTGAAGTCCTGGACATGTGAGTTCCTTTCTCTGGCTGGAAATGAAGTGCCACAGATCACACAAAATTCTTCCTGGCTGTGTTGCTCCCTCATATTTTTTTGTCCTTTTTCGCCCATAAAAGCTATGAATTATCTTCAGCCACAGAATCTCCCAGCATGTGATGCTCCACAGGGCCCCACAATCTTATCTGAGGCTCTTTGGGCCCAGCTGCAATGTAAACACTCTTCACCACTGGGACTCCCTTACAGAGTTTAGAGTCTCTCTTTGCAATAGCAAGTTTCCAGTGAAGAACAACTGCTTCCTCAAGGTTCCTTAGGGCCTCAGGAATCAGACCTGACATAACATGAAATTTGCTTCCTCCCTTTAAAAACTGGCTAAATAAACTCATCTTCTGTACAGTGGGACACTCTTCATTTCCCTGTCTTTCATTCTCCTCTCCCTCTTGTTGATTCCAAAAGGAGACCACACAGACCAACCATCGGGGCAAATTTGGTTTCCAATTTTCCCAGTAGCTTTGTAATCACGTTCCCTTTGTCACCTGAACACAGAATCAAATTTGCAGCCTGGGTGTGAATGGCTTCTGGAATTATCTCCCCTGGACAGGACACCAAAGCAATTCAAAGACAAGAAAACAGAATGCAGAAATACCCCTGAGTAGGATTATGTCATGTTCCTAAATCCTAACCCTGTTACTCCAGTAGTTATCCATTCCTCCTTTTCTTCTTCCCTTCCGGCTAATATTTTCCTACCCAGAACTCAGTTCACATCACCAAAGCAATCAAATATATACTGTAAATTTGCTAGGTCTGCATGAACCTCCAGAGCTTGGCAAGCTGTATTGTAACACCAAAATATGCTCTTGACAACCACTGACCCCAAAAGCTGATGTGATCAAACACATCCCCCCATGAAAGAAAGAACAAGGCTGTAATCAGTTTTACCATTTTAAGGAAAATAAATCCTAATCCTTTGCTGTTCTGTGGTATTCCTCTAATTGCTGTTTCCTTACACATTCAAACGTCTACAATTTGGTTCTGTTGTTTGAACGTCACTTGGAATCAAATCAGTGTTGCAGATACAACGTCTTTGAACCTTTTAGTCCAGCTGTGAACTTTGGGCTTAATCCTTTAGGGCGCCCCTGTCTAGCAAGCTTTAATGTATATTAAATTTTCTAAAAGGAGAGCGAAAGTGGTCAAAGCGAGATAGTGCAAGGTTCTGTGTTTCATAAATTAATAAGCATCACCAACTGCATTGCTTGACCCTTTAAACTCTGTGAAATTAATATAAGTAGACAACCAAAGTGCACTTGGCCCCTGAAGAGCCTTGGAAGTTCACTTAAGCAATCCAAGTTTCCTTAAAGTTTTATAAGCCAGCTTTTAAAGCAAGTCCTTTGTACTTATTACTGGTGACAGTGAGCATTACAACAGCCAATGAACCTTTGCTGACTTCCGACCCCAATATGGTAGAGCACAGTTATCAAGGGAAATATCAGAATCAAAGCTTGTATATTACATCGAGGTCCTGACTCCTGCAAGAGCCCCCCACAGACTCCTCAGAGTATGTCAGGGAAATAAACAGCTAATATTCTCAGACATCTACTTATGATGTATGGATATTACTGTTTACTTAAGCACTTTTGGCATAGTAACACCCACCTCCACCTCCCAAATAAAAACTGAAGCCTCTCACAAAGGAAGCCGTGGAGCTCGCAGCTCCCTCGCAAGAAGACAAAATTTTAAGATGTTTTATTTAACCCAGAAAACCCCCTCCACTTGGTGGTGGTGAGTCAAGCAACACTAAGTGTTCATCTTAACCGATCAATGGATATAAATTATTAATTGGCACTAGGTAGGCATGGTGAGGAATACCCAGCCTTGTCTTTGCCCTCCACAAGGGCCCAGACTGCCTCGAACAAAGAGGACTCTGTGTATCCACACCTACTGCGCTCTGGCATCAATCCTGCAGTCACTTGTAATACTTGAGTTAGCATCCTGTAGAAATAAGATATATCAGCACTGCCAGCTGATTATATTTTTCATAACGTTAAAGGTTCTTGATGAATTATTCAGAGGCTTTTCCCACTGTTTAACGAAAAAAAAAAGAAGAAGAAAAGAGAGGCAGAACCTCTAAGGCAGTCAGGTTTCTGGGAATAAACAGGCTGACAGGCAGTGGTGCCAAATATTAGTAATTATTATCGGACTGTAAAGCCCAATTAATGATGATGTTTAAGCCATACTTTTCAAAAGGGCAAGCAGAAATTCAAAGCCAGACAGGTTTTTTGATGAAATGAGAAATCACAAGATCATCTGCTGAAGGGCATCAAACCCTGTTGCGTGTGTCCCCCTCCAGCAGTGAAGTCAGAGAGGGCACATGTTATCTGTTCTCTCCACCTGTTAACAACATTTGGGCAAAGCTTTTGCAGGCATTTAATGACACTGGTTTCCATTTGTTCATCTCATTTGTCTGCCTAGGTCTGGACATGACAGAGACAGTAACATCAGAGCATGGAGAAAATAAATACACAAACATGGAGACATATTTTACATACATACCATACATGATTGTGCATAAGAAATAAAACCCAAACAAAAAGCAAAACTCAAGTATTGGCAAATAATTGATGAAATTCCCTAGGAGAAACACAGATAACAAGAGACAGATGGAAAAAAGGAGGTACTTTGAGGAATGTGGCTCACAAATTCCACACAAAGCAAATGTTACCAGGGACAGGTTGGTGACAGGGTCACAGTCCTTGCCAGGCAATTGTCTGCTCTGAGAACAGAGAAGTTCATTTAGCAACTCCCTGATTATTAAATCTAAATTGGACCATAAGTGAACCTTGAAATACTTTGGGTCTATTCTGACACATGTTGCTCTGACTCAGATTTTTGTGAGTGTAACCAAGCAACGATGATTGAAGATGGAAACACATTAGTTGATCTTTATCAATAAAACAGCTAATTTGAATGTGTGTTCATATATATATATTTGTCCATGGCCATCTACAGTGGTATTAGTGATTTTGATTTCCTCCAATACTGGAGGAAATCAAAATATGTTCAAATGAATCCCATTCATTCCAGTCCCACCGACTGGACAGAAACCTAAGGGACCACCCAAGTGCAGCAAATAACAAAATTGTTGACAGGAGAGAAAACAATTTCTACATTTAGGACTCCTTGATTTGGAAGCCAGTCACTGGTGCCTGCTGGCTTTTCCTCAGAGCTATCCATCTTCTTGCTTGTAAGTGGATCCCCAGCTGGTGCCAGGAGGAGATTTCCATGAAGAACAGGACATTTTTGAGGGATGTGACAAAAGAGAAAGGAAAGCCAACTTTGCAAATCCCAAATCTTTAGCACCAACATCAGAAGAAGGCTCTGGTAAATGCTCATTCAGCACTGGAAGAAAGTGGCTCTGCCTAAGAAAGACAGACTGTAGGTCCTCACTGGCTCTCTTTTTGAGAAAATTCCGTGTAACAGTCTGCAGTGGAACGAGACAAATGTCTCTCAAACATGAAAGTTGTTTTCCTTACTTGGAATAGTTCAGTACTGGAGAAGCTATAGGAGCTTGCAGATGAGGTAATAATTTGTTTTCCACCTTTCCCCAGGAGATTTCCAGGCTTTCTGATGAATGAGCTCTGTCTTCCCAGCTCCCATATTCAGTCAGGCCTGTGACACATCTTTGTTTTTTAGTTCCTTGGATCAGGAAAGTTTGCTGAGTCTGTGGGAGTCTCAGAACTGCCTTCCAAGTCACTAAAGTCTTCTGCAGACCACTTTTTATTAGCCAGCTGGAAAAGAAAAGTGCCTTTTATCAAATCCCCTGGGGCTAACTCATATTGAAAATAACTTGTTCTTAACACTTAGAGGCAGGGTTTCAAATGATGAATGAAGAAGAATATTCTCTGTCAAAGGGTTTTCTTTGTTTTTCAAGTTCTTAGAGGAAGTTTGTGATCTTTGAAACTCTGGGACTGAGAGCTCTGTCGTTTCCCACTGAACTTGCCACCATTTCCTTCTGCAGAAGATTGGCTGCATTTTGCAAAAGAAAATAACAGAATGGTTTGTTATCCTGGAAGTACATGGCCACTTTTTGGAGCAAAGATCTACTTTTTTTCTTTCTTCAGTCAGCATCCAGTACCAAGTACTGCAATCCTGACTGTCCGTGAACATTCCTGTCACACAAATGGCTTTTATAATAATTGGAAATAGCCAGAGTATGTCTGACTTCATGGACTGGTTTTCTGTATCGTTTTAAATTTCTGATGCCTTTACTCTTTGAAATTTCTAAAGGCTTTAATTTTTTTTTAATTTTGGGGTGTATTTTCTTCTTTCAGTTTAGCAGATTTTCAAAAGCTCTTAGGTAATTCTCAGGAAGAATGGAATCGGGCTCTGAAATGTAATTCGACTTTTTTAAGTTTCTAGGCTGATTTTCTTAAATACAAAACAAAAGAAAATGGAAACATGAAAATAGATTTTGCTCAAGTGTTCAAAATTTTCAGTGGCTAAAAAAAGCCAGAGCGTTAAAAACAACTTCAAAGTTTTCCAAATTTTAAGCAGATTCCAATTCAACTTCTATGAAACAAGAAACTTTCTGATAACTTTTCTGATAACTTTATCAGTGAAGCTTATAAAAGAAAAATCAAACAGACAATGCATAGGAAAATCACTCTAGTGAGACCATCAATTAAACCACAAACACTGTACTTGGCCCAGACAATTCCATTTCCACAGTGAGTGGATATTAATTTCGAGGATACAACTTCGTAACTATAAACAGCCTTAAATGAATCACAGAATATCCTGAGTTGGAAGGGACCCATGAGAATCATTGATTCCAACTCCTGACCCTGCACAGGACACCCCAAGAACGTATCTGCCATGGTACCTAACATTGTACAAAGCATTTCTAATGAGGACAAACATTGCTGGTCCAGTCCCACCAAGAGACCCAGACACACAACTCCTGCTGACTCCCCCTGACTTGCACTTGAGGTGCAAGCACAGTTTTCTTGGTTAGAGTTAGCTCAGGTCCCTCTATGCAGCACTTCTTGGGATACAGAGCTGCACTTTGGTCCTTCCAGGCCACTGAATACTGAGGGTTAATAAGCCACCTAGTCCTGGCTCTGGGGTACCACCTCCCTGAAAGGGGAAATAAGATTTAAATTAGCTTTTAAGAAAAACTTCTGCCTCGTGAGCCTAGTGAGGCCCTGGCACAGGTTGCTCAGAGAAGCTGTGGCTGCCCCTGGATCCCTGGAAGTGTCCAAGGCCAGGCTGGATGGGGCTTGGAGCATCCTGGGATAGTGGAAGGTGTCCCTGCCCATGGCAGGGGGTGGAACAAAATGATCTTTAAGTTCTTTTATAACTCAAACCATTCTGTGATTTCATGATTCCTGCCTTGCAGCCAGAGGAAACAATGCTCCAACTTCTCTACATCCCAATGAAGATGTTCTTCACTTCCAGCCTCCTGCTTCCATAAGAGGCAAAAGGAGAAATGCTGCCTAACCATCTGTGACCTTAATGGGAAGCAATGGTCATCTTCCACTCTTAACCAAAAAACATGATTGCTTTGGTTTGGGTGTGCATCCATGAGGGAATACAGAGCGACTTCAGCTTCCCTGTGTGGAGGCCAAAATGTCCTTGGGGTAACCTGGGTGATTCTTCTCAGGCAGATAAGGGAAGGTTTAAAATGGAAAAAATTGAGATTGGACCTTAACTTGTCCCTAACTACGGACACTAAAGAGACAGAGGGAAAATCCCTGAGGGGCTAAAAATTCAACCACTAGAAGAAGGTCTGGTATCAGCAACAAACTCTGCCAAATAACATCTTATTAACCAAATTCTGCCCAGGCAGGCATTCACCCCAACTCTCCATTTGAGCTACTGACACTGCAGCAAATTCAAATACTGAGGTAGCCCCCAAAAGAAACTTCTCCCACACACACCAAACACACACTACATCCCCCACAAAGGAAAGAGGCTTTTCCACAGCTCCAGAAATATTCATTTGACAGTTTCTCCTTCCTTGGCTGCAGCACTAGTAATTGATCTGCTCTATTATTTTTCCCTATTCTTTCTCTCTTACATTTAAATATGTCCTTCATACTTCTGGAGGGTTTTTTTCCCAGCCTGTATCTCCACTGTTACATTATTTTTTATCTCTATCCTCTATTCTTCATGTGTGAAAAGGGTGCTCTGTTCTCTAATATTCATTTTTCTTTTTTTATTCTCCAAGTACTTTCTTTCCCATCTGTAACAGCCCCTAATATGCACCTCCATTCGATTTTACTTACCCAGCTTGAAACCCTCTCATTCTAATTACCTTTTCAGTTTTCTTCTATTTCTCCCTTGAGATGTCTCAATTAGTGTACTTTTTCTTACTGGCTGTCACCTCTGAGCTACAAGGTGGGTCTAACTCCAACTTAAACCATGCAGAAAATAAATGAGGAGCTGTTCTTGGCGGCCCTGCTGAAGGTGGTGTTACTTTACAAACTAGTGCACCTTTAATAGATGATAAATGGGCAGAAAAGTGGCCTTGTTAATGCAGCAGCCCTTGATTTGGTTGCCATGCCGTGTCCTTTCATTACTCAAAGATACAGGAAAGGCAACCTATGCGAAGTCCTGGGTGATGTAATTCCATACAAAGAGAGTGAGTGGATGCTAATTAACATAGTTCTGGTCAAAGCCTGAAATTAACTCTTGTCTTTAAAGACCAAAGCTAAAAATGTCATTTGTCTTGCCCATAATTATGTTTAGAGGTAATTATGGTAGCAGAATAACAGCAAGCAAAATGAGCCTAGGAGTGGGCTTTTCTGCCCTTTCTGTCGCTAGCAGGACTCTGAATTCTATTTCTGTCAAAGAGAACTCGATAAAAATGCAGGTGACATCCACAGTACATTTCTTTGATTAAAATTGGCACCGTTGCATTGAAGTTCACACAGAGCTTTCAGAACCCGAGGAGTAAATTCTCTCTGCACATGTTCCCACATAACAGAGAAATGAGCACCCTCCCCACGGCCACCAGCACTGCCGCGAAGGGGAGATGGGAGCCTGATTAAGGAGCCAGGCTTGGACCCCAGAACCACATCCACAGGGACCTGTCCTGCCACAGACTCAGTTCCCAGGTCCCTTCAAATGACCCAAGATATCTACACAGCACAGTTACCTCCAAATTAAAGCATTTACTTCCTGGGGCAATTAATTTGTCATGCAGGTTTGACCACATCATCATTTGTTCAGAGCCACAATAAATATCTCTGTGTTCTCCAGAATAGATATATACTCAACATGTTTGAAGCCACTTATTTAAATTATATATCTATGCTTATAAAGATATTATTGCTGTTATTATTGCTGCTATTGTTAAAATCCCAGTGGCATATGCTGCTGTCACCATTCAGGTGTCCTGAGATCCATCTACCTGCAGTGCCTGCTTCACCACCATCCCTGAAATTTATGGGCACATCAGCCATTAGTGACTTGGAGGATTTATTTGTGAGGTAGGTGGTGCTAATTTAAAGATTTCAAACTAAACTTTAGATTTCTACTGCACTGGGGCTGAAGGTGATAGAAATGCACATATACCTGGCATTACTGCACGAGCTGCTGGCAGAGCCTAAGGTCAGTAACACAACTGTAAGCAGAGCACATTCACTTGGTCCAAATTTGTCTGTTTCTGAAATCATTACACTTTACAGTGTAAATTCAGTGAATTCACCCAAAGGCCCATAATATCATTTTTGGCACAAGTACAAACTAAGTTATAGCCATGATTTCACAGAGATGACGATACTGCATAAAACATGCTACAGCAATGTTTATGAAGTTCTGAAGGGGAAAAGATCACTTCTGCAGACTTTTCAAATGAGTCTAATACAACACCTTTGCCATTTTTACTAGTATCCTTCATGGCAAGAAGGGAATGAGGGACAAGTTCCTCTAAGGGGATCAGCCCTAGGGGTTCCAAAGGCAATCTTCCTCTGTGCCTCAGAAATCTTAGTCTTAAGAGATCAGCTCCACTGGAGCACTAATTTTTAAGCTTCAATTTAAGGACAGGCTTAAAAAAAAAAAAATGCCTAAACCTGTATAGCCCTTGAGCTGTCTCTTTTCAGAACTCCAGAAAACTTCCAGAAAGCTGGGCTCCTGTCCCCAAAAGTTCATGGTTTTTTCCCCAGCTATATCAGTTACCCAGTAAAATGTGTCCCTCCTCCCTATAGACATTGCCTCACATCCTTTTTTAGACCTTCACAGCTATTGCATTACTACCACTACTTTTACAAGTGCCAAAAGTACCTTTATGGTGACATCTGCCAGTATCACCTGACAGACACACGCACCAAAGCCCATCTGGAAAAGCTGCCTCTCCCCATAATATTTTTGCATACTTCATGAGATTTTCTTGCAAAATTTTTTAATGATTTGTTTAAACACAAAAAAAAAGCTGAAGAGTTGCATGTTACACTGACATCTGTTACATTCAAACTCTCTTTGGGGTCCTGTTAACCAAGTTTCACCCCTAACTAGGTGGAATTCTAGAGATGCAAACCTTGCAAAGTTGCCATTTATGGGACCTGCACTGATATTAAAAGCACCTCTCTCAACTCCTAAGAGCAAGGACACTTCTCTGCAGCCCACCCAGCCTGTCTTGTCCTCCCAGTGGAAGTACAAAGCACACAGAGAGCAAACCAGAAAATGAGATTGTGACTGAAGTAACCCAGGGACAGCAAACAGTACCCCTGAACCTAAACCACCTTCTTCCCTGGCACGGCACAGAACTATCAGAACAAATATGTGGACCTGCATCTCTTCTGCACTGGACCAGGAGCTGAATAAAGTGGGACCAGTGCCAAGAGGTGACCATGTCAATGAGCCCACAGGACCCCAGCCATCACCAGAGATTTATGACTGTTTAGCCATGTTGGCCCAGGGCTGACAAGCAGACTTTCTTCACACAGTGAGCTCTGCATCAGGCTCTCAGATGCCTTGTACCTCCTTTCTGCAGTATTTCCTCCCCCTCTCCAATGCCCCAAGGTTTGGTGTGGCTGGACCCACCAGTGTACACACGTCACAAAGACACATGTTCTACAATCTCACCTCAGTGCAGAGATCAAAATGGAAAAGATCTGAGAGGCCCTGATGTCTTTATCCATGGAACAAACCTGTTTCACTACAAATCACTAGTTTGCACAGGAATGATTCATCTTCTCCTTTTGGTATGGGAAGATCATCAGATGCTCTGATGTTTGACCACTGGCAGAGCACCTTCTCCTCTGAGATCAGCAGGTCTGTGCCAGTCAGGCTGTTCCACCAGCAGTGGCACATACATCCACAGTTCCCAAACTGTACCACTGCATAAAGCCATTCAAAGGTGACCTGCAGCCACAAAAGAGCTCATGTTTTTCCATTCACATTATTTGGGCATGACTGATACCAACTCCTGATCCTGAGCTCACAAGACCACGACTTTCCTCTCCTTAACATCAATGGGATACCTAAAACAGTAAAACACTTCTGCTGAAGCCCCCAACTCATCCTGAAAACAAAGATTTGTACTGGAGAGAGAAAGAAAGGGTGGAAGCAGAGATTCCAGTTTGTGCTCAGAATCCAGAAGGATGAATCCATCACTGTCACTTGGCTTCCAGTTGTTAATTTAAGTGAAAGAACTCTTATCCTCAATAGAAACCTTCTCAAATCAGCAGGAATTCATTTGTTAAAACTGCTTCCCTGTCTCTGCTGTGTTTTGAGAGCACCTTGGTCTTTGCAGAGCGGCACAAAACAACACAGACAACTCTAAAATGTCTCACATGGCAGCTCCAAATGCTTACAGTTTATGTAAAGCCATGGAGCCAGCATGATAAGATCTAATTACCAAGCGAATTAGTAAAAAAACAGCTGCAAGGTTTGCAGAAATGTCTGGAAGTGCAGAGTAAATGGCCACAATTGATAGAGTTATTGCACAGGCATCCTGAGGGCACAGTCTGCAGCGCTCCAGTCCTAACCAAAATCACTGTCAACAGTTGTTGTTTTCTCCATTCTGTTAAATGAGAAGAGCATGAAAATGATCCTGCAAACAGCCATTTAATATTCTCATGCACGTGAACTGCAATTATCAGCAGCAGCAACAACAAACTCTGCTGTAATGTGTTCATGGTTAATCAATTCAATTGATCACTGTTTATTAAATAAAAACCTGCTCTCTAAACAGTTCTTCTCTAAATGGCATGTTTTGGGGCTTGGGGTTTTTTCCTTGGTTTCTTTTTCTTTTTTCTTTTCTTTAAACATGCTTCTAGGAGAATCAGGAGACCAATTAAAGCTTTTAATTTAAATCTAAGCTAAGAGAAATGTTAGCAACATATAGCGCCTTTACAAAAGCATTAGCTTAAAAGAGGTTTAAATCAGCCTAGCCACTCCCTGGAAAAGCTGCACTGGATCTGATTCCTTCCAATTCCAAAGGCTTTCAAGGCAAGTTAGCAACAGCCAGCATATTTGTCTGTGTAAGAGACAGTCATGACCAGGTCAGCTCAGGATATCAGAAGTGGGCTGTTGATAATGCAGATTAGGGGACACACTTTATTCACATCAGCACTGTAGCATTGATCACCCCTATTCTGCACCTTTACAAAGTAGATCGGAAATCAATGAATTCCAGGCTGGAGAGATGCTGTGGATAACAGAAATCCTCTATAGCCAGTTATCTCCCTACAAGGAATAACGATCCTGCACAGAATTGAATGCTTTAAATCTACGAAGAATATCCACTACATCACAAGTTCAATGGAGATTGATACCAGGCACAGTCAGGGTCTGGCTGTACCCTAGCCCAGAGCCAACTCCAGCACTTGAACACCACACCCAGAACTTCCACCTGCAGTGCTGGAGTCCTCCCTGCCCTTCAGCTGCTCCAAACGCTGCAGAAGGGAGGAGAAGGGGAGTGTTGACACACAAAAATAACCTCGTGGGATTTAATTAAGACCACTGAACCTGTGTCACTTGTAATTTATGGCAGATTTGAACCCGTGCCTCCAGAGGGGGAAAATGAAGGCATTTCCAGTACATTAGCTGACTTCAATAGCAAAGTCAAATCTGACGTCCTGTGACCCTCGAGTGAACGAAGACTAAGGAGTCCCTGTTATCCCAATTATTTCTGACTAGATTTGTGAGATGTTTGCACTGCCATGGAATCCAGCCACAACCAGGTACCTGCCCTAATGGGGGAAGTGCAAAGCCTCCCCATGCCATGAAACCCTGGAAAGAGTGTTAGAAACCTCCAGCAAAATGGGGTCATTAATGGCCCTTTCCATGGAGAAAAAGGGATGTGGGGCATATTCCCTCCCCTGCCAACAGACACCTGGCCTCCACAGGAGCTAAGAGAAGGCTTACAAATAAGGCTGTGCAAATAACCAGGTTTGCCTTTTATGGCCAGTGAAAAAATAAACTTCCAAAAAACGCTTTAGGTCAAGTAAAATACTTTGTTCAGTCCCATATCAGATGTTTCACCTTTGATCCCTTCAGAGACTGGGGGAAGGGTGAGAACTTGATTTATTTATTGGTCAAAATGAGGTGTATTTTGCAATGGAAAAAGTTAATACTATTTTTAAATTATTTTTGAATTCCTTACTTCTCAATCAGAATTAATTGCTAACTATGCAACCAACTTGCAAATAGATTCAGCTGACCCAAAATTATCACTCTCTTCAGGGGTAGGAGAAGAAATCACTGAAATCTTTCACTCAGAATAACTTCTACAGAGGTATTTCAGGGAACTGAAAATTTTATTTGAGTGTCCCAAGTAAATGAGATCAATAAAATAATAGTAAAAGGAAAACTTTTCCCCAAGATGAGATGTCTTGCCTGACTGACCAGCCCTGAAACCAATAACAACACCAGGAAGGCTGAAAGCTGCAGCAGTAGCAGCAGCCTCTCTAGTCTGACCTGTTTGAGAGAAAAGGGATTATTAGGGAATAAAATTAAATCCTTTCGTTATAGGTTCCACAGCCAGTGAGTTTAGCACACAGCTGTCCAGTGACTGCATTAAATCCATCTTTACCCTCGGGTTTGCCAGGCAGCATCAGCCAAATGAATTCCTGACTGCTGATCAGCCAGCTGACAGCCGGGAGAGGAGCAGGGCAGGTACAGACACTTGGAAGGTGCCGTGGGGGACCCTGCCCAGCCCAGCACGGCAGAAATGTCCCCAAACTGTGCTAAAACCCCAGCCCTGTCCTGGGTGCCCGCATGAACGCGCCTCTGAAGGGAGGGGGTGGTTCCCCGTAGGAAATTGGCATCCGAAGTTAGGATAGAAGCGATGCCGCATCAAAGTGCTTCATAATGAGCTACAAATTTTGCTTGTAGTTCAGCAATTTACACGGATTAGCAGCCGCTGACCTTCCCAAGGCCCCCAAACGCCAGCAGGCTCCATCCCTGGTCACAGAGTGACCTCTAGTGTTACCTAAAGCCGCGCAGAGTTCAAGGGCTGAGAGCAGCTTCCCAGCTGGGCTAACCTGGCATCCTCCCACTGATGCTCCCAGAGTCCTGTTTATTTAAGTCAGATGATGAAATACCTCCCGGAGCCTGTTTCAGCTGTGCTGCACTTGGTACCACGGCAGGATGATAGAGAAGTACTCAAAAACCTGAAGCTGTTGAGCTTAATCATAGAATCACAGACAGGTTTGGGTTAGAAGAGACCTTAAAGCTCATCTTGTTCCATCCCTGCCATGGGCAGAGACAAATTCCACTAGAAGTGCTCAAAGCCCCATCCAGCCCAGCCTTGAACACTCCTTCCTATGTCTTCTGTTTTTCCACTTGTGAGAGCAATCTGCTCCTCTTACAAATTGGCACACAAAAGTTTTTTAATGAATTTTTAAAACCCTGAAGAATGTTAGTGCAAAAAGGTAAAACGGAGAGCTGAGCAAACAGGTTTGAATCTATTTCCTAGAGCCCAGGTGTCTGTAAGCAACTAAACAGACTTGCTGTTGAACAGGATATTAAACCAGCATCATCCTCCAAAGGCTACCTATTTCCCACAGCTTTCTAACTCCAATCTGGAAACCCAGGAGCTCTAGCACACAGCCAGGAGGGGACAGACACATGGCACTTGCTAAGCCTGGCTTTCTCTTGGATGAGCACTGAGCACACTCAAATCAAGGCAACTGAAGGTCACTGAATCACTGCACAGTGACAAATGCTGGGAGTGAACATTGTCACACATCTTCTGACAGTCATTTCTGCAGCAGATTTTCTTTTTCTGCACATCTCCCTTTGGCCTAGGAGCTGCATTTCTGATCACAGAGGGAAGAAATAGTTTTGAATCTTCCTTCTTATCCATTACTGTGCCCAGTAACCATGGACACTGGACTTCCATGGAGCAGGGGCAAAACCCTTCAGATCTTCCCAGCAGGGTCATAAATATAACACAGCATTATATAACATAAGCCAAGTTCAATCGGGTCTTAGTGAGATAATCACAAAATGTTCTCAAAACTTCAGACCACAGTCAGTTCAGGTGCCTGAAGATTTAGGGGCCCCATGTACTCCAGGGGGGCAAGTCCAGCACAAAATCTCCATGTCTTCCTTTCAGGGATGCACAGTAAAACCTCACCTCTCCAGGCTCACAAGGTTCACATCCCTTCCCTAAAAGAATATCCTGGACTAGCAAAAGTTGAATTAGTGAGGTGCCAGTAGCTGAAAGGCAAAGGGTAAATGGGAATGGGAAGAATTAGTATAAGGGTGGGGGTACAGAGGTACCAAAAGCTCACAGGAGAAGGGGAAAGAGCTGGAGAGGAGTGGTCAGGATGTTGCCAAACTGGCTATTACTGTGATAATGGAACCTTACAGCTTCAGCTTTTCTTGTAACAAAAATAAATGCAAGTATTTTCACTTGGATGGGCAAATGAGATAAGCAGATCACACTGCTGGAATGAAGTCAGGGCATACAGATGCTTCTTTGGCATTTCTGGTCCCTCTGTGCTTTTAGCTGCTACCTTTCTTGTCTTTTCCCTCATCTATAAGGACATCTCAGACCACTTTGAGTTCTGACATTCTTAAATCCATGGGCAGGCTTCCACCCTCCACAGACCAACAGCTTGTGATCTCTTTCCCGGATCATGGAATGAAGAAAACATTGCCTGAGATTTAATAAATAAACTAAACAAAACCAGTTAATTTTAAAACCTTGTACAACTCTTACACAGAAGAGTTGAAGGGACAAGTGCCTATTTTAAACAGGGAAGGCCAGTAAGTCCACTAGTAGCTTGACACAGTGGCTTTTCCAGACGAAATTAAGACATGAGCTGGAGTGGCATCAACGACAGGACTGGCATTCCTTGCAGGCCATGATTATCACTTATCAAATTACCCATGAGCAGAACAAGCCAAGTGGAGCAGCACATCACACACACCAAATCAAGAACCAAGGCCTCAGGAAGCTTCAGAACTCCCTGCCCTCAGCTGGGGGGGAGAAACCTTGTAGTTAGGCATAAGAGTGACTCAGTGTTCAAAATTACCTGTTCTCTTCTCAGAATCATAAAAGCTACATAAAGAACACGCTACTCAGAGAAAAAAAAATATCTATTCTGACATTACAGAGGGATGAGGAATAGAAGAAAAGAAGGGTTAAGGAAGTGGCAGCCTGGAATACATCTGGTGATTGCTTGGTTCAGTGTTCTCAGGGATTGGCCCAATTGTCCTTGGAGTCTTGGAGTGGTTTCCATCAACTTCAGGAAGCCCTTAACACACAACCCATCTGACAGGTGGATCTCCACCATACCTCAGGCAGCACTGCACCTGGAAAAAATCTCAGCTGAAAGACAAAGCAGGTTTGATGAAGGTTTGAAATTAAGGCTTGTTCAACACAGAGCACTGAGTTCAAATAGGAGGGAGAAAAATTAAGGATGTCTGAAGGCTCCCTGACAAGACACAGATTCTGGAGTAACAGTACAAATATTCTGCATCCATTTCCAAAGGGCAAAGGAGCTTCCATGGAGTGATAATCGAGAGTTATTCCTGACTGATATCTCCTCCTGTAGACAAACACTTGTTAACAGTGAAATGCAGTGTATTGACAGGAATAAACTGCAGAATTCAGATACATTTGTTAGGGCTAAGAGACGTGTAAACTCGAGGATAAAATTAGGGAAAGCATCTACTTGTAACTTGTTGAGGAACTAAGGGAGAAAGCTAAAATCAAACAGTACCAGACAGACAACTATCAGTAACCCAAACAGAGAGGTACAACAGGGCAGAGAAATAGCAGCCCAGATGGTGGTCATGTGAAAAAACACATTCCACAGATTGCAAAGTACTTAACTTATTTATGATTACATGAGACAGAGAAACGTGGCAAAGTTAAGAGAGAAATGTGCTTGGGCCACAGTCATCACAGGCATATGTCAGTTGTGCACCACTCTGATTTTGACTCACTGTTTCTTGACTTATTTTTCCAGCAAGACACCTTTGTTGTTGTCCCGGTTTGAGATAAGTCTTAGATAAGCCTAAAAGGAAAAAATATCTCACGAGATAATTTACAATATTGCATACCAAAGTACTGCAGGAAATGGGGATTTTGTTGAGAGACAGAAATTGTAGAAAATTTTAAGCTGGTCAACAGCTACTTGCCACAGATCTCCCCAAGAAAAAGACTAAGGTTATTCTGATGAGTGAAGTGATAATATTGCAGCTTCTCCCAGTATTGTCTGAGCATCAGTGCCCTAACAAGAGAGAAGAATAGCCATGTCAGGAACATCTCTCCTCTTTGTCTTCATTAATTTACATTTTTGGCTGCACACCCCAGAGGTGTGCAGCAGAGAGGAATGTGCAGACTACAAAGGGCTCAGCTGGAACTGCAGCCCAGTTCTACCATAAAATGACTCAAAATTCATTAAATAAAATAAACCTGTTGTAGCCCAAGGATTGACTGACTTGCAGTTTCCCCTGCTCCTGGGTTAATACAGCAGAGTTGGCACATTGATAGAACACTCAGCAGGACAATGGGGTGTGCTGAATTCAAATGAGCCTTCAAGGCTGGTAGGACTCTGCAAGGGACTCTGTGCATAGTCTGCGGCTTGGAGGAAGGAAACAGAATACAGATAAAAAGGGAAGAAAACTATAAAAAGCAGCAGTTGCACACTGACATAGATCTGTCACAGAAAGTAGAGGACCCTGCACACCTTGAAGGAACTGCAAACTAGAGAAGACCATAAATTCTACGTTGGAGTTTAGATTAAGTGGATCTTCTGCTTTAGGACTACAGGTCAGCTCATTAAAAAAGTCAACAATCCATACATCCCAATGGGACGTTGTCAGAAATGCCAAAACAGCACACATCTGGAAAACCAAACCCTGCAGAAAACCAGTGGCTACCAGAGTGCCAGACTGCCTTGGACTCATCCCCATGCTCAGGTCACACACATCCTGCAACACGAGATGTCAGGCATCAACCACAGAGGGCTGATGAGGTGAGGTTGTGACACCTCCCAGGGGCAGGCAAGGTGCAGCCTCTCCAGGAGATCCAGCTGCCCATCTGCTGCAGGTTTCCACTTGGAGAACAACCTGGTAAGAGCTACTCCAGGAGTCAGAGTGTACAGTGGATGGCCTGTTAACCCAAAGCCTTCTGTCAAAGGCAATCAGGGCATCACTCCAAATGTTGATTCTGGTTTCAAATCAGTTGGGCCAGCACTCGAGAAAGTGACTCAGGCATTGAGCTCTGCAGGCTTGAGACTTAAATGCACAGCACTGAGTGGGGCCCATGCCTGGGAGACGTGAGAATCAACACAACAGGGAATGCCAAGCAAGAGCAAACACCTGGAACCCAGCCTCTTCCACAGTCAGACAGAGGGCTCCTCTGTAAAACACAGTCCAGCCTTGCAGCTGAGTCCTACCATCAGAAAAGAGGACCTTGGTGGGGCTGTGACTCCAGGGAGGGTGACACAGGGACTTGACCGCCCAGGCTAAGGCAGCAGATCTCATGGGAGTCTGAACTGGCTTCCAGGAGCTACTGTGGAAAAGCCTAGTCCATATTGGCACAAATGATATACAGAAAGGCAGGAAAGAGATCCTGGAAGCAAAATTTTAGCTCTGGGAAAAGGAAACTGGAGACAATGAGTGTTCTCTGAAAACACTCCCAGTAACTCTGTGCAGGACTGGAAAAAGAGGCAGGTTTAATGCCTGGCTGAGAAGAAGGTTGAAAGAGCAAATTTTCCAGTTGTCAGGAACTGGGGACACTTCTGCAAGGGGGGAGGCCCATGCCAGAAGGACAGATATCTCTGCTGCATTGCCCAAAAGTCTTACAGGCAGATAAAACCAGGAAGGAGGTGAGTAGGCTTTTACACTGAGGAGCAGGGGGAAACAAACAAGTGCAGAGGCACAAACAGCTTTGGCCAATGCTTCCTTGAGGCCAAAACCATGGAAATGATGTCTCCTCATGTAGAGGGTACAGCAGGGAACAGAACAAGTCAGACAGAAGGACAGAAAACAGAGTAGGTGACATTTATGAAAAGTACTATGGGAACCAAAAAAATGATACAAAATGCCAGAAATCTAAAAATTGAAAAATCTGGAATGTCTTCATTAGGTGAGGACATCAGCTAAATGTATATTTCAGAAATTTGGAGGACAGAAGACAACCTGAAATATTGTCTCCATGTACCACCCACTCTCTTTATGCACAAATCAGATAAATATGGGGTGATTTTCTCTATGCACAAGAGAAGGCATTCCGGGAGAAATGCCCAATGGCTAATATTTGTTCCATGCTAGATGCATCAGCAGCATTCTGGCAGCAGCATTAAGGCACAAAAGCAGGGTTTGTGCCTGGGTGCACTCAGTACCTCCCCTGGGAGATGCTGCCACCTCTACCTAGCATTTGGGTCATGTTCAGCATGCAAGGGTTGTTACTGCTGAATGCAACACAGCTCCTATGCCATCAGGAGAACAAAGGCTAAATGCAAGTGTTTTGAACTGGAGAAGAGACTTGTAGTTTGGGAAATGCATCCATTCCATACAACAGAAATAATATAATAGGTAAAAAGTTAACATAACAAAGTGGGCAGTATATTACTGAAAGGTTAACATCAGCAGGTGTCCTGCCCCAGAAGATGAGGAAACAACACTTGAAATGGTGACTGGCATGGGGAACTGAGAGCTTACAAGTTCTCACCTCTGCACAGCCTTGTCTTTACACCTCTCTCTCTATGCTGACAAGAAGAACTGTTCTTTTGAAGAGCTTCTCCACTTTGTCTCCCCAGTTTCTGCATTCCCTTTGTCCAGCATCCCCATCAATTTGGGCCACGCTGAGCCTGGTTAACTCCTCTGGGATGCTGCAGAACCTGTGTTAACCTGTGATGGACGTGTGATAAGCAGACACGGCAGCTGCACCACGAGCTGAGACTGGCCTGAGTCTGAGGGGTGGAACTGAGGAGTGAGGACCTGGAACAACTCTGCAGGAACACCTCAGTTTCTACTGTGTTAAAAATTACAGATTCTCAGGAACTCCATGTGGGGTCATCCAGTTCTTCCTCCTGGCCCAAGAAAAGGCCTAAATTACTCCTGAGAAATGAATTAACAGGACAAAATATTCTGAGAGCAGAAAAACAATTGCTTAAATACCACTTCTTAATGTCTATCAGCTTTCAATCCGTATCTGTGTCAGGGTGGGGGTGTTTAACACGGGATTGTACAATTCCTAGAGTAATTTCAAGAACAAATTGTACCAGAGCCACAGAAAGAGAGAGAGTTCCCTAGGAGGTATTTGGGTAACATAATCAATTCACAGAGAGAGAGGGTGTGTGTGTATACGCAGGCAAGTACAAAAAAACCACATGGACACACACACCCACACATCACACCAGGATGCTGCAGAATCCCACAGACAGCAGCAGCATGAAAGCCTGCTTTTGCCTGCATTATTTCTGAAATTTCTTGAACCCTCCTTCTTTGCAAAACCAAATTATTTAAAACCAATATAGAGAAGTAGGATTGCACTTTAAAGAGGAGGAGGATAAAGCCCAACACTACCTGTATCTGTGGAAATCCAGTTTTGTTTCATACTCACAAATAAAGTTTATAATTCTGACTTCACCTCACCTAGAGCTGCAATTTTCCAACTCACAGGGTGACAAAATAAAATTGAAACACATACCTGAGTACATTGACAGTAGTTTGACCCTGGCTTGAGTTAAACTGATTTTCATATCTAAAGACAACAATGATGTTGTGTCATCAGAAGTAATGGAGGAGGTGGGGGTAAAACAGAACATCACAACATGGAAGACTGGAAACACAGCTCCTAGATGGGGTTCCCTGTTCTCCGGCATGCCCCTGGTAAAATGATCTAAGTGGTTCTGGCTCATTGCCATGAGCCCTCTCCTTTGCTGCATGTGCAGAGAAATGTGCTACAGCATTATGAACATGTCACTGGCACTGTTAGCAGGGCACAGATAAAACCTCACTCATCTTTAGTGCAGCAAGTAGGAAAGGATCACTCCTTTAATTATTAAGCATAAGTGAGCCATCCTCCCAAAGACAGCTCGCACTGGGTTGTGCCCTGCAGATTCAGTGCTTGTGAGTTGATGTTGCAGAGCTTTAAAAATATTTAGCTTTTTTTCTTCAGCCGTTTCTCACTTCTTTGTTTGTTTGGTTTTCCTCCCTTGAACTCCCAAGCACTCTGAATCCAAGGACAGCAAGCAGCATGAGAGAAACTTGAAAAAAGCTGGCAGCTGTGCTGCCTCCCTGCTCACCCCTGGCCAGCACAGAGCCTGCCGAGCTCGGGAAATGTCTGCTAAGCCTCCTGCACCTCTCACCTGAGCTTAGAGCTGACCCAGCTCAAGGGAAGGAAGGGCCCAGCTGCAGTAAACAGCGTGCCCATCACTCTCCCAGGAATGGGATGGATTGTGTCACTCAGGAAACCATGGCTCAGTAATAATTTCTCCAGGAAACACTAGTACATCAGCTCCTGTGCAGGCTGTAGGGCCAGAAGGGGCCAGGGGAGGATCTGTGAAATGAAAGGGACAAGACCTGAGTTTTGGCTCAAAGATCCTTTTAAATTATTAATGCAGCCCCCAGCTGCCACCTGCAAAGATCTGTCCTTTTCACCACTTGGCTCCTCTGGGCTGTTTGTCAACTCTGTCCACTCAATTCATTTGGAGATCAGAAGGAATAACATTTTATGGCAGAAGGCCAGATTCAAAATAAAGAGGAAACCAAAGTTAATCCTTAGAGTAGAGGCCAGCCTAAATCTTGATATTTGGATAATGAATCCGATGATGTCAACTACACCAAAAGAATCGTGAGTATTCAGGGCTCTGGTTTAGCATCTCTGACTGGGTGTAAAACCCTGTGTTTCTTCCAGATCACATGTTACCATCTGTCTCTGCTTCTCACCAACTCCGTTTGGCCACATGCTGCTCTTTAGGGCATATGGATGGATCAGCCAGCAAAGAGGAACATTACCTGAGGCTTCTTTTTCCCTGTATTCTTTTTGTGCTTCCTTAAGGTAACCAAGTCTGACCTCTCCTGACCCTCATAAACATGGAGCTGAGTTTGAACTAACTCCAAGTTCAGGGCATTTCAGGATAGAGGAAAAACAGCTACAGTGCAGGTAGTGCAAGACAAGAGAACCTTTGCTTTAGGAAAGATACCCATGGAAAAAGTGGAGGAACAAATTCATCAACATCTAATGTCTGGCAGGTGAAGTTGTATATTGACTAAAGTAGAAGTGGTGCAATCAGCTTCTAAGAGCAATCACTAGAAGACAGAGGAATGCCCTGTCTCTAGGTAGATGTGGATGCTCAGATTCCAAAACCTGGATTAATATCATCTAAGTAGAGAGTACAAACATAGTAACAGCTATGCCAGTTTGTGCAGCTCTGAATGGCAGCTAAATCCCAGAAATTTCAGGATCTCAGATCAGACCCTACACACTGCACAACTTCCCATGCTGGGCCTTTCCTCCTACCCACCTCCAGGCCTTTAACCACCTTGCAAATGTAAAGCTGAGCCCAAGGCACAGGGAGAAATCCCCACCAACCCCATCCTCTCCATCCAGCTTTCCAACATCTTCTCACACCTCCTTTTCCTCTCTTGGCTCATTTGCTGCCTGATTTAGCTCTGTGCCCTGCCTGTGTCAGTGCCTGCCCTGCCAGGCAGGACACCACACATGGTCTGTACTGCCCAGGGCTGCAGGGGAGTGCTGGGGGCACCGAAACGCTGTGGGGTGGCTTTGTAGCTGATCCCTGTCAACTTGCATCATTTCAGCCACCGAGCTGTCTGCTCCTGCAGTCTGTCCTCAGAGAGCCCCACACGTCATCCTCACTGCCAGCTGCCAGCCACAGGACAGCTTCTGTTTTCTACTGCAACACACAGCCGGGTCTGGAACCCTCTTGATAAATCACAGTGTTGGTCCAGCTATTCCATGGCTTGGACTAAACCAACACATCCCTTTTTTTATTCCTTCTAAGCTCAGTCCTGTGTTTCTCTGCATATGTTAAACTGGGTGGGGAAGAGAAAGATTATCACAGTGTCTGTACTGGATTTTTCACTCTGTCAGTTTGTACTGAGCGAAGGGGAAAGGCAAATGCTTAACCCCCAGCAGGAACTCACCACTGAAGTCAGCTTTGCAACCTCCTCTTCCTTGCCAATGTTCCTGTGAAGATCCTCCAGGCAATCTGCACTGAGCAGGCTCTGGCTCACCTGCAGTCACTTGCATCTGTGAGATCAGCTGCTTGGTGGCATCTCATGCCTGTGAAGGGCTGGAGCTGCTTCATCTCAGCTCCTGCTGAGTTCTGAGGTCAGCAGAAGTTGTGAGTCTCTGCTACAAGGGGAAACTCAGCGAGTAGCAGGGTCTCACAGCCTCTGCTCAGATGAGATTGCAGCTGGAGATGTAAGTCAGGAGCTCCTGCCTATTACCAGAGACAGGATTTTGCTCACATGAAAGGCTGATACTCCTCCTTCCTGCGTCCTGCTTCGCTAGGAACCACATTCCCCTCCTAAGCAGTGCTTACACCTACAACCTTTCACTGCCTGCCAGTGATGTTCATAGCGAGATCCACTTTGTGCTCCACACTGTGCTACCTCTGCCAAACCCCACTGAGCATTAACCACCTTGTACAGGGTAAAGGAAAGCCTGTGAAAGCCTCTTATGTTCCATGGACACTACTTGCAAGAGAAGAAACAGAGTAAGGACCAAAATCAGCCTTCAGGATTTCAATCAGAGCACAGACAAGAACAAATCCAAATCAATTTTTTTTACTCCAGTAAGGTTTTCTTCGCTGCCAAAAGCTTTTTAGAGCCTTTTATGGGGGAGTTATCTCAGAAACAAGAGGTACAGTGCCCCATGATATTTTTTTCAGGAGGAGAACTGCGCTTCAAGATATTTCTTTGTATTTCTGAGCCAAGGCACACCTGCCTTTTATCGATCTCCTGTACAACTGGAAGGGAGCCAACACACTCCCAGAGAGCAAGTCCCACAGCACAGCACGATGCTCCATCAAACACTGGCCACCTACCCATTGTCATGTATCCCGTGGTTGTCACTAGCCAAGATCAATCCCATGCTGTTCAGCACATTTTAGGAACTCAGGCTAATAAATCATTTAAGTGCCTCTCACTTCACAGATGGTAAGTGCAGTTCAATGAAGGTAATTATAAAAAAAATTACTTCTGGAGCAAAAAAATCAAAACATGGGAATATCTGTCTAATAGAAAAGGCCTGCAAAGAGATTTGGGAGTTCTAATAATTCTGAGGAGCAGGTTAAAGGTCTGGGAGCCTGACAGTAGGTTTTCCCTCTGATTGACTGAATCGATCCTGTCCTCATGTAACAGCTCTGGGCCCCTGTATCTACCAGATTTCAGGTCCTGAAAACAGTGTTGAGGAAAAAAACTGTACTGGTCCTTCTCTCACTATAATGTGCTGGGTTTTTTCCTTCGTGCAAATGCAATATCCATCACTAAGAAAATAAGATGATGGAAAGGTGCAGGTCCTGGAGGGAGCAGGGAACATTGGAAAGCAAGACCCAAACATTGGTAATGGTGGCAGATTCCAAATTCCATCTGACTTTTGTTCTTGGCTTTTGACATGACATGCTGTGACTGTGCCATTTCAACCTACTGCCTACATTGATTTTTCTAACATGCCAGAATAAAACTCCTTCGTTCTTACAGATAAAAGGAAGAGGCCCTTATCAGGCAGCAACGCTGAAGATTTATTTACAAATGGTCAAACCACCCTCTCCAGCTACGAGAGCACTGCAAGTGAAGCCCCTTTTGTCTCATCATTGAGACCATAGACACCACCACCTCTGGGATGCATAACCCAGAGAGAGGAGCGAGTCAGACTGGAGGAAGCAGACTTTATGAAGCTTCTTCCACTTCAGGAGAAGCTGAGAGATCTGTGACTGTTCAGGCCCCTGTCCTGACCCTTCATATTTCTGGTCTGGTTCCTGTCTTTGATTTTTGACTGTGTCTCCATGTCTCCTTGTTCCAGCATCAGAAAAGGGCTCTCAACTCTTCCAGTTTTTATGTAGCAAAGCTAGTTCAGCCAAACTTAAGGTTGTTACAAAATAAGTGCTCCCAATACTGCTGAGATATAGAACCTAATACTAAATTGTTGGATTTTTTTTATATGTAGCATGGCAAAAATGAATCCAGCAACTGACAAAGTTCCTACAGAATTCAAAGCAAATTCAAAACTAACACCCAAAGTAATCAGTTTACCATTTTTCTTATTTTTTTCACCTCAGTGGAAGATAAATTCATGCCCCTTGAGCAGTTTGCGAAGTTTCTCTTCTTACTCCACATGCTTTTGCATTAAGCTATACACCCAATTTTAACAAACATAGTCATTTCAAAAAATCACACATAAGTCCTTTAGACTTTCACAGTAGAGGGTGTTTACTTGATTCTCTTACGACCTAACAAGTTGTGATCTTCATCTAAAGGCAGCATGTTGACTACCCCAAGGGTAAAGCTTTGTTTACAAAGCACCAGGTGAATAAAAGGGGTTGTGTCTCTTCCTTTCAGGACTCAAAAGAAATAACCCTTTTTTGATTGCAATTATAATTTTAAGAGCATGACATTTAGTGATGAATTCTAAGTGACGTTAAATGATTATATAAAGTAAGATATACAGGCCAATGTGAAATATGATTCCCAGAACCGTTAGGAGATTAGATATGAATAGATAAATTTGTTGAATAGCTTTCTTGGAGCTTAGCATTTCAGGTGGCTCTCAGCAGCAGGCAGTCACAAGGCCCTTTTGATTGTGCAGAGTGGTAACAGCAGCATGAAACAAAGCAGCTATAAAAGACAAGAGTTAAGATGAGGACAGTTTTGGCGAAATTCTTCACTGTGCTGAAGGCACAAAGGACTGGCTCTATACCCAAGACCTTGGAGCTGCTATGTTTTTTACATACTCCTGGACACTGAAGAGATCTTACCTGAGATCCATGCCTGACATTTGAGGACGCAATCCAACTGAATCAATAAAGTTTTGGGAATTATCTAACAGGAGTTAGCAGAAGTTTTGTGATTTCATAAGCATTTGAAGCTTTCCTATTTAGTTTCACTGAAGTCATCAGCGAAATGAGTATATAAACAAGGTAGCCCTGAACTCTCACTCCCTCCCACATTAATAGCAACTTCCATTTAATCAGCACCTCACCAGGCTGAGACTTTGCAAGGGACTTTGTGAAAGCTGTCCAGTCATGTAGGCTGCAGTGCCAAGGCAACAAACAAAATCAAGACATTAAAACCCAAGAAAAGCCCCCATTTAGATTTACAAAGAAAAAGAGTGGCAAAGCACAGGATGGTTCCCAGCAGGCACATATCAGGGCCTGGGCTCTCTTCTCCATCTGCTGATACCCCAGTGCACCAGCTTCAGGAGAACTTTCTCCTTTCACCTCAGTGACGTTTCATATTTGCATTTCCACACATTAGGAATGTCTAATTAGGAACGTTTTAGTTAGGAATTAGGAACCTAAGAAGGAAAACCTGGAAACAAAGTTTTGATACTGCTGACTGGTAACTCCTTCCCCCCTGCCAAACTGAGCTCCAGAAGGCTCTGTGTGTGTCAGCATTATGATGAGGAAATGACACCCTTCAAATGACAAATTAAACACTTGTCCAATCTGGATTTCTCCTGCTCATCCAGATGGATACTAAAGAGGGCACGACACTCTTCAAAAAGCACAGGGGCAATGCTGGTGTCTTGACCAAAATTCCATGCTCAAAACCACAGGGATATGTGAATTCCTGTGAATTCCCAGGAAACACATGCTGCTTTCCTCTAAAGAGCTATTACCATTATTACCCTGGATCATGGGGCACACCCTGATGCTCCTACTTAGATTCCGCTTGGGTGAAATGCCCAGTAAATGCTGAGGATTCCCCTTGTCCTGATTCATTATGTTACTAAAAGCCCCATTTTTGGAGGCTGATGCCTTCAGCAGGAAGGCAGCTGAAGCTGAAAGAAGACCACAAGATATTAGAACTAAGGTTTAAATTGAGGAGTCTACTCCAGCTTGTCAGCTGGGCCCAACTGTTGTTAGAACCACTGATAAGGAAGTAAATACATATTTCAAACATCACATTTCAAATGCCTTTTCTCATAAAATTCTTTGCTAGGCATTGACCTCACTGGATTTTATTATATGTTGCATCCAGTTACATTAATAGAAGTGATGTTAATGCATTAAATTCATGTCAAAAGAAATTATAACTTTAAGAAAACCTTTTCTAAGGGGAAAATGCAATTTTAATGACATTAAAGCAGAGATTCATATGAAGAACATGTGCTCTGGTTTGATGAAAAGAAGATAATCAAGAGCTCAGGCATCTTTCTGATGTACAACAATGAACCAAATAAATTATACATTTGAAAAATGAAATAAAAAAAAAACAACTCAAGAAGAACAGTGATTAGAAAACTGAAATCACAGTCTAATCTCACAATTTCTGAATATTCAGTGTTAGTAAGCACACACTACTGGAAAATATTCTAATGCAACAGAGAAAGAAGAGTTAAAAAAACAATTAATAAGAATCTCACTGCTTTAAATACACAAAATATGTACAAAATGAAAGTACATAAAATAAAAATATTTTACAAAACCACGACAGGTTATATTTTTAACAGAGCTTCACTGATGTTATCAGTGGATCTGGGTGTTTTTAAACCCAAATTTCTCCTCTGTTCAAAGATAATATTCAAAAGCTCACAGTTTGTTGCTGTAGAAAAAAATATCCTTGGATAATTATTTCATTTTATTAATATTGAATAATAATTTCATATTATTCCCTTTTCCCCCCCTTGATTTCTGTGATGCCACTAAACCCAGAATGAATTTCAGTTCAGAAAGATCCACTGGCCTGTTAACTTTCAAAATATCCATCAAGCCATTTTTCCAACACATTGGGGCGAGGAGAGAGGAAACCAAATTTGAAGGACTTGTCAAAGCTCATTGTAATTTATGACATGGATGGAAAGTACCTTTGACAGTAAGAAACTGCTTGCCATGAAACCATTTTTCAGTGAAATAAATACTACACACTCAACTGGGATGCCAAACCCCGTGCACTACCAGGGCCATGCAATCCATTGCCATCCTCTGTCCCCAACTTTTGTCCCCATCTCTGAAAGAAGATTGTGAGAATCCTGACTCTGAAAAGCTCATTAATGCTAATTAATGGAACAGTCTCAAAGAAAGGTAAGGGCCATCTTCATTTTCACCCTTCACTGAAAGCACACTCTGTCCTATCTTATTGAAGTATTTCTCAGGTTACCACAGAACAGAGAAGTACCAACAACAGAAATTCTGTTAAATTTGGCACCACACACATATCATGAGGTATGGGAGTTGTAAAGCCTTGAAAAATCATCTTCTAATCTCACAAAATGACACAAGAATTCTTTCTGTCCCTCATTTCAAGGTCAAGAACTGAGAGCACGCAATTTCTGGCAAAGGTGGGAGTTTATTCCAAGTCTCCAGAGTGCCTTAATTATAATTTGAATTAAGCAGGACTCAAAAATCACATATGGCAACAAATGCTACCAGGTAAATAAAGTATTCAGAACTAGATAAAGAAAAATTAGGACTGGGTAAAAATTTCCCATGTTGAAAGTGGGAGAGCTCTGTGGAGATTTGGGTTTTAATAAAAGAAAGCTTTAACAGAAATGTCTTTTTCCTGGGGAGAAAAAAAAAAAAGGCGAGGATAACATCACAGATAAATAGCCTCCAGCTCTGATAAATAGCCAGTCACAACATTACATTTGGCAAAGTCTCTGCAGAGAACACATTACTTGATTACTGTTGCTATTTCTACAGAAATAGGTTTGTCGCAGTATTGTCACGAAGCAGCCTCATCTTCCCCAGGTTTTTGGGGTCAGAAATGAAGATTTGGTGCAGCTGTCCCAGCAAGGGTGGCCAGGCAAGTCAGTGAAGTGATGCAGTGGAAACACAAGGCTATGGTGCAAAGGAGGGCACTTCAAAAGAGGCAAATTCACTTCAGAAGAGGCAAATATGAGCCAACAAGGAGGGAACAGCCAAGCAACTCAGAGCCAGGCTGGTGACATAATGAGAGTGGGCTCTGAAAAAGGAGATTCGTGAGCAGGACAGACTGAAAAGGACAATTGATTACAATGGTTTTGGGACTTAGGCCTCAATCGTTTTAGCACAATGCTTAGAGCACTTAGCACACATGAAACAGGCAGTGCCTTTCCCTGTCTTACCCTGAGGTTGAAGGATGTTTGAGGAACCTGAAACACCTCCACACTGGTGAAGTGGAAAAGGGGTTACAAGAGGCTGCAGTAACTCAGTGCAAGTATTACTCAGCTAGCACTGAAAAGAATTCAGAAGAAGAGTCAAGATTAGTTGGCTCACAGTGTAGCCTAAATCACCGATGTGGATTGTTCCCAAACAGAACTGAGACTGGAAAAAAATTTAGCTGTGACAAAAGAGTCAGAGATTTCTTTTGTAAGCCCAGTGGCTGATTAGAATTGCAGGCAGCAGTTTTGGTCATTGTCTAATGTTGGTTCATGTTTTGTCTGTAAATTCGAAAACTGTAATAACATTTTGTGCTCCCAAAGAAGATTCAGAAGCAGAGAAAAAACAGTCTGAAAGGTCCATCCAATGACTTCCATTTCTGAAGCTCCTCCTTCCTTATTGGTCTCATTTAATCAGTGAAGGTTATTAATGGAAACAACCCCAAGTTTTATTGGTCCTGGATGCCAGGGTTGCTTGTTAAAATTATACAAGAGGTGCCAGTACACAACTCATCTCATTCAGCCAAGTTACAGTGAGATTTAACTTCCAGTGCTAGTACTGAAGCTAAAAATTGTCTTTACAATGAAAACTTTGAGGGTTTCAAATAAGTTTTAAATTGTGAACATTACCTTAGGCTATGTCTATTTTCAAGTTTCAGCTATTTATCTTTTTAATTGCTCCAGAATTCAATTCTTAAACTGAGTTCTATCGTGTTTGGATGATTTTATGCATTTGTCAGCCCAAGGTCAGAGTTTGGGTAAGTGCTTTATTAGCTCAAGGGTTTTAACAAATAGCATAAGAGTTGGAGATTCCATTAGTAGCAGACAGGCCTGAGTCTTTTAATACTTAGGATGTTTTTGGGGATCCAGTTGTATTTTGGTTGCTATGGAATGGAGTTTCCCATAGAAAAAAATACCACCTTAGGGCACTATGTCCACATTCAGGGATGTGCTGGCAGCATAAAAATTACACTGTGCCAGTTGTAGGCTTTTGCATTTTTACAGTGTTTTGCATGCACAGGGATGAAACCAAGATAAATGGTTGCAGATGGCTGACACAAGACTTCAGAAAACAAACTGAGTTTACCCAGTGCATCACACATCTACACTGCAGATGGTCCCTGGTCAGCAGGTCCTGAATGCTGAAACCATTCAAAAGGATTGCTTGTAAAACTGGCTCAGAGATTAAAGCTGCTAGGGTCATTAGTGTATCCCAATTTAAAAAACATCAGTCCCAGCTCCTTTTCAAGGATTTGTGATCAGGATGACATCAGAGCTTTCGCCTTCATCTTCCTTTGGGTTGTCTGTGTTTCCTAAAAACTGATGAATAACCTAATGAGGGCTATCCCTCACCACTGACACAGTGCACTCCTCAGAACACAAATGTAGACATGTAGATATTAGAGGGGACTATCACACATCCTTAGAATCAAAATCCACAACAAGAAAATCCAGATTCTAATTCCACTTTTCTCTGATGAGGACAACTCATGTCAGAATGGGAAATGGAAAAGATTCAGGGAGACAATAGGGAAAACCTTTATGAGGAAGGATCATACAGACTCTTTAGGACTCCAGCATCAAAAAGAGATGACAAGGAATTTACTTTAGGAGTTTATAAAATCATGGGTGGTCTGAAGGGCTTGGACAGAAATGGATTGTTCAGTATCTCTTCCAACATAGAAATGAGAGGCCTTGAGACAAAGCCTGCAAAAGCTACTTTTGAACAAGCAAAAGGAGGTTGTTCTTCAAGTAACAGAAAACAAACCTGTGGAACTCCACCAAAGGCATTCTGAACACAAAGAATTTACATTACTTCAGAGGGAGGCTGGGCCAGGACTGGGAAGAGAGATCCAATCCATAGATTCAGAATTTACCCACCTCCATCAGTTACTCTGGATCTGCAGCCTGCCAGTGCATTTTTCCAGTATGTAGCATATCACCTGATTCCAAAGAGCTTTCGTTGTTCTCACTGGTACCTCGGTCTCCTGACAGCCCAAAATGCTAGAGCCTGTGCTTATCAAGGACAGGGATCAGATGAAGATTGCTCTTCTTCTCACTTTTGCCTCTTATAGCAACCTCAGTGCTTGTAATGTAAGAAGAGGTCACACGCTGATATAATTAAGGACTTCAAAAGGGGATTTCAGCAACTTTGAGCAGATTAGTAGTATTCAAGCATGAAAAGGAGGCTTAAGCAAAACAAAAATTACCTGGGAGATGAGTTAATTCTTCTCTGAAATTAAGAGTTCTTTGAAGGGTAGTTAGTTACAAGAAATGCCTCAGGACAGAATTGCATACAGGAAGAATGTTTATGTAGCAACACAAAATTTTAGGGAGAAGAAATTCTGAAGTCCCAGGAAGTATTGCCTGTTTCTAATAAAAGACCTCATTTACAAGCTAGAAGATGATTTAGCAGGAGAAAAAAACATAAAAGGTAGAATTCTCTGCTAAACTTAAGATATTTCCCTGTAAATCCAGAAGGCAGAAACTGTGGGTCTTGTAATTCTGCACATACAGAGTCAAAGCCAACAATCCCAGGGTAATTCCATGTACAAGAGTTCATGACCAAAATGGTTCATAACCTGGTACTGCTCATCACCAAGAGACTCCAGTCAGGTTATTCAAGGCTTCCTATGATAAGATTAATAACAAGGGACACACTGAGCCTGGAGCAAAACAGTGACTAGGTCAGGGCAGGATAACTTCCATTCTATCACAATGGCTTCACAAACTTTGAAAAACATAAAGGAGATGCAGAGAGGTACTGAATAACTCAAACTTGGAAACACTTCCTCAACACAGCACATATTTTCAAGTATTTAGGAATTCAAAAGGGAATTTTCATTATGGAACTCAGGGAAAATGGCTTATTGTTCATACCTAGTAGCTGCAAGAGAAGCACTGATTATCCAAAGGTACCTTTTTGAATTTTTCAGTAATGCAGAGACAGAGAAGGGGATGTTTAGTGTAGATCACGGAGCTGGGGAACATATTCTTGCAGTAAAGAACCAGTAGGTTTTGGACCAGCACATCACACTCACACCAGTTCATGCTCTGGGGGCCATGAAGACCACTGACCTGCCTTTCAGAGTAACATATTCCTCAAGTTTCAGAACAAAAGAAATCATTCTTAACGTACATTGTGCTACATAATACCAAAAAAAAACCTCAAAAACCCCAAGAAGCAACAGCAGAACAGAAGAGTTAGAGATGCTTCTGTATGAGTAACTTTTTCCAAAGATCAGCAATCTCACTGAACAGTTCAGGTCTTGATATCCATCCACAGCATTTGCTTCTGTAACCCCCTATGACAGCAAGTTCCTGTGCTGAGTGAGAAAACATTTCTTTTTTGCTGTCCCATATTCATTGCCATTGATTTCATTGATTGACCCTTTAAATCAGTCAGTGCAAAAATATAAAGGGCATCTGATAGGGTTCCAGAGTGACCTAACTGGACATAACACAGCCTCATGTGACAAGCTGCTGAAGCCTGAAGGAGAAGATATTTGCAGTTCCAGACAGATATCGAAGGTGAGCTGAGACAATCCCAGGTCCTTTGTTCAGACGTGTGTGATTCAGCACCACCTCATCAGCTCCTTTCCCACTGCAGTCTGTTGCTATCAGGAACTTCCAGGGGTAAGATGAATGAGGGAATTGATCCCTTGAATACTTACCTTGATCCAGAAGGCTGTTGATGGTACACACTCCTGCTGAAAACCTCTGGGAGGAAGTTCCACCCATCTTTCCTGCTGTGGCTCTCCCAGTGCCTGCACCGAGGAGCTGGAGAACATCGAGTGAGCAGCTGAGCTGCCATCAGAGTGGAGGTGGAGGGACAGCTGCTTTGTAAGCACAAGCACATGCTGCTCTATGGATTTTCACAACTCCTCCAGCATATGGAGCACGTGCTGCTCTCTCTGAGCTGTGATTGCTGACAGGAGCTGATGTTTTCACAGGTTTCTTTCTTCCTGGAATGAGGTCAAGACTTGAAGGGCCGCCAGGAAATAAGGAGTATCCTGTCTTTCGTGTACTTGTAATGCTGTTCTTAAATATCACATCATGCCTTACAAATCAAGAGAGCTTGTGACTGCATGTGCAAAGGTGGCTTTGGTGGGACAGGGCACACTCAGCCATACAGGCAGTGAGCAGACACTGTGAGAGGTTAACAACTTTGACACTCCATTGAAACCCCTGATTTTCTTCACAGGATCCTCCTTGTAATCAGATGAATGCTTCAGTCTCTTCAAGCAGATGTGGAAGGAATAGGTGAATGCACATCACCTAAATTTAACATGAATGTAGGGGTCTCACCTGGGAGATCATTACAGTGGAAAGACAGGCTTCTCCAAAGAGTGATTCAAGACCTGATATTAAAAGAACATTCAGAGTTCTCCACTGCTTATAGAGGAAGCAAAGAGGAACTGGCCTTCTAACCTTATCATTTACAGGCAGTGTCAACAGTCTCAGTGTTTCAAAGTTTTATAGTAGTGATTTGTATTTGTTTATAAGAGTGACTTCCTGCACAGAAAAGAAACAGGAAGGTGTAGAACTGTTTGCATAACATCGGTTTAGAGATTGCAATGGATTTTCATTGGTTACTTGCACTCACACAGCACTGTACAACAGTGAGGCCAAGAAAACAGGATTTATCACCTTGTCAAAAGTTTTCAAGAAAATTCTCTGTGTCAGGAAAAAGTGCACACTTACAACTTATGTTGTAGCAACACTGAAGTCTGGAGACATGAAAGAATTAAATAGAAAGCAAGTTCAAGAACACATCAATCTAGATAGCTTCTTTTATGTCATCTGTCCAGGTTGTCAAGGTTCAAAATCCCCATATGAAAACTCTAGAAGAAAGAAAAGACACAGCTAGACAATCCTACTGATGCAGATGATAAAGTAGTTCAGTACTTCTGAAAACAAAGTTATCCATCACCTCTAGTTCCATACACCAAAACTACAGACCCATATATCTGTCTCTAGAATCATAATCTTGCATATTTGAAAAACTGGAAAACATATCTTAAACTTCAACAAAGGCTCTCTAAAACAAAATACTAGAGAACTATTTGTGATGATTAGTCACAGTCCCTGCAGCAGCTCTCTCTCCATCTCTGCTTGGCTTATGATCACCTAAACAATGGCATGACCAAAACCTGTCAAGAGTCACAATACCAGGCAGGTATTTCCGTAAATACCTCAGCACCCCAGTGCAGCTTGCATGCTTTAAAGGGACTTTTGAAGACCAAGGATTTGGTCCTGGCTGGCCAAAGTATATTTTATTTACATTTAATTAGTAAAATTATGATTCTTTTGTCACGCACCTTGCAGGTTTATAACTTCTGGGGTTTTTTTATTTGCAACTTGAAGAGATAGCACATACTGAATTTATTTTAAATGGTTTCCTAGTCAACCCCCTGAACCCACACTATCCAGTACTGAGGCTAAATTCTCCACTCCAGAACAAACAAGCCTCGAAGTTCTCATTTCTCTCTGACTGATCTCTCATCTGTTTGAAAAACCTGACCGGATCCTTCTTTTTGTCTCACAAAAATTCACACTAAGAGAAGTAACATCATCACAACCTGTCAACACTTGGAGGCTAAACAAAGAAAGAAACAGATCAAGAAAACAGAGATGAAAAGCTTTGGTGCCCCTCTTCCCAAATTAATATTCCCAAAACGTGTTTGGAGAGAGGGGGAAGGGCCCATTATTTGAGCTACCACATCAGCTGATGTGATTATTTAACTATCTCCATCCCCAGACATATCAAACGGAACGCAATGCCAGCTGAAAGTATTATGTAGCCTTCAGTGATGTGAAACATCTAAGCTCCAAGGCACACAGCTTGGCTGAGACTCCAGCTGGCACTGGTAGTTTTATTGTACTGTGAAAAACATTAAAGTCCTCGGATGCCCTGCTGATCACGGGATCTGAGAAACTTTCCCTTTGCTGCCTGACATGTGCTCACACTGCAATTAACACACTCCTCCCTCTCTTTTCCCTGGCTGCAGATGTGCACACACACACACACATGTGCACACACATTCCCAACGTTACTCTGTCCAGGAACACTTGTGTTGGGAGTCCCTGCTCCGTCGTGGTTGGGGGTGGGAGGCAGGCTTTCCTCCAAGTGCTAAAATCTCTGGTACCTCAACTTTCACTTGGAGGTGGCTGCAGCACATGTAAAGACCATTAAGGGTTGTGTTTTGCTTCCTAACTTTTCACACTTTTTCTTCCCTTTATGACATGTTTATTGGCCTTGAAGGGTGAGGAGGGATAACAGAGGAAACCAAAGTCCTCCATTCAGCTCTGACTCAACTTTTGTACACCTCGGCCTCATTTAAGGGCAGGTTCCACTCGGCATGGTGGCTTGGTAGTGTGAGCAACTGGAACCATTAATCCCTGTTCACATCTGATTTTCAGCAAAATCTAAGCCAGTGGGCCCAAGGTAGTTAAATGTGCAGGTTGGGCAATTAAAAAAAAAAGGTTACAGATGAATATTACTTGGTCTGAAAACAAACCTGCAAGGGGTTTTGGAGACTAGTGCCTTGAGGATTAGAGCTTATTTGTGGAGCTTTAACAGGAAACTGCTAATTATGACACCTGCACAACTTTCCTTGAATTAGGCCCTGGGGATGCACTGCCTTGCCTATAGATGTTAGCCAAAGCCTCGGGCTCTTAATCCACAGCCGTCACCTAAAGTGAGAACAGAACAGTCAGCCACAGGGCATTTGCAATCTTAGTTAAGAAAGGCTATTGCACCATTTAAACTGGATTTTTCCTACCAAGACAAACTACTTGAGTTCTGATCACTCTTCCTAAGAGTTTTACCCTTTAGGCTCTTGTGAAATCAGCAGGCTGATCCACTAAAATGGCTTCCACTCAGAGTGAATGTGTATGCAGCACTACAAAATTGTTGGGAAAATAGATTTGAACTGTAGGAGTCACAGCAAATAGTATAATGGATATGACTGTAAAACAAGGGAATTTTACACTGACTCTTTTATTCCTGTTTAAAATGGGCATGTGTTTGTCAAGCCTTGCCTTGGTCCTCTTGCTGAGATGAATACTAATTTCCAGACTTTAGCAAATAAAATTTTAGAAGTATTTTCTAGAGCCGCTCTGCTTGCACAGTCCATGCTTTTCAGTGCACAGGGTTCACTTTGTAAAAGACAAAAGCCAGGATTTTTTTCAAGAAAGTTCCACTTCAGGGTTTAAGTCAGGCACTGGTTTACCCAAGATGGAATTGCAGAATCAGGTGAGCCCGTGTGTCCTGCAAAAATTAAGGTTCTAAAGACTGTATGAGCAGCCACATTCTGGGTGACACTTTGGCAACAACCTGCCATTACAGGCTTCTCTACACTGCCCGCTGGCTTTGTAGCAACAAAGCCAGTGCCAAACAGGCTGGTATGTCTCCTCAGCATGAACAGCACCTTCTGAGCTAAGTTAATGTGTTAACCCTCCTCCTCCTCAGCAATTCCCACCCCTTTAGCCTGTGCATGGACCTGGGACACAGCAAGAGGCTGACACAGCTGGATGTTCCTGTTCCAGTGCTACACTGGGTCTATCTCCGTGGTGCTTTGCAACCTGAGAAGATACTGAAACACCAGCACACAGCATGTGACACAGGAAATAGCTGCATTAGGAATCCAGGCAACCCACAGCATCCAGGAAGCCTCCTTCACTGTTCTCCAACCTCTTCCCTCCTAAACTGCAACACACAGACAGAAGCTATCCTGATGGCAAATAATGACTAGGACATTTTCTGGTTTAAAATCAAGCTGGTCAGTGGCAAAGACCACTGACACTGCCCTCATCCTGGTGACTGTAACAGCCTCTCTTGAAGCCTCTCTCAAGGCAGGCTCTCATTTTATTGACAGAAAGACACCTAGGGTAATATCTGATCCCTAGGTCTTACACCAGCGTTCCTGAGCTGCAGACTGCAAAGCTGTCTCCAAAAATAACCTGTTGGTGCCATGCTCAGACAGCAAAGTCCAAGCCAGAACCAAACCTCTCATGTCCCAAGGTCCTGACACTCCCCTGTAACATCACAGCGTGCCTCGCTCTCTGACTTGTGGATTTGCTGCAAGTATGCTCTGACCTTACTGAAAGAGCAATATCCAAACAATGACAAAGCACTACAACATTTTTCCTTCTTGGGGCAGCCAGGGTTGACAATTGGGTGGCAGGACAAGGTTAAGCAATGCATTCACAGAAGAAAGCACTCGTGGGCTTATTTTCTTTCTTCTACCAACATTTTTCAAATGTCTCATCTCCTTTTTGTCTCAAACTGCTTAAAACATGGGAGCGTTCCAAGCAATAATAAACTCTTTGTCTTTAATTTATAACTCCTAAAATTGACAGAAGCCCAAAGCACTTTTTTAAGCCTGAAAAGGTGGCAGAGACGCATATTGTGCTCTCAGCACAAGAACTTGTGTGGCTGCAAGGAGAGAGAGCTGCCAATGCGCTTGCAGAAATAGCAGCAGTATTTTATTTATCCCTGTAAAGCTTGGCCAGTCTATCTGCATGAAGGAGCAGATTTACCATGAAGGAGGGAAGTGCTGCCTCCATCCCTTTTAACGTTGCTCAGAGTAGAGGCCATCCCAGCCCTGGGCTGTGAGTCCTGCCCTGCCAGTGTCTGCTTGTGGCCAACATCTCCTGCAGGAGTACTAGGAAGGGATGTTACCTCAAGATGCTTTAAACCCTCCTGCTCGAGTTTACAGCCCAGAGCCTGCATCCCCTCTCCTCCCCATCTTTCCTATTGCAGAACCTGGGAACCAAACACCAGGCAATCCCATTGCACCCTCTTGTTCCTCCAAAGTGTGCAGTCAAGGGGTTTCTGCACATCTGTGTTGTAACAGAGGCACGAGAAGTAAGGGGAAAAGCACACACTAAATCCTCCATCTGCAGCCCAGAGCAACAATGTTGGCCATCAGGAAAGGTAGAGGGAATATGGTGCACACAGCAATACAAAAAGTAGGTTTTGTGCCAAGCTCATCAGTGTGGCAGGGTAATAAGGTCAATGTGAAAACAACTGGAAGGCACATTCCCCAGTAAACATGTGCTGAGTGAAAACGGCTCGACCTTATGTTGTAGAATCCAAACCCATTGAGTCAATTGCCAGAAAACATGACATGACCTTTCAGATTCAGTGAGCATCAGTTCCAAGAGCAGGCTGCCGTGCTCTTTTCCATTTCACTGCTGCCCCCGGAGGGCCTCAAGTCACCTGAAATAATAGCTTGGGCTCAAAATCTGCACTCCTTTAATGAAAAAAAAAAAATACACATGGCATCAAGTCTGACCCTGGTGGCAGATTTTTTATATGCTTAGCTCAATGTCTTTAAACTAAACAATTGTGCTTTGTTTTGCTTACTTTTTTTTTTTTTTAATCTTCCCAGAACTCAGATTTTCCCACAGACAACATATTTTTGGCAATGGAGGAAACCTCTTGCTTTTGTGAATGAGGAAAATAATTAATAGCTAATGAGGTGCTCATTCCAACCCACAGCCTTCCCTCCCCAAATAAGTAAAGAAAAAACTGTTTCAGTTGGAAAATATTCTCTTTACTTTCTAGGCTGAGAAACACATAAAGATGTATTTTCGCCCACAAACCTTCAGCATCTTATTTTAATCCTCAGAACTCAAGCTGCCCTTGAGAGGAGTAAAGCTGTACAGTGTTCCAAGCACTAGCAAGATGAGAGCTTGGGATATTAAGTACAATCAAAACTGTACTTTCCCTCCCACTGAATTACTTTCCCCGCTAAATCCTGATTAAAATTTTTCTCCCCTTTTGCTGTCTCCCTGAATGACTGATGGGGCTGAGATCTGAAATAAATTTATCTTTTAGGTGAAATATTTATTTTTGGGGACAAACAAGAAGGGGTTTTTTATACTATTCAGATTTTTCCACTCCTCTGTCAAACAACAACAACAACAAAAAAAAAGCAGAAAGGAGAAGCAGGGATCCGAACCGTCTGATAATTGTGTTTATTTTGACTTGAGCTGTGCCAACCTGCAGTATACAAATACTCAGTCAAAACTGCCTCCCATCTGTGTTTATTGTGGAGGAATAGCAACATCCAATGGCCAGTTCAATGCAGGTTAATTGCAGACGTGTATTGAATTCCCTGGAGAGCCAAGTGCACAGTTAGCTCCCCTGGTGTAATCTCTTTCTGTTCCATGAAGGAAATCAAAAAGAGAAAGAACAACAATGCCAACCCACAGAAGAGCTTGATGCCTCTCTGCGCAGAAGGGGGGAATCTGCAGGGAACAATAAGAGTCTATTAAATTCTTTCACTGGCACCGGAGAAGTAAAATGAACATAAATTAATCAGCTACAAAAGATGGGACAAGTGTTGGTGCAACTCTATTGAAGTCAGTGGAGTTGTGGAAAGGATAAATTTAACTCAGGATCCTGCACTGTCTGCATACTTGAAAGTGGCTTGTTGAAAAAACTTGGCATTCTTAGAAAAGAAAAAAGGAGTGGGAGAAGCTCCCTGAGAAATGCCATCCTTCAGTATCCCTGAACACTCACATTTTCGCCATAGCCATATTGACATTTACCTTTCATTTCCTTGCATTTATAAAGCCATTTAGCCAAGTTTTTTGAAGGCACTGACACACTGTGGGCCTCAAAGTTTTGAGCCTAAAACACCCAGACTGACAACAGCCGAACTGAAAATTAACACCCTGCAGAGGTGCAGGTTGGGCAGGGCCAGGTGCACATTGGAAGAAGGAGAGGGGCAGCCTCTGGTCTACGTGAACCAGAGAAAACACATCAAATCTGGAGAAAGAGCAGGGAAAAGGGATTTACAAGTTTGTTACAGTCACAGCCTGGGAGATCCACACCAAAAAGGCACACAAAGTTCAGGGTCCTAAGGTGAACCTTAGTCTCCTCCTCACAGCTGAAGTTCTAGTCTATGCACCACACGTGGCCTAAAAAAAGCCATATAATGCTCAACAAAAAAGAAAAAATAAACAAGAAAATTATGGTGTTTGTGGTGTACCCAGAAGACAGAAACTCTGGGTGGTGCCAGAAGGGGAGCAGTCCCCAAGGCCTGCCAGTGAATGTCCTTCTATGTGCACACTCCCAGCACCCACAACACGACAGGGATAAGGATCTCCCTCAAAGTACCAAAACAGGTTTGGAGCTTTAAAACCAGGACCAAATGTCCAGGGTGAAGACAAAGGGAAGGAGGCACTCAAGGGAGTCACACACACTGGAGGAAAGGCAGTGCCTTGGCACACCTTCCCCACAGCCAGGTCCAGCCCTGGAAGGCAGCAGCCTGCTTCCACACGGAGCAGGGAGTGTCAGCCCAGCCAGAGAGAGCTCCAGGGCAGAGACCTGGAGATGAGGACAATGCATGAGAACGATACTCCAGGTGCACAGTAAATTGCTATCACAAGGAGCCACATTATTTCCCTGACATCCCCTTTTGCTCTGGGAGTAGAAATCCATTTAGCCTTAAAATATCTCCTTCCTACCTCCCTAGTGAGCTCTGTGGCTGGTGCAGTGACCTGACACCGGTGTGACCTCCCTCTCCCACTGGAGGAAAATCTGCTCTTCACCCACACACTGCACCAGCTTCAGAGGGGCTTCGTGGGGCAGTCGGTGCCTTCTGCCCCCAAACTCCTCGTGTGTGCTCAGAATTTCAGCCTCTGAACTGTCAGCCTTGGGGGGGTTAATGTATTTTCTCCTTCTTTTCCGCATTGCCAGTGGCGATGTTCTTCTTACAGACCCAAATTCTTAGGGGCATTTTCAGCTCTTCCTCCCTCTTCCCTTCCTCCCAGACGTCAAAGCTGCCATTAAAACCTCCTGCCCAATTTACAATGCTGAAGCCTTTCAGCCAAAACTGAGTCATCTCACGCCATGTCTCACTGAAGCTTTCTCCCCTCCAGGCTTCTGCCCTCATCCCCTCCAGTCCATTTATCCAGAGTCACCTACCTTCTCTGCCATCCTCAGATCCTTCTGCTTCCCAGCCAATGTTCATCACATCAAAGCTTATTGTTTTCACATTCAGTGCCTTGCACAACTTCTTTTCTTTTGACTCTTTCCACTTCTCCCTCTTTTCCCTTTCATCCTGGCCCTCCTCAGCTCTCCCAGGAGACAATTTGTTCATCACTTTCTTCCAGTCTCATACCAGAGATTTTTGTATATGCCAGAAACCTGATCAGGCTACAGTTCTCTACCAGGTCAGATCCATCATGTCTATGAGTAAGTTTAGTTCTTCCTCACTTTGCAACATAAAAATAACCATTATCACCACGAAAAATAAAATTAACACTACACTTTTCTGCTTCCTTTAGTTACATCCCAGCCTCATGCTCACACCGGCTTCAGGTGACAAGCTGTTCTTCTCAGGCTTCACACCTTCTGGACCTAACAGGGTTACACAGGTGTTAACAACTGTGCACCATCTCCCTGAGACCTATTTCTTGTATTTTGCCCAAAACTATTGGAGCTCCCTGTTTCAAAACAAAACCTTAAACCATTTTCCCATATTACAGTACTTAAAATTAAATATCTGTAAGCACTGTGGGCTTGGATTCTTAAAAAGCAGAAGCTGATAAGGCTTTGTTGACATCCATGAAGGATAACTTGCTTTATTAAAGCATGTTGAGCAACTTCAGCTGGAAAGTTGGCCCCACAAACAAACATTTGAATAGATTTAGCTCACTAATTCTGAATTCAATTCCAAAGGCACCATTGCAGCCTTGGGATTTCAGATTGCCAAATGTCTTTCAGAAGCTCAAGAGTAAGAACATGTTTCTCTTCACACTGAATTCTCAGTTCAGAACAAGCTCTAGGCGGAGGCTCCACATAGGCTGTTGCTCAAACTGCTGAGCCAAGGAGCTGAGCCTTTCAGCCTGGAGCTGACACCTATGGCCATGACCTTCGGTGCCCTCATTTACCTCTTGAATTAAAACAGAGCACAGTGACACATTTCCTGTCTTACTCCTTGGGTAGTCTCTCACACGAGGCTTCAGACTGCAGAGTTCATCATTAAATGCAGATTTTTCACCCCCAGGAAGTTCCAGAGGCCCAGAGAAAGATGCTACAAGCTTGAGTTCCTACAGTGGATTCAATTACAGTATGCAAGGGGCATTTAAACAAGCTTCCCTGGGATAAATGAGAGAAAAGAGCCAGCACACTCAGCATGAGGAAAATAAAAAGCAATCTTCAGCTGGTGCCAGCCATGCATATTTTGAAAACCATCCCCTTCAGCCATTACTAACAAAAAGTCAGCAAAAACTTATTTTAGAATCTGAAAAGACAGAAATTTAAAGCATTTGGCGGCACAATCTGTTACTTAGGGACAAGCTCATTAAAAATGCAGCACTATTTACTGAAGGCAAAATGCAGACATGCACTTTTGCATGTAAAGCAAGCACTTATGGAGCAATAGGAACACCTTTCCTCCAGATTGGAATGGCAAGGAGAGCTGGTTAATTGTTCTGATGGATGGCCCTCTGAAAGAAGGTAATGACTGGAGAAGCCAGTCCCAAAACTCACACAAAGCCGTAAGGCCAATGAGCAAGAGATTGGATTCAACAAGAAAAGAGCTATAGGGAGTTAAAAAAAAGCTTAGGAGGAGCTATGGAATGGACCCTGTCTGAAGGCACATCGAGGAAGAGCAAGGGTGAGCTCAGTCAGGGAGCAGACTGAGCAGCACAGCTCCATGGCTTTGGGAGGACATAAACTTGAGAAGGCATCAGGAAACCAAGTTGCAAAGGCAAATGTCAAAAAATGCAGAAAGGAGCAAGGGAAACCAGAAACCAAATGAGGTGACATGGTGGGAAGATGAGACTGAGGGAAGAATACTGTGATTGTCACCCCAAATGAGAGGGAAAGGAGGAGGGAAGGACCCAGAGTGGAGGAGGTTTATTATTCTCCTTTTTCCACTGAGATACTTGTTTTCCCTGGTCAGCTAAAGCTTGTTGGAGAACCTCATTTACTTGAGCCAGAGACTGACCTCACCACAGATTTACACTTCCATGTATCTCTGGCTTAAATCAAGCAGTTACTCCTCATCCTGACTGATCAGGAGCAAGCCCTTGGGAGCTAAAGGTGCTATAAGAGCATGAAGCATTTTCTTAAACACAAAGAAAAGACCCTGAACATAAACAAACATTTCAAGCTCACAGCTACGAATTTCCTGGCTACCTGAAGCCATCAGCCATTTCTATGATATATTCCTGATATATTCCTCAAGACAACATAGTAGACATGTTGTATGTGCTCTCTAAAACATCTGAAAGTAAACAAAATAACCACTGAAATAATCATTACCTGATTGCTGATGCGCTCTGAACGTTTCTAGATCTCTTATATGCTGATTTTAATCTCTGGTCTTCAGAGCCCTGGGTATCCATGGTTCCCTTGGAAATACATCTATGAAATTTAATTTAAAAAAAAATAAAAACAAAAAAAAAAAAAGGCAAGAGAGCTGTCAAAGGCACCCAAGAGTTCCTGTCCAAGAAGAAAAAAGGGGCAGATTGGCAAATTTAAAAGGGTTAAAACTTTGAGACTTGCAAAATGAGTAGACCAGCCTGCTACAACTCCATGGCAACCATGTATTTCCACATATGGAAAAGAAGAAACAGTGGAAAACAACTTCCCAGTCAAATAATATCTTTTTCTGGTCAAAGAATTTATTGTGGCATAGCTGCACAACCCCACATGATTCGGAAGACTGAACATCATTCCAAGCTATTCTGGCTTCACCGAAAACTCTCCAGAAAAAGGAGATTTTTCAACCCTGAGACCGAAGTCACTTGGCTACTTAACACTTCTCCCAAGCTTCCAATCTGGCAGCCAGAGAAGCATCTTCTCTATTGGATAACTGGAGACCCATGCTGAGATCAATTCATTCAAAATAGCCTGACAACAAAGCAGAGGTTTATAAAGAAGCAAGTCTCTTCCAAAGTGTTTCGCTCCTTTACATTTCCCCAATCTGGCAAATATGAGGGAACATCAGGGAAAATTTATAGAGGGAGCAGAAAAATGTTCCCTCTATACCTATATTTGATGCAATAAATAATAAGAATAATTTTTTTTTAAAGACAGTCTAAAAAGCCCTTATTTCTGTTTGTTTTTTGTCTTACCCTCTACTTCCTGTTCTGCATCCCCTATATAAAAAATAAAATAAATACTTTTTTTTTTTTTTAACACAGACTGCATGGAAAATGAATGGAAAGGAAATAAAAGAATCAGTATTCCTGGTGAGTAATTTGGCTAGAGGAAAAAGACAGATACAGATCAGATTCTTTTGATATGTTAAAAGCATCCCAAAATGCCTACGCTTTGGATGCTTTTACACAAATTATCTTTCATCATAAAAGTACAAAATACATATAATGGACAGCTCATCTCTCTCCAATGAATATGTAGCCACTAGCTGATAAGATAATAGACTAAACACTGACCTGTCACAGACTTGATGATCATAAAAGTAGAGTTTAAAAAGTTGGTTCTCACGTCTCAGGCATTTAATGGGCAGGCACTAAGATCTGTTTCCAATCTTCAAACTCTTTTCATACTGTTCTGCCTTAATAAGCACAGGCACAACCCTCTGACTAGTTGTATTTGAAGAAAGGCACTGTTTGTACAAATAATTCTCCTACAACCTCAGTTTCCTGGAACTCCTTCCCACTTAACCTTAGAATGACTTCAGTGTCATGCAGTTGCTCTGAAACAGATTAAAAATCTCTTTTTTGAGAGCAGCAGCCCAATTTGGTTTATATTCTAATCTCGAGAGGCAGCTGAGGCACCGGCTGATGGATAGGCTTCCACTAAACAATAATTATTATTTTTGCAATGTGCAAAGCAGCTGAATAGATGAGAATTGGAAACTCTTTACTGGTGGCCTTCTCCACCTCACCCTGGCACCCAGGCCTCCTCTCCACTGTACCACAGTGCCCATGAGAGCCAAGCTATTCTCCTAAATCTCCTTCCCCTGACATTTTTTCCAAGGCAGCACAGACAATGTATTTTTGGCCCTAATAATTAACCTAACACTCACCTTTGTTGCTGTATATGCACTGCAAGTATCTGCTCCTTTTCCCTCCTACACTGCAGAAGAGCCTGGCAGCCTTCCTTCCCTTTTCTCACTATCTCCCTTTGGAACCTCACAGGATTCACCTGTGGATAGAAAATCCTCCACAATACAGTAGCTGAATTCATTTGAACTGGGCAGGAGACATTACAGATTTCTTTTACGTAGCTCAGTGTCCTGCAAGATGCTCCATTAAGATTGCCAAGTTGGTGGTAAATATTGCATTCCAAATCATCAGCCAGCCTTAAAACATACAGCACATGGTGCTCAGACCTCAGGATCGATGGGCCTGGGTTCTTACTACAGTCCTACAATGATTCCTCTGTGAGATCTCTGGAAAGACCCTCACTACCTTTGTTTTAAACCTCACAAACAGGAAGATTAGCTAAAAAACTGATAACTTATAATGCAGTTCTAGCAGCAGCCTCATACAGGTACCAGCATCTCTTCCTATTAAATTAATAGAAGTTCAGATGTTCAAAGGAATTTAGGTGGTTATTTTCACTACAGAAGCTAAAAGTACAGGAAAATCAGAATACTTGGACACCTCCTGGGGAAACAGACATGCATATCTCAAGGCTTCTCTTTTCCTCCCCAGTTCACATCAATACTGCTAGTGTAGCACCTAACACTCATTTAAACCAATATTTATTGATTGCTTTAGGCACTTTTACAGTCACAGAAGAGCTTTTCATTCTCCTTTAGTGCTATGTAGACACAGCCACAGAACTCAGAGCAACAGCTTTTAGATGACAAAAATGCAAATGCTGAAAGCATTCAGGGCGAAGGCACACAGGCATTATAGGTGTAAGTAGTGAGGAACAGGTTCATCTATATGGCAGGTAGCTCACTTTTGTTTCTCCTGGATGTAGATTTTCTTATTCTCCCTCACTTAGAGCAGGCCCTGGGCATCAACAGTTTTCATTCTGCAAAGTCACTTGAGCTCTCATGGTTTTTCCCTTCAGGAGGCTGCAATGAGAAAAGGGGTTGCCTTTATATTTTTCTATTTATTGCACTCAGGAGTTATCACAGTGTGACTCCATATCTATCCCATTTGGGTTAAGAAAAACAGCATGTGTTTCATTTAGGCAGTGTTAGGGACAAACTCTCTCAGAGTGCAAAACCAATGCTTTAATTATTTTGGAGCAAGTAATCAGAAAGCCCAATATGCCTGAAACCACCTTTTACCAGTCTTAAGAACCTGGTCAAGCTCAGGCTGACTGGGAGCTAGGTGAGAGCTTACACCATCACACTACTGGCTTGTTAAGACACTTTCACAAAGGCTTTTTGATTTCACTTGCACCAGCAGCCTCATGCTGAAAGGTTACACCGACAATCAAAGAGAATCTATGAGCTCAATGCACCATGAGCCATTTCTTAGTCACAGAAGGAAAAAGACAAAGATTTTTCCCCAGAAGCAGTGGGGTATCATTCAGCATAGAATTGGAACCTGAATACAGCATTAATAAGAGTATCAGATACATTGATCTATAGTTTGTGGGTTTGTGGAGCTCTGTGAAGCCCAAACCCAAGAGAAATGAGAAGGCAGACAAAGGGATGAAGCTGTGGTCTTTCTGCAGCTGAATAGAGAGGTATATTTACCCTTGGGAACCAGTTTTTGGAAAAATAGAGGATTTGCTCAATGTTGTGCAAGAAATTAGTGCTGAGGCAGGAGCTGGCTCTGTATCTCCAGGACTGGACCTGTTGTTGCTTGTTCCTATCACACAGCTGTGGCAAGGGCCTCTTCCCTGCTGTTCTTCATTTCAGGGGCATGATTCTAGCAAACCAATCTCTCTGCCTGAACTCAGCCTCTACAGATTAATTTCTACAACTGGAAATTATGAGAGGAAAGTCCAATCTACAAATTCAGCACCTTTCTTTATAATGGTGCTAGGCAGGCTGCAAGGCCCCACCAGTGACTGTTAATCTTAAAGTGGTTTAAAAGGATGGAGGTAGTTGCTCTGGAATTCACTCCCTCCCTTTTTCTGCCAGACCATCAATTGCATAGCTTCCTATAAGCACTGAACTTCTAATCTTTCCCATTCATCCATGAGGACAGGGATGGAGTTGTGGAACATGTGTGTTTTGCCACAGGGTTAATTATGGTGGTTTTTGGATTACTGTACTGTCAGGACAGCAGGCTGACACTTTATGCTTCATACTGCACTATTCAACTATTGCCAAAAATCAAATATCCAAATTATAACACAACCCTGTAAAGAAAGGGAATTAAACAATGTAATACATGGAATACAAACAATGCCCAAGAAGGGATAAATAAAAGCCTAAGGGGATGGAGTTGTGGAACATGCCTGAAATCCACACTAAGCAGCAACCCAAAGTGGTTATTCAGAGAAAGACCAGAGAAACTCATCAGGCCTAAAGTGATGCTCCTTCCACCTTCCAGCTTCTGGCAATCTGCCAAATGGGGATTTCCTGAGCCAGAGGTTGCATCTGCATCAGTGTGTTTAATAGCCCCTGCTGGACCTATTTCCCACGAATTTGTCTAATTGCTTCTTGAATCTATATCTGTCAGCAATAAGTTCCACAACTGAATTATGCACAGTGTGAAAAAGCAGATCTATTTGTTCTGGTCTAAAGTAGCTGCCTTAAAATTCCCTTCATTGCCCCTTTATTCTTACATTATAATGGGGGATAGTCATTTCCAGTTCATTTTTCCCATAGCATTTATGACTTCACACACACCTGTATTCCTTGTCTCTCTTCCAAATCTAACTGCCCTATTTTATTTAATCTCTTCCAGGAAATCCATTTTAGAACTTTACACATCATTGTTGCCCTCCTCTGTATCTTCTCTTTTTCTATCATATCCATCTTGAGAGAGGATGATCAGGACTGTGTGCTTGTTCCAGGCACAGGTGGATCATTATTATGCAAGCTTTATAAAGCCATTATTTAGTTTGTTGTTGATTTAGACAAAATAGTCACACTGGCCACATACCTGCAGGGTTAATCCCAGAACTGCATTCTACAAATGATGGGTAGGTAATACAAATGACAGAAACCACACAGGCAATAGTAAACATTTCTGTTTTAGTAAAGTGCTAAAGTGCTCAGCAATTCATGGGAAAAATCCATTATGAACAATTAATAATTGCTCTAAAACTCCATTTCTGACTCAGGAAATCTTGAACCCCTGCTAACTTCTGCCAGGGGAATGCACCAGGGATTAGTGCATAGTTTTATCCTCCTCAGAAGCTCCGAAGTTGGCCACTGTTGCCAACAGATAAAGGAACAGATACATTTTTGGTTCCATTCACCATGCTTTCTGTCTATATATTATAATTTTAACCACCTTGATTGCAGTTGCATCCCATAGAGCAAAGCCAGGCATGGGGCAGCTGCTCTCTGAGTACATTTCATTCTAACCAGGCACAAAAAGGTTCAGGCTTTCGTGTGCTCTGGATAAATACACTCCTTGTTTGCTATGGAATTGCACTTATTGCACCCAAATGTCCTTAACCATGCCTTTCATACCCAGCATTGTCTGTCCCTCCCTCCTCCTTATCTCCAGCACCCACAGGCTCTGTGTCTGTACTTTGGAGGGTTCTTGCAAACAGAACCTGAATTAATTTTTAGAACAGATTAGCTGAAATGCATTGAATATCTGTATGGACATATTCATTCAGAATTAAAGTAGGCCTAATTCAATTTAACTTACTTCACTTCCAAAGTGAATTAAGTAAACGTAATTGAAGCTACTTAAATTCTGATTAAGAGTCTTGACATCTGCCACAAGTGAAGCTATATTATCCACAGGGAGTTAATTCACCACCATAAGCATGGAAACACAACCAACTGCATAGCAGGAAAGCTAGAGAAAAAGGAAATTGTTAGTCTCTGAATTGCAATAATCACCACAGTGTATTTATGCTAAATGCGTATTTAATTTGGGAGGCAACATTCCTGCATGACAAAAGAGGGAAATAGACTTACCTGCTTAGAAGAACAATCCCATAGATTTTTCAGTATTTTCTTAATTTTTGTAGCAGAATTATAATTGTGTCAGAATCCCAGAGAAGCTGGTAAAAGAAAAAAAGAGAAAGTTGCATCCCGAAAAGCGCAACAGCAATCAAATTTTGTTTGCTAACCCGCCATTGTGCAAGTATCCATCTTTATGTTGAGGGGATAGAAAATGGATTAGAAAATGACCTCAGTTTATAGGATACACCACAGAAACCCCCTGTGTGCCCTGCTGAGCTTGTCTTCTCTTCTCCCTATCAATTTGCTGCTGAATGCACTTGTTTTCACCTAATGGCAGAATCACAGAACCTCAAGCTCTTGCTGCCTTGATGCTACCTGTTTCAGGCCATGTCTATGCATAACTCTGCTGCTATTGACAGTGAGAGAAGGGCCTGTGGGTGTCCTGTTTCTTCATGATCTGCTTTTACTATAAATAAATTGTTCTGTTATTGGAAAAAATCAAGGCTTATCACACTTTGTGCCATATTCAGTTCATCCCATACCATTATTACGTGACTTTTTGTGTACAGCAGCAGTTATTTACAACTGAACTTGAATCTAAAAAGCAGTTTTCCAGCTTGTTCTTTACTTCCCTGCTGACAAGCACAGCAAAAACAGAGTTGCTGGGGTTATTGGTCCAACCTGGGTTTAGGAAGATTAGGAAGTGACTGAATAAAGAGTGCAGCTCCAGAGCAGCAAAACATCACTTGAGACCAAAACATGGTAGTAGGGAATAGGTACCTTCTAGACTTACACAGCCTAGCAGCTGTCCTCATGCTATCTCCATGTTTTTCCAGGTATCTGAAGTCCTTGTGGTCCAAAGCTTTTGTTGTCCAAGTCCCAAGTTGTGCTGGTCTATATTCAGACTGGAGGGACACATGTGATTCTAGTGAGACATAAGAAATAAAGTTGTAACCTTGCCCATGAAAAAAATCTAAACACCTTTTCTGGACCGGCCTCAAATCCAGTAATGAAGGACTAAAGTTCCCTTTCTGCTATAAATATATATGCCTTTTTCCTAACTTTATCTTCTAAAACTTTACAAGGTTTGACACTTGGTTCCATCCTGGACACCTCATCCCAACAGCTGCATTGCCAGAAGAATTTCTCCAGTCTCTGATATTAACACTGTACATGCTGAGAATGTGGTCTTTGGCCAAGAAATTTACCTCTTTTCCCATCATTCTGTTGGATTTCAGTCAGATAGAATTGTACTGTAGAATCAAGGGTAATTTAATGGATTTTTAAAGAAATTTTCAGTACAAGTCTGAAGCCTCCTGATCTCTACACTGGATCTTCTCGTCTACCCCATAGAAGGAATGCCAAGGATATGCCTCTGCCTGGATCCTGCTCTCCTCCACAAATTCCCCAGCACAGTTCAACTTATTTCCAGGTCGTACTGGAACCTTCAAACTTGTTAACTTGTTTTAACTACCTTTCACTAACAATCAGAATAGTTTTTCAATTTTAAAAAATACTGCTTGAAATAGAAACACAAAAAAGTTTACTGCAATGGTGGGGGAAAAAAATTCTTGCTCAAAACCAAAATGTTTTGTTTTGAAAATTCCCTTAACAAAGTCCTTACTAACACCAAGTGAGAAGAGGGAAAAGGTGCTACAAAATATTTCTGAGAGATTTATTCCTCTGAGAAAATGTTTGTTGACAAAGACAAAGAAGAAAAACAAAGCAGAAAAAAAAACCACAGAAAGAAACCCTAAACCCCAGAAAGAAGTGGGGGAGAATATTTGAAGGCCGTAAGAGATACAAGACCTTCCTACCTCATCTCCAGATCATTTCAGAGCAAGGCTAATAATACAATTTTAATGACACCTGTGTAGGAATCAGTTTTCCTACCTGGAATTTCTTGCCTGACAAAATGATCAAGGCCTCGGCCTCAGGTAACTCACAGAGGAATAATATGTGAGAAAAATATCATTTAATGTCTTCTACCAAAAACGATGACCAGCTCTGCCCTCTATACTGGCGTTATTAGTTCACTGCTTTCAGATAATGGGGAAGTAGCTTTGCTGTGTGGTCGTAAATGAAGTAGACTGGAGAAGTTTAGTTCAAAAGTGACAGAAGAAAGAATTCCAAGAACTCTGCTGAGAAGCTTACTGGAAAAGTAGGGCTGAAGATCTAAATGCAGGAGGTGGATGATTCAGTAATGAATGGAAGGCTCATTTTGACAGCTTGGGCTGCCATCCAAGCTAATTTGTTTCCAAGCCTTCAGTTTGCCAACTGAAGTGGCTGAGGAATAATAGGCCCCCAAAAATATTTCTAAGGAAACACAATGCCCATTATCACGGAAGGAGAAAGAAACTGCACGTTTCAAAAAGCAAAAAGAAATTCGAGATCTGCCAACTTTGGCCAGTTCCAAACGACACAGGAAGGAGTAGTTATAATGTACTGAAAGGAAAGAAGTAGAGTATTGTTAAATAAAATAAATTCAAAGTAAAAGTCATCATGGAAAATAGACACAATAAATAGAAGGATGTTTCTTTCATAGAGAGATGATTTTGAGCCCATGCAAGCAGCCTGTGATAAAGAAAAGAGTTAGAGGTATAGGAAAAAATGGAATAGAAATTGGTATGGAGAAGTAGTATATAATAACATTAAAAATAATGAAGCAGTATCTCTGTGTTTGACTTGGTCATCACAGTATTTCTTATAAACTGGTCTGGATATTTTATAAACATTAGAGACCTAAAAGATTCCCATACACAAACATTTTGTAGCTCTCACTGAAGTCAACAACAGCAGGAAGTGTCTTGTAATTGTCACCAGAGGTTAATCCTGGGCTGCCTCATCTTTCCAGTCACACAGCACCTGTGGGACCTCAGCCAAGACACAGCAGGGGCAGAAATACCCAACTCACCAGTAAGGGCACGTGCCACAGCATGGGCTGTGCTGGTCTGACTCCTCCAGCCAGGAAATGGAAAAGCCACCTTCTGTCCATGGATCAGAGAGATGCAAAGACCAGACCTGCTGAACAGGAGCTGCCTGTGCCTGCAGCACAGCTCAAATACAGCCACACTCTGCATTCTTATCCTCTTTCTTCCTGTTTACTAAGGTGACAGCTCCCCTAGAAAACAGAAGAGAAAAGGGAGAATTGATAAATATTGTCAAAAATTTGAAAGGGTTTTTTATAGATTAGCAGAACCAGACAATCCCCACTAGAAAAAGGAGTTAGGTTAATGTGCAGTTAAGCAGAATATGAGATTTTTAAGTGTTGAGAAAGTGTAGCCACTTGCATGGCTACAAGAAATATCTAGAGAGGATGTACACTCTTTTTCAACACAGACTTTTATGAAGAGGCTAGATGTGGCCAGGTATATATAAAAAGCTGGAGATTTTTGTTTTGCTTTATGCAAACACATTAAAAAGGTTATTATCTGTAAAATTGTTACCTTCTTTTTTCTACCTGAGGGAAAAAAAATCCAGTTTTCTGCTCTAAAACCCGTTCAGCAAAATACTGAAGTTACCTGTTAGCCTTCAGCTTAGATTTTCCTAACATTCAGCAGCTGCCAAACTCACCTTTCCCAATGCTACACATATAATGCTACAAATAGCCTCTCTTTTTGCCAGCACTGTGTACTGAAAGCAAAGTAACATTTTACTGAGAGACTTGCCAGCCTTTTGAACCACACCACCTCTGTGCTGCCCCAGCAACACATGCCTACAGACACAGCTTTCCCAGCCTCCCAACCATCTTCCTGATTTGAAACCTGCTTTTTTTCTCCCTGCATTTTTAAAAGAATGAAGAAAGAATGAAAGTACTGTAATTTTCTTGCTCTAGACAGATTTCTAAGTCTCAAGTGGTTTCAGATGCACGTTTCATGGTAGATGGCATTGAGGACCATTCCTAATAGAGTTATACAAGTGCTCACTACCTGCATTCCCACTGAGAAGGGAATCTAGCACTGAAGGTTATTTTCTCTATTTCTAATACAATTGTACTACAAAGCTACTTAATTAAATGGGCACTCAAAGCTAATGTGCTCCCTCAGGGTAGATCTAAATTGCAATGGGAAGATGTGACTGCAACTTCAGTGGGCCTATCAAGCCCAGCTTCCACCCCAGGAGTATCAGTAGCCACAAAGCTACACCTGAGCAGGTTCCTTTGCAGACTGAATCACTGCACACATTGACACAGCTCTGTCACCTCTGTGGTTTTACAGCAGCTGTCTAAAAATAGCAATGGCAGCATCAGGGCCAGCATGATGGCCCTGGACTCATGAAATATTTGAGAAGATAAGACATGCAGTCCCTTCCCATTCCAACCACATGGGGAATTTCTACCTAAATTAATTTCACAGCCTTTGTAACTGTCCCCATTGCTTATCCCTAAAGCCAACCATGTTCCCATGTGCTCATTTCCAGCAAAGATACACTTTTAATAAGTATGCACTGCCATACCTTGCATTCTTTTCATGTCAGTTGTTTTCATGGGTGGTCACCTCTCCTCAGCAGAGCCCAAGGACTTACTCAATACCTTGCAAATTGATTCTTCCTCATGAGGGAACACTGGCTGGATGCCACTGAAACAGAAATAACCATGTTTCCAGAGGTAAGATTGTTTGTGTTTATTCAACAAGCCGCATCTCCACAACATTCTGCCATTGGAAATCCTAGTATTTTAAGAAATTAACCTTCAGACAGAATTCTGACAAGGCAGGATGTTTTGCTGATAGATGAACGATATCTTGCCACATTTAAACAGATTAGTATTTGTGAATTTTGACATAATTACTGATTTCCTCAACAGATTTAAAGTCTAAGTTTATCTTCATGTTAATCCAATTTCATGCCTAGAACAGAGCAAGCACAACAGAATGTCTTTCGTAACCTTCTGATATCATTAATTATTGCTACATTGGGAGTTACAGCATGGAACAAACAGGTTTTTAAATGGAAATCATTTGTCTCTCAGCAGGGAGACTTAACAGTTTTATTTCCTTCAACACCAAGCTGCATTCATGTAATCTTGTTTCATGGTGATCCTCCCTCGACAACCTGCAAGTCAATGGTGAAATCCCATCTATTTTGTCCCTGGATTGGTCAAATATGCTGCTCATAAGGGGAGGTGTCTATTTCCTCTCCTAATTGTGGAGGAAGGGTTTTCTATATGTTAAGGCCATGCTTTCCCCAAGCTGTGGGCATTTGGTCAGGTTTCCTGGTGATTTTCCACAAAAGGAAATCCCCTAACTCATTAAAAAAAAAAATAGATTAATTGACCGGTTCAGTAACAAGCTGCCCCAGGACCCAATAAACTTTACAAAGGGTACATTCCAATTATGACTGGGCTCAGCATGAACCTGATAAGTAAGCCAGCAGAATCCTTCTGCAGCATTAAGAATTTTTTTTTTTTCCTTTTCCTCCATTAATTTAACTCTTTCTTGGCACTTGTGGATTGACTAACTTGTTATTTTCCCTCTCTGTGCATGTTAACCCTGCTGGTGAACTCCCAGCAAAGTGATCTACCAGGCTCAATAAACCAACCCCTGGTCTCCAGTCACTTTCTTGGCACTGCTGTGGCCTTGTGAGGAGAGTCAGCTACAGCACTGCCTTCTTCCACACTTTGCTTGGTGTTATAAAATGAATCCAGCTCCCTGACCAGGACAGAGGAAAGTGATTTTCTCACAGCAGAAACATCTTGAAAGCACCTGCTAGGAGAGCACAGCTACAAGCCTGCCTTCACTGTGTGAGAGGGGTGGGAAGGGTACAAGGTCCTTTGGCAACAATCACAACTGCAGCAGCAGGAGAAGGAAATGCAAGGCAAATGTCAAGTCAGGGAGATGGAAACACAGATTACTGGATACAATTATTTTATATTCTCATGTCCATCATGGCATTAGACAACAGAGACACATAAGAAAGGGCACCTAAAACTCAAGTACTCCCAACCCTTTTGTGCCCAGCCCTGTCTTAAGGCACTGTCTAGAAAAGTTACTGATCTTGGTAACACTCACCTGTCAGATGAGAGTAAGCCTGGTTAGCCAAAATGAAATGCTCCTAGTTTTAGGTCTTTGGAGTGGTTCCCCACCCAAGGCATGAAGCTGTGTGTGAATACAGAAGTCCACACATATCAACTCCACCTCCCCTCTGCCTGTGAGGAGCATTGTGGAAGCTCAGCCTGAGCACAGGATTGTCCTCGGCTACCAAAGACATCATTTGACCACTCTGGCAGCATCTGGATGTGGTTCAAACAATCATTAGGCATCTCCTCCAGAGACAGGATACAAGGATAGTGGAAGTGCCCCCTGAACTGCATTGGCTCTGCAGAACCCCCAGCCTGAACCTGCTGCCACACAACCTGATTTGGGTGCAAGGCAGCCTTTATTCACAGAGGCTTCTTTAGGAAGCATTCAATGATTTGCTCACTACTCATGTAAAGCAAATTTACACACCAGCCTGGTAACTACTGCTACTTTTAACACATAAAAATGTACAGAAATTTGTACAGAAGACATTTAAACTGTTTGGACCTGCATCTACTTCTGCTCAGATTTTGAATATCATTTTCATACATTTATTATGCCTAGCCTGCATTGTATTTCTTAGAGGAACAAGAATAACTGTAATTATTGTTGTCAATCACAGTTTCTCAGAAGTCCTCAGCTTTACTGTTTCAATAACTCATTTTAACCGGTGGCAAATGTCTTCAACAAGCACTAGAGCCTAATTTGCAGTCTGGTTCCCTTGTCATTTTCTGAGTCATCTTGGTGGAATGCTGTGAGGCAAGAGATTAGTTTTAGGACTTTTTTTCATCTTCCTTTTCTTTACATCTGAGGGCTGTTAAGAAGTTTAGTTTCTATAGCTCTGACATATCCAAGGCATACTACAGCTACCGAAGGTACAATGAAATACAAAGTTTATTCTGCTTCAGTACAAAGAAAATACCTGATAAACTGTTCCAAAGTTAGCCTTACCACATGCAGGTGCAGAAGTTATTGGTTTTATTGGAATTACAGTTGCTTGCAACTGGTGCTGGATTTAGCTCCTTACAAGAAAACTCCTCAGCATCACATAGAGATCAACTGTGATTGCCCACCCGTTGGTGTAAATCTGGAGTAATTCTACAAATGATGCACAAACCTCGAGGCAAACATCAAAATAGCAAAGATGCCAAAAGTAAACATGATACAATGCTGATGGAGTTACAGGTAACTGGCAGTTTCCTCCTCAGATCTTTAATCAGGTGTCACTGAGAGGTGCTAATATAATTAGGGATGAGATATGGATTAATAGGAAGAAAATATCATAACCTCCCTCTTACAATAAAATGGTTCATAGACTATACTTACCTACAAACTGCACCATTCTTCTGGTAGCATGACATTTGCTAAAGCAAAAGCCTGTTGATAATTCTCTGTAGTCCTATATAGCACTCAGCCATGGCTGCTCTTCAAAAGGCCATATTTATCCCCTGGGAAATATAGCTGTATTAATATGACATTTTGTCACAAATTAATCTTAAACAGGGGTAATATTTTTGACACGGAGTTGAAACTGGAACTAAAAGGCAGTTCAGGTGGTTAAAGTAGCAATATCCTGTCACAGACTTATTTTCCCTGAGACAATACTGTTATGGTGTAAGTACCAATGCACTGGGATGTACTAAGGGGGAGAACTGTGCAAGTCTTTCTTCATTTTAACAGCATACAGGATCATTGGCCTCCTACTCTTTATTACAGCTGGCAGTAGAGCCATGCCCACTGATCCCAAGGACCAGAACCTGTGGTGCCAGGTGCAGCACAGAATAACAAACCCTGTGCTCAGAAAAAGCTGCCAAGACAGATAATTAGCACCTCATCTCCCATCACGATAGGCTGCACTGTTAGAAGTAGACAGACAATTTAAAAAATATTATCTTTTTAAAAAAACCTAATTTCTCATTAAAGCGATTCAAAGTGGCCTGGTCTGGTTTTTAATTGAAGTCCCATGGCACAAGTCAGTTGTGACGAAAGGGATTCTCTGTGATGTGCTCTCTTTCCTGCTGTGGAAGTTCCCAGGCTTTGTACAGTTCGTCAATGCCAGGCTAATTAGCACAATGTAATCTTGCCACTTACACCCACTTCCCAACTCATTTGCACTATTACAGAAATCAGGGTAAATTCATACTATAGATTTCCACAGGAGATGACCCTATTATACAAAGGATGCTGTAAAACCTCTCTTTATTTCATTCCTCCAAACTCTACTGTGCTCATGGTCACTGAAGATGGCTGGTGGTTTAGTGTACCCAAAACTACCTTATGGGCACTTCAGGGAAAATCTCAGTTGTTCTTCCCCAATTGCACATCATTTGTGCTTAATGGGATAATTTTCATTAAGACTAATGTCTCCTCCCTGGCTGCTTAACTTTATTCCCTCCTCAACCTGAAGGCTGCAGCCACAGGCCATCCAGGAATATTTGTGTTTCATGACAGACTGAAATACCCACACTTCATATCTGTTTAATATCAGTCTTGGACACGTGATGTGAAGCCTGCTGACCACTAGCAGTCGTTAAAGCTCCTATGACACTTTTTGCAAGAGCAGAGGGTATTATTAACTCCAGGATCCTGGCCATGCTCCAGTTTGGATAATTACATTCTAGCACACTAAATTTCCCCCTGCAGTTTCAGATGGGGAACTTCTGTTCTTCACTTCCTCCTGTAACAACCAGAGCAAAGTGTCACTGGCACTGAAATGCCAGCATGTCCCAGCTCGGGAACAGGACTCAGCCCATGGGCTCACATTCTGCAAAATGCTCTGGGACTTGTTAGTGAGGAGGTGCACAATGCATGACCTAGAAAACCATAAAACCACAGCTCTGACCTCGGTGACTCTGCAGGCTGATCACACTCTCACGTTGCTGGATTTTATTTCTGGCAGTACAGTCCACATGAAGGGCCTGGGTGCTGCACCCAAAGGTGCTTGCTCAGGATGGAGCAAGAGGTTTTGCTAGTGTGTGTTTTATTATCTAAGAGCTAAAATTCAAGCCTTTCGATGCCTAGAAATCACTTCATTGTACTCAGTATCCGTGAGTTTTTAGGTAACAATTGGACCTTCTGGAAAAAGACAGTAAATACAAAGCAGCCATGACTTCTGCCTTAGGGAACACCAGAAAAGATTGAACTAAGGGCAAGATTTCTTACTTGAACAGAAGTGATGTATGTTTATCCAGCTGAGCTGCTTGATCCTTTAGGTACTATGAAACTACGAGGAAAATGCATCTGTAGTGAGACAACGAGGGCCTGTGGGGTACCACTGCCATGACCTAGAGAAAAAGAGAGAACAGAAAGAGACAACGTGAGGGAGGAAAGGACTTCCTGTAACTTTGATGGGAGAGGCAACTTATAACGTATTTAGTTTTAAAAGCTTGTTTGATTGATTTTCCTATGAAAAACATTCCTAAGAAATCTAAGCCTGGGATTTGGAAATTATGATGGCTGAAGGGACCAAATCACTGCAATCTTAAAGAAACCTTGAAAATACTATTTCTGTGTTCATCTGAGAGCAAACAGAATTCTCTTCACTGAGTTTCTCCAGCTTAGCATAAGAAAGATGATATGCTGTAGATTCTGTTGCTCCAGGCAACTGATGAGGAACATCTTTGATGTGCTTTGATTAACGCTGCCTTCTTTGATTCAATGATATTTGGTTCCAGCTCCACTTTAAAAATAAAAAATCCTTACTACCAGAGGGAAAAATATTAAGGACATTCTCTTGGAAAACACTTTGGTTTATGTTAAGAGTTCTTATTCAAGATCAGAAAGTTTTCTTGCCTGTACTGTTCTGTCTCCTTTGAGCTGGTCACCTCAACTGCAAACCTGGACACCAGGTGCCCTCACATGGGGTAGCACATGGGGTAGGATGAGACAAATAGGAGTGAAAGGGACTTCTGGAGATCCTGTCACTCCCTTTCCCTCCAAACCACCTGATTGTTTCTAGCAGACACCTATATCTCTTTGTGATGGAGATTTCACGCTCCCCTGGAATGATCTATTTTGGGATTTGACTATCCTACCCACTCACACCTTCAGACAAAGAGATGCTGTCAGGAAACATCAGAACTCCAGAGAAATACAGCCATTTCTATAGTAAATTGTGGAAGTTTGTATAAAAATATAGAGAGCAAATCACTTCAGTGATGCTTGATTAAAAATGAAAACGGATTGTATATCCAGCCCAGGTTAGAGTCAGAGAAGCTGGAAGCCGCCAGGCTTCCCTGGCTGTTCCACAACTTTTGAACTTTATCGTTGTTAATTTTGTGTCCAGCAGTTTTGGATCAATCAGACCAGATCACAATACCCAGCTATCTTGGTCTGACATCCAGTTAACTGTAGAAGGAACAGTGCCAGGAAACAGAAGGAGGAAAAGAGGGACCACCTATTGTGTTTCATTCACTGGGCAGACATCCTCAAACTCGGAGTCCAAGAAAACTCCCACTTGTTTCTGAACGAGCTGTTCAAAAGCAGCATTTTCTTGAATGGATCAGTACAGCTCAGTACTAAAGGCTATTCTAGAACGAGCCAATGGCATTTTTATCCTGCTCTGAGTTAATATTAGTCTACACTGCAATGTATATACTGATAGTGGTTTAAGATAAGAATTTTTTTTTTTTTTTTTTTGGAAATGTGAATTCCCGTATGCCCTACTTCGGTAGCTTAAAGATTGTAGGAGGTCAAAAAAAAAATAGGTCAGTGAAAATAACATTGCAACAAGAAATTAATTGCAAAGAACGTTTAATATGACAGGGGACTACATAAAATCCTATTATATTTCTTCACTATCCTACTCAGTAGTCTCTACTATTGCTATACTCAAAGGCCAGGGCAGTCTCCCAGGGTAAATTGCTACATTAGTTTGACATTTCTGGCTCCAATTAACCTTATATTTGAGCTATTTTCTGAGGGTTTTTTTAAAAAAATCTGTGATAAGGTTATGTTTTTCTATTAGAGCTTCAATTGCTTAATGGCCTGTTCCTGATGCCAATCCCTCTTTAAACACACCCTAGGTAAGTAAAATTAGGCCATAGTTTGACAATACATTGCTTTTGGCAGCAAAACCAGCCTAAGGTACTCCAAGCTCTCCCTCCTTGCCCCTGTACACCCAGGACAACACTACCCTGTCCTCTGCACCCTCACGACCATGCACTGTGCCACCATCCAGGAACCAAGCTGGCTTCAAAAGCTTGCCAAAACCTGTCTTATCCAGGGATGGTAAAGGAATCAGAAGAGCACAGAGGATCTCTGATTTCCCGGGAGTGGTACTCTCTTTTCCTCAAACTTTAAGGTGCAACTGCAGCACATTTGTGGCATGGTACCACGTTACTATGAAGGAGGAACACTCTTATATTCCACTCATGCCTAGGGGATCATGCAGGAAACTTTCAGGAAGAATTTCTTCATGGAAAGAGTTGTTAAGCACTGGAACAGACTGCCCAGGGCAGTGCTGGAGTCCCCATCCCTGGAGAAAGGCCAAGGGAGGCCTGGACATGACACTCAGTGCTCCCTGGTCTGGATGACAAGGTGAGGACCAGCCACAAGCTGGATTCGATGGTCTTCTTGGAGGTCTTTTCCAACCTCAGTGACTCTGTGAATGCTATAAATTGGATTAGAGACCTTCCATGTACAAAGCAACCTTGAGAAAGAAGAAACAAAATTTACCTCCCAATCTATACATTATATCAAAATAACACAGAAACAAACAATGCAAACACTTGTCTCTACAAGGACAGAGCAGGACTGAGGTCTTGCTTACACCTTAAGCACAGAGGAGCAGCACGTTCACTCTGATGCTCCTTGCAGCTCTTCCTGGACCTTCAATCAGGTAACTCCAATTCAGAAAACCCTGCCAAGAACATGCAAAACTTTGCTGAGAACCAGTGAACCCTGCCTGCAGCTGGAGATCCAGACTGATCAGTATCTTCCGGGGACAAGCCAAAGACAGCCAAGAAGAAATTGAAGAAAGCTTTTTCTATGGCCTTTTGCCCAAATAATGTGCAGTGAAAGACACCAGTAGTGAAATCAGCTTCCTCCCATTCCACAGACACAAACATATATTCATTATTTGAGCTGCACCAGAAAGTAATTCTTGGAAGTAAGTCTTGGCCTGTAATTTGCTGGCAAGCAGCTCGCTCCAAGTATGAAATTTTCAAAACATGAAATTCAAGCTCTATGACCTACAGTCTGGCAGACAAGTCAATTTTAATGCTTTAATCACAATCCTGCTATAAATGCTTACATTTATGAATGCAAATTCATTAGCTACAAGCACTTGCCAAAAAAAATATGTATTTTTGAAACATTCCCAATGTCAAGTCTGCTTATTTTAATATTTCCGGAATAGAATTACTTGGGAAGTGAAAACATCTTAAATTTTATTTTTATTTTCATATTAATGTATTTCAAATGGAAAGAATAATAGCTAGATTTTGCAGCTCCATCCAGCTCCAGCATTAGGTGAGGGGTAATAATACTGCACAAAGCATCATAGAGACAACTATAGAAGTGGGAGAGCTGAGATATGGTTGGCAAGGAAACCACAACTGACAATAGCCTGGATTTTCACATGCAGAACCTCCAGCTCTGTGATGTTAATTATGTACAGCACAGCTCTGCTGCTGAACTCACCCCATTGCCTGCCACATGAGCCAAACTAAGCAAATATTTCATCACCTCACTGAATTTCTCTGATAGACCCAGTGGAAGTAAATGATAAAATTTTCCTTTACTTCAATGGATGAAGACCAACACCTTGGGCCTTATTTTATTTATTTCAATCCATTCTTAATATAATTTACCATCCAAACTCAATGGTATGGTAAAATCCACATTGTGCAATTCAGTATTCTACTTAAAAAAAAAGAAAGATTTTGGACACACAGAGTGAGAAAACAATCATGGCTAAGATTTTCAAGACTGATACTTAAGTAAGGCAACTTAGTAAGTCATGGTGTAATCTTTAATAGCACAGCAGCTCTCGACATTGTGTAACCAAAATGAAGACACTTATTTAGGTGCATAAAGGAAGTTCAAGTTAGTTTACTTACCATCAAATCCCAACACTAAAATGATGATTCTGAACTATAAAAATCAATACAGAAAACATGGTCAATATCTTGTTAAAATAGGGCATTTACAGAAATTAATAAAACAGATTAAAGCCACTATTGAAACATAAATCACAAGCATGACTCACAGCCTATGTGGAGCTGCCCAGACAGATCAAACTTCAGGCAAATTTCAGCCCTAATTGCTCAGAGCAATTGGCTGTTGCTCTCTCCCTTCTTCTCAGGACCTCAGAATCAAAGAATCACAGAATATTCTGAGTTGGAAAGGACACACAAGGATCAAGGAGATCAATTATTCAGTGAACAGCCCCTACAGGGATCAAACCCACAACCTTGGCATTATCAGCACCACGCTCCAACCCAGAGAGTGCCTCTCAAAGAGTTCAACCCCAAAATAAATAAGCTCCAGTTTGGAGCAACCCTTCTAGAATGTAACCCTGCACCACGTACTGATGGTGCATTTTGAACCTAGAGGTCTGAGACGCAGATCCTGCTGCCAAACCTAAAGCTAGGAGAGGTTATGCCCTCCATGCCACCCTGTGTGCTCTGCTGCCAAGCACAAGGACTCTGCAGGGCTGAGAAGCCCAAAGCTTGACCCAGAACTCCCTCGCCCCTCCCTGCTCATCGCTGCCCCAAATCAGCAGAGCCAACCATTATGCAATCTTTGGCCAATTTGCATTGGAAATGCTGCGCGAGCACCACTTTATCCACCGGGAGATTCCCAGCATATCATTTATTTATTGTGTTGTCTAAAAATTACCTTTAGAAATATAAATGCTAATTTGACTGGGAAAAGATTGCATCGACGCAGAGATTCGGGCTGGGGAATGTTTTCTACATTCATTAATGCAAAATAAACTGCTCTGGTTTTCGGGAGCGAAGGATCAATGACTGTGTTTTACATAATTAAAAATCTGAAATTTTCACATTATCTTCCCTGCACAACATTCTGAATTCAGGAAACACCTCTCTGAGTATTAATTGTGCAGAATAATATGGCTGACTGTCTGTATGATCTCTCCATCCTTTGATGTTTAAATTGATCCTGGTATTCTGGAGACAGCTTCTGCAGAACCGATTTCCTTGTCTTTATTTCGCCTAGGTTCATTCAAAGGGCAAAATATCTAAGCATTCAGCTTTTGACCCTACTAGCAAATATTTAATGTATGAATTAAACTGGACAGGGCTTTGCCAGAAGCTCTCTTCATGTTTTATTTCTGAAGCTATTTTTACCAACATTTAATCGCTTACATGTAAGGAGATAAAGACATCTCTGACAAACTGTGTTTATTGAGCTAAATGCCATCAAGGAAAGCCCTTTTATTTTTTTATAATGGGTTCAGTGCACTTTGTATCTCTGGCTTTATTCTGAAACACACTGTTACCATCCTTGAGGATGATACAGTACCTAATACACTCCTAAATAAATGCACAAGTGGATGGACACAGGAGGCAGCTTGACAAAGAGACGGATGGATAAACTTGAAACCCTCTTTAATAGGCTCCCAGAAAATAAAAGAGTGGTTACAATCTCCAGTTACTCTCATGCCCTTTCTGTATATATTTACAAGGGACCATTCTGTAACAACCATCAGCAAGCAAACAACAGCCAGACACCTGATTAAAGGTCAAACCAGCAGTGACAAAGCACAAATTAAAAGGGAAAACCCTGATTTTCACAACCCCTCCCCTATCAACCAGGAGGCATTAGAGACTAGATTGCTGGGCATCAGCAGAATTTTAAAAAAAATGGGTTGCAAAATATATAAATATTTTTAGATATTAATGATGACCCTTGGATGACCAGTAAGGGGAGGAAGGTAGTTAGGAGGGGGAAGTTTTAAGAACAAATAGCCAAGAGGTGGAGAGGGCAACAGCAGAACTGGAGAATGACAAAACCAGGCCACTGCCAGGTGGAAAGGGCTTTGGGAGGGAATGTGACCGAGTAATTAGCAGGTGGAAGGGGAAGTTAAGGGTCAAAATCAATCTGTCAGGGGCAGCAGGGAAGCATTACCACTGCAATGGGCTCTCATCTGACCAGCACAGGGGGGGTCCACAGGCTGCTGGCAGGAAATTACAGCCAAACCTTTGCCTCAACTCTGCAGTGGCTGCAGCATGTTCCCGAACAGCCCAAGCTTCCACTGCACACCCACCATCGCTGCTTGTGCTGCACTGGCTCATCCTTGAGGGGAAGCAGGACTTCCCTTAGCCCACAGTAGGTAAGCCACAAAGAGACAATCTGCTATGATAACCAGGTCTTTGTTTATCTAAACAGGGGGACATTCCCAAAGTAATTCAAGTCTAGGAACCTTTATGGAAGTTTTAAAGGAAGTAATAAAATATAATGGTCCCCTCATTTCCAAGCTATCTTGGATCCACACTTGTTTCTGTTAAATTGTTTTTATTAAGACTTTTCATGGCAAAAGTAGCAACACAACACAAACAACAAACATGAGCTAGACCCATGGGGGAGGTTTTTCCCCCAAAGAGGTGAGGGGAATTTATACACTCTTCTGATTTCAAGAACACAACTGTGCCTCTGTTTTCTGAACTACCCATCCTTTGATGTCCAAATCCATCCTCAAGGACTGGACAGAGCACTGCAGAACTGATTTCCCTGCCTCTGTTTTTTGTAAGGTTCATTCAAAGGTCAAAAATCCAAGCATTCAGCTTTTGACCCTAACTAATCTGCCGGGCAGTACCAAAGACAGGAAAACTCTGTAGTAAGAAGACAGAACATCAAGAGCTGAGCCAAACTTCCCCACCACACACCCCACACAACAGACTGTTGACAAATTCCCATTTACTGCGAGGGAGAAAGCAGTGCTGTAGCAGGTGAAGCCCTCCACCACTGCCCAGTCACCCTTTGGTGCCCCTGCAGAGGCCAATAATTGTGCTGATTTTTGTTACGGGACAGCAATCTGTAATTTAAGTGGAGACATTCATCATTCAGAAGTCACAGTCGAACAAGCTGCTCAATGATGACCTGAGGGCACTCCCAGCCATGAAACCAGGCTCAAACAGCAAGTGAGGATATAAAGGCTCATGTTTAGGGATGGGTGTTTACATCCTGACTCTCACTATTATTGTTTATTAAGTGGGTTCAGACCTCATATGATATCATTCAAGAGTCCATCAAGAGCTACATGAATTCCAGCAATCAAAAGAAAAAGGAGATACTGTTAACAGTCCACATCAATGATCCACTTGCATTCATCATAAATGCCAAAAAAAAATTAAGTGTCCAAAATTCTGAAGACCAAATACACTGCTTTATTGCATATAAGTGAATTAATCAACTGTTCTCCTGCTTCCTTAAAAGCCTGTTCCCAAATACTGTTATTTCAACAGCAACTGCAGAAGTATGTGCTGTCTCAAGGGGAAAAAAAAAAAAAGAGAAAAAGAAAGGGAGGGGAGAGTGAAATCTTTTCCCCAAGACCCTCGAAATCCATTTTCAGGCAGGACTCAGCAAGTATGCTGAGATTTTTCAAAGTGAAGGGCTTGAAGTCAATAAAATTCGGAGAACATTTCATGGCCAGCACACCATACAAGAGACATTTGTAAGTAGATGATCAGGCATCTTCATGACTGTCTAGTTACCATGCCCATCTAATTACCTTTTGGAAAAATTCTATCCATCATTCCCTGAGTACCTTCTGTGAGAACAGTGCAACTGCCCTCTCCCTTTTCCCAGCCAGAGCAGAGTGCCAGGAACAGCAGCAATAATGACATCCCCTCCTGCCCTCACAGGAACTCAGCACTGAGCTCATACAGCTGCTGGGACTCTTCTGCACACTCTTGCCAGCTCTCTTGCCAGGATCTAGTCGCAAGACAGACTGGATGCAGAGATGGCTTGGTAAGGTGAAAACCAAACAAACAGACAGACCCACAGCAAAAATCTCCATTGACCAGATGTGGCAGCTGATTGAGATAAAAGGCCCTTCCTCTCATACAGCTGCATGAAACTTGCAGCATCATGCAAGAAACAGCTTTAGCTAAAATATAAAATACAACATCAAAACTCTTAGGATTTTGTTCCTGCCACCGATTCTTGATTCACTTCACTCATCTGTGCCTTGGTATCCCTTGTCTAAATGAGGATGACAGTACTTTCCCATGCCTTGGTGGTTTTGTGAGGTTTAACCCTTATTAACATTTGCAAAGCAGATTGGGACCATTGAATGGAAGGGCTGAATGGAATTTTCAAAGCTTTATTACTTGAGAGAAAAATATTGGGGGAAAAAAATATTCCAGTTAGGAGGAGAGGACTCTGTCCCTCTTCTCGATGTGGCAGCATTCAACTCTGTGGGACCAGCTTAACCCAGTTCTGTAAGGCTGTTCCCAGTCTCCAAACAATCCTGCTCTGCACCCACCTCTTTTCATCCCCATTACAAAAGGTGAGCAATATTTATTGGTTCAAGCAGGGCCAAGGGCTGACATTAAGCAAATTTCAAGGGTTATTTGAAGTTAATTGAGTTTAATCATGTAATGATTTTTTAATTAGTCATAGTTCCCAGTCTTGTACTGAAAAAGTCACACTTAAGAATTATTTAAAGGAAAATTAAAGCCAGTTTAGAACAAGCAGAAATAAGCTGCATCAGTGACAAGCAGGGCTGGGTGAGGGATCAGAAAGTGCTGGCTAAAGGCACTTATTGCTTTCGTGCACTGAACCTCTGCCTTCCAGTGCAGGGAGCTGTCTGTGCTGGGGATGTGCACCAAGGACAGCAGCAAGTTTCCAGTGCTGGTCACACAGACTCCATGGCATTTCTCACTGCCAAAGAGTTGGGTGGATCCTGCCCCAGGGCAAAAGAAACTTCAGTTTTTCCATCCCATTGAAAGCAGGTCCAATTAGGTAATTCAAAAGCAGAGACCAGAAAATTGTGTTGATATATCCTTAAGGTAGGACATGCCGGTGACAAACTATACTCCTCAGGGGAAGGCAAGTCTTACCAGCCTGCACAGAAACATAATTATTATTAAAATTATCCTTCTCATCACCCACTGATAATTCTTCCACAACTGTCTTGCTTAATATTACAGAACTGATGTGTTCCCAGCCACTTGGCAATGATGAGCCACAAGGAAGACTAGCTGGGACAATTTTTTTCCTTTCAAATACTCAAATTGTGTGGAAAATTCAGCCAAGGAGAAATAAACAGATGAACAAAAATTCAGAGCAAAAGTAAACTGGAACATTCTCTAACTAAAATATATTAAAAATTAAATTGATTTTTCACTTCAGAAACAAGATTGTCAAGTGACACCTTCCTAACTTTTTTACATATTAAAAATAAATAAATAAATAACTTCCAGTTTCAAATGACTGGTTCTGGTTTTACTGAGGGAGAGAGGACTTGAGACAGACAATTTGGTGCTAATTCTTTCAGAGCAAATCATAGAATCACAGAATGATCTGGGCTGGAAGGGACCTTAAAGATAACCTAGTTCCAACCCTCTGCCATGGGCAGGGATGCCACTTACTACACCAGGTTGCTCAGGGCCCCATCCAACCCAGCCTGGAGCATCTCCAGGGATGGGACATCCAAAGCCACCTGCCAGGACAATTTCCAAAAGCAAATGCCATAATTCCAGAAGGCAGTGTTTGAAATGAGCCTCACAAAGGCTTCTTTTCATTTTAAACACAATCTTATCCACAGTATTCTTACCCTCTCCCTACAGCCATAAATAATATCAGTGTATTACTTAATGATATGACTTATTTATTATTTAAATGATTTATGTAGAGCCTATAACCTTAACAACTATAATGATAACGATTCAAAAACCAGAAGCAACATGAAAAGGAGATGCTTAAATAATTAAAAGCCTCCCTCCTTTCCCGAAACAGAGCTGAGGAGCAGTGTGGTTTTCTTTCTTTGGGTTTCTATATCTCCAGCACGTGAAAGAGCAGAGTGTCATTGGCTAAATGCTGGCTTAGCAAAGAAAAAACAATAAATCAGGATACCCAGTGCTACTGTAGCTCTTGTCTAGCCCTTCTCATCCATGCACCTCAGAGGAGGGTGAGTACCACAGGACTCGTTTTATAGAGGGTGAAGCTGAGGACAAGGAGGTGATACAGATGGTCCACAATCACCCAGAAGTTCATGGGCAAAATAAAACTCTTTCTCCATCTGCTAGACCAGACCTCATCCACCAAGTCACATTGTTTTCATATTCCCTCTTCTTCATTTTTTTTCCTGTCATGATTCTCTGCCTTTTCAGCATTTACCATGTGTCTTGTCTCTCCTCCAGTGCCTCTGTTCACAACTTCAAGCACTTCCCCTCCCCCGGTAGTCCTTCCCTCCAGGTTTACCCCCATCCCGGCATTCACTTTTTACCCATTTTTTTCCAAATGGGTTTTATCCTCTGCAAGTAGGCAAATACTTGGCAACTCACAGCCCAAGTGGGTAATTGAGCACAGTTGTAAGTGGATTATCATGGAAATGACTGATTATGCCCAGAGCAGAAAGCTCAAGGCAGCAACAGGGTGCTTTGCAATTTAAATATTGTAAAGAGAGGGAAAATATTTTCAGGTTTCATTTTAAAACTTTCTAAATGCAAAAATGGAAGCTGATTCCCCAATGGCAAGGCATAAATACACATTGTAAACTCAAATCACCAAATGTTTGCCTAGTTCTATTAAGGGGAACAGATGAATTATCAGAATCAGACTTAACAGAGCAGCTGGAGCAATAAAAAATAAAATAAAATTTTAAAATATATTCTGGACTACTCTTCAAACAAGCCAAAAAGACAGAAGTTCCTTGCCATCAATCTTGGTGTGCAATGAAAACATTACCAAAGTAGACAGACAAGCATCTCCAAGAGAAAACCCCAAATACTTACTGAGATGTCAAAGTTTACACCCATGTTGTGGGGGATTCACAAAAATAGCATTGAGAACTCACAGTCTTGACTGGAAATTCCTAAAGCCAAACCAAGCAGCTCTCTGATCTGCAGATCCTCTCTCTCAATTTGACACTAAGCTATCTCTTAAGCAAAGGGACTTTTTTATTTAATTGTGAGTGGAGAACAATAAATGCTTATGGATGTTTTAAAGTTTTTTTGTGGGTTTTTTTTTTTTTTTGTGGTTTTTTTTTTTTTTTTTAGAAAGAAAGAAAAATATCCTGTCATGGACATTCTGTGTGACCTTGGCAAAGTCATTCAGGTCTGCACATCCACATTAGGCAGCTAATCCACCTAGACAATGCAGCAGAGAGACAGAGACAGGCACCAAAAGAGTGGGGATGCAGACCACCTAAATAATACACAAACATATTTTTTATTTCTACTCTTCATCTACTCTATTGAGTATTGCTCGTTCGATGCTGCATTATCTTTATGGCATAGACTTTTCTCCCACCCCCAACAGGATCCCCATTTCATAAACCATCTTGAAAAACTGCATTAATACAAATAAAAGAATCTGAATTCCAAATTGTTGTATTTATCTCATCAGAGCTGCTTACATTTAAAAGATGTAACTGTCATAGTGAACAGCTCACAAGCAATCTGCAAACGAAAAAGGCAAATAAATGTTTTGTTAAAAGTTATTTGAGGAATGATTCTAAAAACCACAATCAACACAAGAAAACCACAGTCTGCTCAGTGACCCATTGAGAACATACAGAGATATGAAGTTTGAATGAAAAAAAATTCACAACTTAATCTGCCAAGCTACCTTCTTTATTCTCAGAAATAGCAAATAAAGGACAGCATTTGTGAATAAGGACTATTCATGGCTGGAAGCAGGTACATTAGATATGGAGGACTGAGAAAGCAGACTCAGGCTGCCGGAGACAGACAGTCGCAACAATTTCCAGTGTCAAAGAAAAATCTGGCACCTTGTTAAATATTAATAAGCTGTCGGGGTCAAAATGTTTAGGTCCTCCCGACTCAATCACTTTCATTTCTACTTCTCAGAAGCCATTCAATTGGAAATACCCTTTCCTGTCTTGCCCCTCCTCATCCTGCCTTCTCACCAAGAACCATGCAGAACCAGATGAAAACGGACAGCAAATGAGTTGGCAGCCAAACGAGGTTTTTGTCTGCCCTCCCTTTGCTGCTATGAATTCTGTTATTGTTAGTGAGGCACAGAAAACTTAAATACAAGAAAAAGAACAATGTGAAGAGTTGGTTTAGCAAACCTCTGCTGCATTTTCTGCAGGTTAGTGTTATTGATTACTGACACCTAAGGGTCTGACACATAATCAATAGACCCCATGACCCACATATGTGACATGGCCTGTGGGGGCTTTAGAAACAAGAATGAACATGGCAGCTCCATCCAAAGCTTTTCATATAATATTTATTTATTTATTTGCTGGCAAAGCTGTTTCTACTCAAATTACTGTCATGGTGAAAACTGGTGTCAGAGGGGTTTGTCCATATTTTTCTCTGGAACCTGAAGACTTGGAGAAAAAAAAAAAAAAACACAAACTGTTAGTGAAACAAAAATCTAACTCTACACCAGCAATCTTAAGAACTAAACCTCCCCATCCCTCATGAATTTAGTTCTTCGTAGTGAGAACTTGTCATCTGAAGGAAAAATAACCGCTAGAATAAGAGAAAGAAGGAGAAGGTGTCTCACCAGCTTACCTTTATCTCTCTGCAAGGTGCCAGAGATGCACAGAGCAGAGTGGAAAGCACCAGTTTGCCTTCAGAAGACTGGGCTGGAGAGGCTCTTTCCTGGTGCACAGTCCTCAAAAGCAGGTGGTGAGAAAAGCTTTTGTACTGCAGTTTGCAGACCAGAGTCTTCTCCAGGCGTAACTCTTTGTTTCATTGTGTCTTCTCCCAGTACAAAATGGTCACTCAGGAGCCAGATGTGCTCACTTCCTTGACTGCAGCATTGTTTTTAGCTGGGATTTTAGACTCCCAGAGCTTTCCCTCTTCTCACAGCTTGCTTTGCTGTTTCTGAACGGGTGTTGTCTTCACTATGAATTGTTCACTCTTAGTTCGAGGAGTCTTAGTGCTGAATTCCTATCCATGTATTATTCAAATGAAGGCAACCATCTGAAATTCTCTATCTGAATTTTCAGATATCGCTAACGGTTTTCCTCCCATATCTCCAGAGTATTCTATCAATTGCCAATTGCCTCTGTAATTTTTCTATTTTGTTTCGTTTTTGAGCCATTAAATTTTAAGACCAATCCATACACATGGGCCACATGAAGGCTGCTTAGGAAGGCACCTGAGATAAATGCAGGAATGAGAGCAATCAACAACTGAGATGACTCTCTACAGAGTTAGGAGATCATGGCTGGGAGAAGGGATTTAACCAGGGGAAGTTAAGCATGATCAAGCAGTCTGAATGAGGCTCTGCATATGCATTTTCACCCACAAAAACAGATACTGTCACTCAGCAGGGCTGACAGTGAGGCTGAAGAGCATCAGATGTGTAAGCCCTGACGTTACTGGAGTGCTCTGGTGCACAAGGGCGATTCCTCACTGCTTTGGAGACTTCAGTATCCAAATACAATAGCTGAGACTTGTCCATCAGCAATGCCTTCTTACAGCAATACATCTTGCTTTCAAGCCAGGCCCCAGGACTCACTTGGTGGAGCTGTCTGAAGCCACAGAAAGCATCCTGCTGTTCTCTTCCCTGTAGACTTTTTGCCCTGCTTCTGTCACATTGACACTTTCTTGGCATATCTTCAAGGAAAACATATTTCTGACCCCGAGCTATGTGGACTTTCAATGCTTCTTCCACATCACAAAGAACCAAACTGCTGGAACCAAAGAGTTCCCACCAATAGCAAAGAACCAGGACAGAAGCTGAGACCTCACAACAGTCCTTTCTTACATTAAATGCCCTACAATAGCATCTAGTCTTGAAATATCAGTCAGCAAAAGTCAATTGAGAAGCTGTTGACAAGTCCCTCCACAGTCCTGTTCTCCGTGCCAGCTTCTGTGTAATGCTGGAAAGATTTCAGTTCTAATAAACTCTTTGTCGACATGAGCAAAGTTTTTGTTAGGCCAGTGAAGCATGAATTCTGTAAGTGCATGCACGGTACCATACTCTGCTGTTGAGGGGCAAACGCAGATTAGGACAGAGGTGGAAATTAAGTGAGAAGGGGGACACACAACCCACACGAACCTGATGGCCTTAGAGCCACTTTCTATTTCAACTGCTCACTGCTGAGCTTGGCAATTCAACCCTTTCCACTCAAATCATTTCCTGCCCTCCCTTAATAAAAACAACAATTCCTGATGTTGGGCAGCTTTGCCTCAGTGTTGTGCTTCACATCAAATACAGCTGGCTGAATTTAAGGGAGGGTGGCACAGAGCATTCCTGGTCTGTAACGGGTTCAGAATCCTTCAGGATAGAATACACTGCACATTTTAAACACACACACACACACACATGCACAAACTACACAAGTCAACTACTGACATTTTTCTCTAGTTTTCAATCTCGTGCAAGACACTGTTATTTTATGGAGAGCTGAAAAATACCCCTAAGTAGCAGACAAATAATAATACCCATTCAGTTCCACACCAGAAATCCTACAAAGATTTTCTCTTTCCAACAGACCCAGCAATATCCTGCAGGAGAGATGACCTGCTGCTGTCATTTTAGAGTTGCAATCTCTTTTTTTTTTTAATCCTTCCTGCTGCAGAAAATTCTTCATCAGCTCCTGATAAAGACTATTTCTCTTCTAGCCTGTTGTGCTGTATGGAGAAACGCAGTGCTGGGTGCAGGAACTTCCTGGTATCTATTTTACGCCTCCGGGAGATTTCCAGCAGCCAGCAATAACATAAAAGATCACCATGGACTGTGATATGACCAATTACAGCAGACAGCAGTTATTTATAGAAAAGTCAGCAGCACTGAGGCTTTAACACCAGCCAGCACACCCCTCTGCTTCCCATCACTCGGTGTGAGCGCCAGCATCCTGTAACACCCTGCGTGGCGAGGAGTTTTAAGGCAATTACCTTGGTACCTCACAGGTCTGTGGAGACACATGGCACAAGCCCACAGGACAGGGAAGGAGTAGCACTTACATACACTGTACTTTGGAGCTGCCACAGCATATTTCATTTTCATAAATCCCCAACCCCAGATGTCACCCGCGTTCTGAAGTTCCTGTCCGCCCACTCAGCAGCGCAGCACGTTAGGGCACAGCACAGCCAGTGTGTGCAGGACCCTGTAACACACACCTTCCTCAATCCTGGCTCTCTGCTAAGTGGCTCTTTTCTTCTCCAGGACCTGCTATAAGGTCTGACCAAATATTACAGCTGAAAGGAAGACAACATGTGAGCTACAAACCTCTCTGACCTTCCCCAATTATGATATAAACTAAACGAGTTGATTCAGCTTTCAGTCCCTTGATGTAAAGGTGAAAAATTCGCTGAAAAGGTGCAAAATGCACCAAAAAAGGAGAAAGAATCACAAAAAAAAAAATTAAAAGGTTGAAAATTCACCAAAAACCTAGACAAACAACAGCAGCCAACTGGGAGATGTTACTTCCAGGGGTCAGATACTGCCTCACTGAATCCCTGCCACAGGACAGACAATGCTGATGGTGCCTAACATACAAATGCCCATTTCTCAGAACTGACAAGCAAGATCAGGACTCTCTGGGTCCTGCAGTTTGTAGCTCAGGCACTTGACATCAGTTACTAAAGAAATTTAGGTTCAAAATGGAATTTTGAGTTATTTCCCTTCTGGAATACTTAATACAGTCTGTAAGTGCAAACGTGCTCTTGGAAGCTGAGGGGAAAAGTTCATGGCCCCTTTCTGAGGTGAGCATTTCTCCCAGAGCAGCTGCAGAACAAAATGCAATATTGCCATCTACTGCCCTGCCGTGCAGCCAGCCCCTCTCTGGCTGACACAGCCAGCTGGAGATGAGATCAATGTTTCAGGACAAGGAATCTTTTAATCATAATGAAAATGTGATCTTGACTGATCCGAGGTCACATTACATTAATACAGTCTTCAAAGCTTTTTTAATAATACAATTAACGATTTCTGCCATACCATTAAGAGAATTAAAGACCAAAAAGCTTAAGGGGTATTGACCTATTCAGTTTCAGTTTTTAAAATAACCTCAAAGCAACACAGACTTTTTTCCTTTTTTCACTCCCTCCTTTAAACTCCCACATACATAATTCTTGAATGCATTTTTCTATTTGTGTTCATGGATATCACACTTTTAGTAAAGACTTGGATAAGCCAATAGAGGGGATCTCCATTCTGATGAGTTAACCCCTTTTATCTTGTGAACCAACAGGTCAGTCTGGGACCGCTTGTACTGCAGTAAGAAGAAAAACAACAACATTAATTAGGAAGGTCAAAAACTACAGTTTGATGGAGAAAGAGACTTACTTACACAAAGGCACTGTAATTCCTCACCCCCTTTTCTCTTAGCCAACAATCTCATTCTCTTCTTTAACCTACCATCCCACTAAAGCTCTCACCCACGCCTTTGCAAATGACTTGGAAACTTTAAAGGAATTTAATAAATACAATTAAAATACATCCTGGCTAATTTTCCCTCCCAATGAGTTCACTTCTCAGCACCAGAAGCTGCAGATTCAACTGGTATTTCTCAACAAGTGGTGCTATTAATTGGCCACTAACTGTAGCCTAAGCATCCCTGGGTTCAAACTGCTCCCTTGGCAGCTGTGCACAGTGTGGGATGCTTGCTCCCAGGAATACCCACTGCCAGGACACAGTGGGGCCCAAACTACCCAGAGGCTGTGATCAAGCAGTCAGGACTGATGTGCCCTGGTACAGCTGCTGAACAAGCAAGGTCAGCATCAGAAAGCAGCAACACAGTGACTTTCACCCTGGATGAGTTCCAGCATTCAGGAAAAGACTTTAGCCAGTCTGGCACTGTATAATTTTTCCCTGTATCAACTGAGTTCTCTTCTGTGCCTCCTTGTTTTCTTTCTTTTTTTCAAGCATTAGCTATAAAAGCTGTCAGTCCATGTTTATTTTTTAGGACAAGTGAAACCCGGGTAAGTTGCTATGAATCGACGGCAGATGCTGGCAGGGTTCTGTGAGGGAGAGCAGCCTGCTCTGAGGATCTGTATTACTCCTGAGCAGGATACAAGAGAGGAGAGGCAGACCTGTGCCTGAGCAGCAAAAATTGCAGACAAAACCAGGGAGCTGTGAAAAATCTGTAACAGTGAAGAACACAACTCAGCCCATGCCACCACCATATGAGCTTATTGTCCTGGGCAGGGGTTCAACCATGGGATTTGGCAGAGAGGATTCTTTCTGATCAGAGTTACACCAATCCACTGCCACAAATACAGGGAATAATCCAGTTTCAAAGCTGCCAGGCTTGTATTTCCCTGCATTTCCAGGTCCTGAGCAGTAAGATACTGTCTGCCTCCTGGATTTCTAGTACCAATGGCCTTTTCCCTTGACTAGGACAGGCAATATTGGTTGTCCTGACCCTGCTACGTTGAGAGGTGAACTATCCAAGTATGTGTTACCTCCCCTTCAGATCCCATTGCTGGAATAATCTCTGCCACTATAATTACACTGCATCAAAGAGACTGGTCTGAGGGCAGTGTCACTGCAAGGCTGCAACCAGGCAAAAAAAGAGAGGCAAAAATCAAGCACTTCTATTGCTGGGAACTGATGTCAGCTCTGTCTTTGGTAGAAACCTGCCTTCCCCTTCCTCTGTAGGCCCACAGCATCACTCTGTGAGCTTAGGCCTATAAGTCAAAAGCCAGGCAAGGACAGAGCACAGCATGGAATATCCATCTGTGGAAGCAAAGGCTCTCTGAAGCTCTCAGTCTCAGTTACCTCAATGACTAGAAAGACATAAGGTCCCTCCCTCCCATGCCCAGCATGGCAGAGCAACGTGCTTTGCAATCTATTTGACAACTCATGAGGATATTACCTATCGAAGTGCTCGTGTCTTTGATGCCTTAACTGTTCAGGCAGGACATGCTAAATATCATCTTGCAGAAACTTCTGATGTCTACAGGGAGCAAGACCCCTTCTTGACCTTTTCTCTTGCTATTTTGCTGGTTTTGTTCTGTGCTTCTCAGAGCTGTTCCTCCATCCCAGATGCACAAAAGGGGTCAAACTAGCAGAGGTGGCTTGTGCCAAAGGCTTTGGCTTCTACCAAGAGACACTTTAAAAGGAAGATATTTGTGCTTGTGACATAGAGCAAAGAGGGACAATGTGTCTTTCACTCCAATTGATTTACCCATCAACCTTCTACGCAAACAAGGATAAAAGCAGCGTTTCAGTCTGTATTACAGCAGATGGGCTCTGCACGCAGCACAAGAGAAATAGCTTTAAAAAAGATTGAACCAGCCCCAAGATCTGGAGAGGGGGAATCAGAAGGCTCTTTCATATAGTGAGGCTTGAAGACAGCACTTACCAAAATGCATCTTGGTTAAGATACTTATCAAAGGCTTCGATAAGAGGGGACATGCCAAGCAAGGAGAAACTCAGAAAATTAGTCAGTTCAACTAATCCTTTTAGAAAGGGTTTTTCTCTTCTCCCTCCCTACTCCTTGCAGAAAGCTGGGACAGGATTACTGGTTCCAGGTAGGGGGATTGAAGGTATGCTGCACATCTGTAACTTTTAAAAGCAGCATGAAATTAAAGCCATTAGGCCAAGGCCACTGTGCAGACCAGAGGGCACACACAGCTCTGAAGTATTTTTCTTCTCATAGTCACTGACCTTTAACATACCACAGCCCAGAGAGGCTGAGCTATTAATTTACAAATCCAATGTTGTTGAATGAATACCAACATCCCCAAATGCACTCATCATGGTGAATGCAACCTCTGATCTCCTCCCTGAGAACGAAAAAAAAAAAAAAGTTCAACTTCATCTAGGTGTCATGTGGCTGGGAGAAAAGAATTCTTCCAGATGGAGTTTATTGATCTTCCAAAAATGGAGCCTTCAGTTTAAATTAAAACCAAAAGACTTCTTCAAAAACACCACCACTTAAAAAACAAAACAAAACAAAACAAAAAAACCCAACAACCCTCAAACCAGAAAAAGTCAATAAAGTCTAATGCAAATAGAGGAGATTAAACTGGGACTTCACTATCAAGCTGGACTGCAAGAGGAAACAAATTCCAAAGTAGGCTAATTACAAGCTCCTAATTTTGTTTCCCATGCTCTTAAATTTTGCGCTCATCTGTAACAAGAAATACATAAAGGAAGGCCTAAGTCAGTACCAAACAATGAACTACAGTTGGTTGCATTTTGTTTATGCAGCTGAGCAATAGCTGACAAAGCAGATTTCAATTTGGACACCTTACTTTGCTCTTTTTCAGCAACATTCTTAATATGCAAATGTTAGGAAGTATCCAGGTAGATGAAGTTTACACTGTTCCCTCCCTTCTTCATTCATAGGAAAGGACACCAAAATGTGAATTTGAACATCTCTGATTCTTTTCTACTTTAGCACCTACTTGTTAGGCAGACGTTTGGATGGCTCACTTCTCAGAATCAAGTCATACAAGTCAAAAGTGGGTATTAATTTCTATTCCCAAAAATCTAAAAATTTTGCACAACAGAGCCAGAATCATCTGCTGGGAAACAATGAGATACAACACAGAAAGTCATACTCAGGGTTCCCGATGAGACAAGAATACAAAGGGGCAAAATCTGGGTACAATTTACATTTGGTGCTACTCTGACCTTGACTTCCTAAATATTTGAAAAAATCATCCTGAAGCCCACTGGAGACAAACTCCACAGATAAATGAGCCTGAACGGCAAACACAAGACAAGCTTTACCACAGCCCCATCCTCCTTCCTGAGGGAGTCAAGCCAAGCAGGGATGCGTTTAAAGCCCAGGCAGAGTCTCCAGCCCCAAGAGATGACGACAAAGTTACGCCGTGTAATGGTGTAATGGTGCCATCTCGTGGTGCTGAGACAGGTGACGCTGCAAAGGCCACATTTTAACTGCAGACACCACACACACCTCAAAACAGATTAGTTAAAGTTTGAGGTTTACAGAGCATGGTCATCCACAAGCCCACAAGAGAATTCCGTGATGATTTACAACCACAGGTCATGGCAGCCCCACATCGCTCAGCGAGACTGGGACCACAACAGGGGCTCTGATGATGTTTTGGCTCCTAAGAGGAATTTGAAAAATTGAAAATCTATCTGAAAGGACAAGAAGAATGCAGCAATGTCAGGAAAAGCTACCTCACAGAGGCAGATCCAAATACCAGTGCTCTTCACTGATGTCAAGACAGACCACAAGTCTCCATCCCCACGTTGAAAGCATCTTGATAGTACCAGAGGCACAGCTCAGTGTTAAACAGAAAAACAAAATCCATCACAGGAGACTGAAACAAAATTAATTCAGACTAAAGAAACTGGATGCACTTGTAAAGACAAGACTTTAGAACAACTTGCCAACAAACATGGCAGATTTCCCACTGCCCAACATCTGAAAATCAAAACTGCCAAATCAAAACAATCCCTCTAAAAAAATGGGTTGTTTCAAGCAAAACCAATGATTTTTTGACACAGCAACCATGCACGAAATTGTCTGGCTTACATTATGTGAAACATCATGACAGATTAATGTAATGAAATTTCTAGCCTTAAAATCCATATGTTTACTTGTCTTGAGAGCAAATCAAATCCTTTTTTCAGTTGGCACACACCCACCAGATGACTGCTAACACTAATCTTGATGTCTAACATCTTACTTGCAGGCCAGACTGAAGTCTCTGCTTGTAGGAACCATAGGTACAAACTCCCTCTCAGCAGATCTGCCACCCCTCTCACACACACACACTCACCTCCTTGTCTCCTAAGCAGAAACATCACTGTGTCTCATCACAACCAAAGTGTAGATTCAGAAAGAGATTAAATCTGAGGTTTTGAAAACTTCCCTCCAAGAACTGGAATGCTCTTTTGAGCCTTTGCCAACTTTTTCAGCCCTCTGAAACCATCATATCCCTAAGTAACTGCAGATTTCTTTTAAAGAAAAAGAACTTTCACTGAGAGAAAAAAAAAATGTTTGTGCTGTTGGGTGTGTTTTTCCTACTCTGTTCTATTAAGACAGTGAAAACATTGGATTTGTTTCTGCTTCAGACCCTCTTAGGATTCTTCTGATCTCATTAAGCAATGCTTCACACTGCTAAGAATGAGTTGCAGGTCCAAGCTTCCACATTAATCAGATACCTTAAAGCACCAATATAAAACAACCCCAACCAACCAAAAAACCCCCAAAACAACAACAGAAACAACCTAAATCAATATTCAGACTAATTGTTCTCTAAGTCAGAAATAACATGGAGCAAGCCTCTGTCCTCATGGAACCTGTAGCCCTGAGTAGGACCTCAGAACTCCTGGCTCTGTCACAAGTTTTGATAAGAAGGATGATCTCTTTCTTTGATTAGAGAGTACCAAGCACCTGCCACCACAACCTCAGCAAATGCACCTTTACTTACCTCTGTGAGATGCCCAGCTGTCATCATGTGAATTTTTGACACTTAGAACACAAAGAGATTCTTAGGAAACAAAAACCTAAACAAAATCAAGGAAGAAGATTCATACACAGAGGAAAGAAGCAACTTTTCTGTGAGAACAGCCAGTAAAGTGGCTGTTAACATAGCTCAGGATCACTGGCTAATGGGTGAAACAGAAATTCATTCTGGGGATTTTGAAAAATTGACAGTTTTATCCTCTACCTCAAAGTGTCTCCAGATATAGAATGAATTTTATCTAATTAGTAATTTGCCCATTCCACACAGTACCTTATGTATCTCAGTTATTCTAATACAAACTCATACAGAGTTTCCTGGGGCCTTCTTGGACAAAATTTTGTTGAAAGACCTAATAGAGATTAAAATTCACAATGTTCCTCACTTGCAATCAAGGAACCAGTTTTCCTTAGTCTGCCACTATAATATAATGTGCAAACTGGACATGAGGCCATGCTACTGCTACTCCAGACCAGCTTTCATGAGCAGAGATATAATTTTCTATCATAGTTCAAAGCAACTGGTATTGCAAATCTTCACAAATACACTATTTTCTTTAAAAGAAAAAGGTATGTATTTAACCATACATTTAACAATACAGGCTGCTGCACAGGAGGACATGGATTTTCTAGCAGTCTTTACAGCACACTCTTGGTGACTTTTCAACAACCTTAAGATCAACTGACTTTAAAGTTAGTCCTAAATGCACTTTCTTTGCGACAAGAGAACCATAGCAACGTGATTAAGGCTGGCACACAATCCAGTGTTTTAATTCTCTTGGCAAAAACTTTTAAGTTCCAATTATAGCATTTCTTTTTTTTTTTTTAAGAGATGTTAAGGAAGGTCTGATTTCACTGTGTCTCTGGCATATCGTTTACAGAGCAGCTCAACGGGGAAGGAGTTACTTGGATACATGAACAAATGCTACATTAAATCACAACCTTAAACAAAAACAGGGTGATGGGGCTATGTGTGAGCAATTATGCTGTACAGGGAGAAAAATATACATCTCTTCGGTGTAGCTACAATGCCTGCCTACAGAACTGTCTTCCTGGTAATACTGGATTAGTTTCTGGAAAGAAACAACTACCTCTTCTTGCTTCGAGGCAGCCACTTAAGAATTACAGGCTGCTGGGTCTGTTGAGGATTATCAAGCCCCTCCTGCTGTTTACCTCTTTGCAAAGCCTTCTCTGCCACTGGACTAGATCTTACCAGTTTCACCTGTAATCCATTAACACAACATTCAGGCTTTTGATATTCCCCACTAAAAAAAAATTAAAATATTCCAACACAGAACCAGCCTGTGGTAAAAAAGAAGAATTTATTTACTAAGCTACAACATGAGTAATCGAGTGAAATATGCTATATCTCCAAGTTAATTGAATGCAAAACATTAGGAAGGAGCCTATAGGAAATAAAACATGCAATATGGAATCTACATGAAGTTCTACACTCTGAGCTTGCACACAGAATTATCACAGTGCCTGAATTGAAAGGCAGTTTAATGCCTGTAGCTTGTTCACTCTTCTTCTCTGCACCAAACTTTTTCTGCATGAATGGCCTTTGTGTGCCATCCTGTCCACCACAGGGTTTAAGGCAGATTTTTCTGCTAGAAAAGCTCAAATGAAAGCAATTCAAGATCAATTGTTCACTCTGAAAGAAAGGTTACGACTGTCATTCTGATACCAACGTGTGTTGTGGTATCTTTCTTCCATAATGCAGGATGTGGTTTCCATAGAAATATCTTTTTACATCAGTACCTACAAGCCCTCCAATTATTCCCCTTTGGACACCTCATGCAATCCAATAAAATCTTTTCAGAGCAGGGAAATAACTAGGCTCAGCTACTATTTAATTACTTGGTGAGAAGAAAAAGGAAAGGACATTTAGTAAACAAAAGCTTTATTTAAAACAAAACATAAAACGGAGAACATGTGCTGCAAAAAATTTCACCTTACCTGAAGAAATTTTTCCAGTGTTACAAATTAAGAACAATCAATCAAAATTTTTAAGATCAATAGTGAATTTTGCTAATTTCTGAAATAGCAATTATGGTGTAGCTTTAAATTGTTTGGTGGCCTTGTCTCCAACTAAGTCCCCAGGACCTGCTCTTTTCCTGAGTCCTTTATCTTGCCAAGCACTGCCTGCACCTTGTTCCAAGTCCTCCTCTTCAGGACCTTGTGAGTTTAGAGTCCCTGCTGCTGCTGTGTCATCTTTTTTCTCTGTGGCATCTCCTGCCACTTTCCCAATCCCAGGAAAGCATTCAACACCCTGAAATTAGAGCCAAAACAGAAGGAGCAGCAAATTATACACAAAGATAAACTGTGACTTGATCCTAATATCAAATGCTTCTGTCAACCATAGCCGCCATAAATGTGCACAGCAAGAAACTCAGCTGCATTGTTTGTATGGACCAGCTTCATTCCTGCTGCTCTGCCTGCCTTCCCAGAAGTGTCAGCATAAGGAAAACTGGGAGCACAAGAGAACCTTGATCTGGCTGGGTGGGCTCTGAAGCCATGGCCACAGCACACAAGAGCGTGCACCACAGGGGCTGGAGCCATCACAGCTCCCCCGGGACACTCAGGGCTGAAGGAAACAAACTGATTTAATTGTGTGGCAACCAAAATGTGCTGGGGAAACAACCCCTGCAGCTCTTTGTTTTGCTTCCACTCGTCTCTCCTTTTTCTTTATTATTTGAAAAAGCTTCATTCCTGTGATTTGTTTTCTCAGATACATGGCTTAGGCTTCATTCAAGCCTCACCACCTGTTTTAGACCTCGGTCCTGCAAAAAGCTAAGCACAGTCACATCTGCAGCTCAGGAGCAAGAAAACATAATTAGGACCATAAAGAGTTTGGCTTATTCATTCTAAAGCCACACTCAAGCCCCTGCACAGGAAAGCCCACAGTGGAGCTCAAAAAGCCATTCCATATGCAAACCTTGGAATTCGCTGCATACCTGCTTGGTTACAGCTCCCTTATCTCAGTGAGGATGAGACTAAAGCATTTAGTGAAAACTATTCTGCATTCCTTAGCCTCTCAAACTATTACAGCTATATAAATCAGCTATAAATATCATTTATATGTGTGTATGTATATATATATAAAATAGCTGTGACTACCTACATAGATACATGAGTCAGTAGTAAAATACACCTGTGGATATCTCTCATATTTAAACCTCTCTACTTCACTAAAACGGGAAAAGGCCACCAATGGAAAACAAAGTCATAAAATGGCATATTAGTCACTGTACCTTATTCATCTGGTCCATATCTGATTGTCTGGGTTTACTGGTTGGAGTCTTCTCTATACAAGAGCCCACTTCAGCCTCTGGAGAAATGGGGTGAATGTTTCGCCCCAGAAAGCGATTGAAAAGGAAAAAACATTGTCATCTTTCCATGGCTATTTCCATTAAAAAAAAAAAACAAAAACAAAACAAAACAAAACAAAACAAAACAAAAAAAAAAAAAAAAAAAAAAAAAAAAAAAAAAAAAAAAAAAAAAAAAAAACAAAAAAAAAAAAAAAAAAAAAAAAAAAAAAAAAAAACACCAGAAAAAGCCAGCTGACTGCTGCCTTCAATCCCTCTTGCATTGTTTATTGTTCATTAACCAAACCAGAGTGCCCCATGACATTATCACAAAAAACCAAAGGTGAACAACTACACTAGAAACAAAATGTCTGTGGGTCTTAAAAGCTCTGCTAAATGGATAACCTGTTCACCTGTTACACCTGGAAAATCCATATCCCTTTCTCCTTTTCAGAAAATACAGGTACTCTGACCAATTAAGATAAAGGATTATAAGTAATCATTTGAAATTTATTTTAATTCCCCTCAGCCTGCTTGGTTTTGCATTAGCTTCACATTTTTGTGCTTTTATGTATATTACCAAATTACTTCAAAACAGCTTAGTTCACTGCCTGGTAGATTTAGCAACCATGACCAAACCATGTGAAATGATTTCTGTTCCTCCAGCCAGCCCCAGAACAGAAATGTCACCATGTTCCTGTTACTGAGACTATTTGCTGAAACTAAATCTCCTCCATTTTTCAAACAGTAACAATTAATTCAGAATGAACAATTGCAGCTATGTGTGACATGCTAAAAAGCTTTATTTTTATAGATACATGTATATGTGTGGACAGAAATGTGTATGTATCTGTGCACATCCAAACTGAAGTATCAGAGTGCTGCAGTTAATATCAACAGCCACTAGATGCAGCCACACAACCTTGCAAAATTGAAAAATCTGACTTTAGGATTACAGAAACCTGTTTTGGAATATCTATGACTCTAGAATTCTTAATGGTATTCAATCCTGAGTACTGGTGTGGGAAAAAAATATGTAATATGAGCAAAGTATTCAATTTTTCTTCTCAGTAATTTTGTTCCAAAACACAGCATTGCAAATGTCACCAAGAATCTAAGAAATCAGAGCAGAATCAGACTTGTCTGTTTTCACAGTTGTTGCCATAGATCCTGATTGGAGCTGACAATATTGAATTACATTGTGTTTTGCTTTCTGCATAACAGAGAAAGGCAGAATGAAGCCCTTGTTCCCAAGAGACCCCCTAAAACTAGAATCATGGAATCATAAACAGTTTGGATTGGAAGATACCTTCAAAAGTCATCTAATCCAACCCCCAGCAATGAGCAGAGACATCTTCAACAAGACCAAGGTGCTCCAAGCCTCACCGAACCTGGCCTTGGACACTTCCAGGGATGGGGCTGCCACAGCTTCTCTGGGCAACCTGTACCAGGGCCACAGCACCCTCACAGTACAATTTTTTTTCCTTTTATCTAGCCTAAATCTATCCTCTTTTAGTTTAAAATCATTATCCCTTGTCCTACTGCAACAGGTCCAGATAGAAACTTTATCCCCATCTTTTGTCCCCCTTTAGGCAGTGGAAAGCTGCAATCGAGGCAGTTCCCCAGCCTCATGTCTATTTTTTACTGACAGCAATTCTGGTGGAATGATATTCCCTCACTCTTTGGGTCATTCGTCTGTTTGTTTTTCTAGAAGATGGCAAAAAGAACAAAGAAAAAAGAAAGCATCCTCTCCCCCAGGATCTGCTGGGTTTTGATCTGATCATAGTTCTGTTCAGTTGCCATTAATAAATTTCACTTAGCAAGATTAAAGGCAAGAGCAACACCAGGTTTTACTGGTTTAAAGCATGAGGAACACAGATATAATGGCTTCAGATGAACCCAGCCTAGGGCTAAAGTCTGACTTAACTCTCCTGTGGGTGCTGCAGACAAGATGAATGAAATGCGGTGTCTCAACGGAAGGTTCCCAAGACAAAACAGAGCAGGATGGATGTGGGGAGGCACGGGAGCAATTTGCTCTGGAGCACTCCTCACTGCACTTCCAGAAAGAGACAATGTGCACCCTTCTTTTAGAAGCTAGTGCTTATCACAGCTTGTGTGCAGGCAGCAGAGGGGCCTGTCTGGGTCCTCCAACCAGCTGAACAGATCCCCCTATGAACTGTCAAAAGGTTTCTCTACTCTGTCGCTATCTTTTGTGAAGTAGGCGGAATATGCTCCCAGCAAAAAGGATTAACCCTGTAGGAGAGTACTTGGAATCTTCCAAAACCCATAATGAAAACCTTTGTGTTTCCATCCAAGAATGGTATTGGCAGCAACTAAAGGTAATTAAACACACTGCCCATTGGCCATACAAATTTCTTCTTTGTAACAATTTCAGAGAAACAAATCCCTGTCTATAACGCAGACAATGTGTTGTGCAACAGGAATTTTTTGGGCTAGCTTCTACCCAGCTGTAAGTGCACTGCAACAGGAGTTACAGCCACTTTATGCCAAGGCTGTGCTTTGTTCAGGATCTCTCAGATGCTCTGCGGTTGCATTTCATTACCTCATAATTTCTAAGAATTGTCCTGTTTACCATAAAAAGATGAGGGAACTGGACTGCGCACTCAGGAGCTTCTCTATGTGCAAACAACAGAGACACTACCTCTCCATGATCACTACCTAAACCTTGATTACACTTCTTATCTTTATAGAACTATAACACAGACAAGTTCACACTGTTTGTTTTAACTCACTTCCTGAAGGGGATGACTCCATCTGAATTTTTAACCAGATATTCACTCGCTGGCTCCAATCTCCTGGTGCTTCCACCTCCCACAGCCGCTTCTGCTCCTCAGGATGAGCCTGCAGGAATTTCTGGCAAACTGAATAGAAGAAAAAAAGGGATAAAAGTATGAATGAGTGAAAAGTATAGCAGAAGAGGAAACACCTTCTACCCCAGAAACTCTTCAGACCTACTTTCATTATTTCCTTTGGAAATCTTTCTTCTCCCTTCTCATCTTCCTCCTCTTTGTCTCAGCTGGGACTTAGTAAAAGTCCATGTGGAATGACCTAAACAGTCACGAGTGAATCCTGTCCATCTGCTTCAGTCTAGATTATTTCCTTGCAAGTGAAGAAATAAAGGACTTGAAATTATTTGCTGAGGACCTTCTCCTGGCACTGCAGCACAGAACAATATCCAGATACTCAGCAGGTTTCAGACTAACAGCAGTGTGGGGTTTTTCACCCCCACTACTCTGAAAGGAAAGGTGATCCTCTATCCTTCAGCTTTAACCATTCAGAATGCTACTCTAATTTTTGTTTATGAAGAAAAGCTCTGCTTCAGTTTGGTTTTGGGCCAAAACCACCCTCCTTTTCACTACTGTTACCCTATGCCCCATTGCTAAGTTCATTTATTTCTTTGGATGTGGAAAAAAAGAAATGGGAGGAACCAACAGAAAAATTACAGGACACCTGTACCTTTAAAAACCATATTGCCACAGATTCATATCACTGTCAGTACACACTGGCCATCCATAAAACTTTGATAAACAATCAAATCTAGGTCTGTCTATATTATGAAACTGAAGAATGTTCTACATAGTGGTACCCTAAGGATGTGTGCAGTGTCAAGAGGAGGCACATGCTGTAGAACAAACAGTTCAAAACATTTAAAAGGGATTTTTAAACTTCCCTTAATCACCATCCTATCAGTTGCCTCAACGGCACAAAGATAGCAATATGTAAACAAGAAAATTACTGTCTTACTCTGGCCACTGTAGTTTATCATACTACAGAATGGGTAATTTATCTTCAACATTCAGTTGAGTTTAACAATGGGATGTCAGAGCAAAAACCCTAATTCTGGTATGTAAACATTTGCCTTACACTAATGAGCAAATCGTGGACATTAATTTTATCCAAGGATATCCAGACTAAATTAAACATTCCAATAAAAGGTTCTAAAACTAATATATATACCAGAATCCAGGTATCTGCTAAACAGCTTTTTACTTCCTTTTAGGCCTCTACAGCAGCTTAAATATCATGTCCATGTTAAATAAACTGTCCACAGCTTCAGAGATTTAAGTACAGGGATTTAGACTAAAAGGTTGCATTCATTTGTCAAAGTATGAAAATATGGTTCCAATGAAATTAAAACCAGACAGTGACTTCCATATGCTCAAAATTTAACTTACAGTATTGGTATTTTTATAAAAGAAAACCTAATTAAAACATGATGCAAGTAAAATTTATTCACTATAAGCTCTAAATTTAATTGAGACAAAAGCACAGTCCTACAATATATTGCTAGTGTTAACACATAAGAAATGCAGCTTTCTCATCCAGGGTGTCTAAAGCCCTGATGTCTGCCAAAGGAAAAATGGATACTACTGGGAGAAGAGAAGGAATGCTCTCAGTACTACTCCCTCCCGAATTTAGGAGTAACAGTACCTGCTCAGATGCCTTTGTATACGTGCAGTGGCACATAACAGCCAAGAAAAAGAACAGATGTAGCCAAAATTTTGTTGATATTTATTAGGAAATAGCTGAAAAGATGTAAGTCAATCAAAATATCTCCCCAGAAATGATAGTGAAGACTGCACCACATAGAGAGCAACCTCAGAAAAAAATACNTGAAAAGATGTAAGTCAATCAAAACATCTCCCCAGATGCATTTTCTAAATAAGACAATTTTATAAATAACATGAGCACAAATATTTTCTGTGAATTTTATTAACGAAACCAGAGCTTTGACCTGAAGACAGGGAAGATATATGACTACTTTGTGATCTTTTAAAAGTGACAAATGTTCAAAGACAGTTGATACAAAACAAATACTGATGTAACTGATGACTGAGTAGAGCCTGGGTATTTGGCTTATTAAATGTAATTTCTTGAAAATGCAGTATCTACCAGAGCATTATGTGCATAGTGTGGGCTTGACAAGATTTTATGGTTCTTTTCCCTCTGGTGTCAAATAAAATACGTAAGTCCCTGTCTAGGGCAATGACACAGTTCTAAGAAAGAACAGTTCTAGGAACACAAAATGTTAAACAGGCACTATGAGCTTTGTGCTTCTTGCTGTCTTACAAAAATATCAGCCTACCTTTCCACAGGAAATTCCAGATGTCTCTGGAAAAGGAACCAGTTGCACACTAACAACGGTTCGGTTCAGACAAGGGCACTGAACTCTTACACAGTGAAGACAATCTCACCAAGACCATATTGAAAATCATGCATTATACATGACCCTTACCTAACACGTCCACATCAAACAGTTTACCTTGATACATGGCTGCAGAAATAGGGCAGCTGATCCCCAAGGCATCCTCAGCCAGGAAAGACTGACAGAAATCATGCAACATTTTCATCCCTAGGCCACCTCTTCTGTACTTTCTCCTGACGAATATAGTATCCAAAACTGGCAGCAGGTAACACTGGCTGGTTGCACCATCACACAAGCTCCCTGAAAACAGACAGGGAAAAATACATCAATTTGCAAACAAAACTAGTATTGATGCACTAACTGCTGTGTGATTTCAGCTACACACACTGCCTGCTACCTTTCCACAGGCTGTGAGGATGATCCCAGCTGAAATGTATTTGCACAGACAGTAAAACACTTTCCAGGAGGATGATTTGTGCCATGAAAGGGAGAGGACCTGCCTAAAACGTGGCTGACAGGTCTTATCAGAGTACCTTCCAGACTCTGATTCTTCATAGTCACACCATCTTGGTACACAGGCAATGTATACAGGAAAGCTCACTGAGAAGATGTAAATGGTCTATAATCAAAGAGATATAAATATTCTGAATGTAATGTCAGTGTATTTCTTTAAATAAACAACAGAGTGGTGCATTTTAAGAAAGCACTGCATGAGCTCCTTTGTAAGTCACTCAATTTCTACTGAGTGATAAATTTATCACACATGTAGGTGCTTCTAGTCCATCACTTAAATTACCACTATCATTGTTAAACCAGGGGTTTCACTCAAGGACAGTCCTTGCTAACAATCACATTAAGTCAGTTAACTGAAATCACGGGGTCATAATGCTCTACATGTGGATAAAATACAGACTCAAGTGTAAGCCTCCAAACTATTAAAACTAGTTCTCAGTGAAAATTGTCCAAAAAAAAACCCCAAAACACAGGATCAAGGAATTTATTTTGAAATTACAAATGGTAAACTCAAAGTGGAGTCAAGAGAGAATTGATTTAGAACAGACATTCAGCATCCAAAATTTTGATCTTCACCCTAACCAACCCAAGGTCCTATTGCTGCACTTCCATTCAGTGCAGAATACCATCAAAACAGAACTTCAAACTACTTTACAGCATAAGCACTCAGTCCTGAAATGAATGACCAAGACCAGCTCACCAATCACCTACATATAGGATAAGGTCCCCACAGAAAAATCTCGCTGATTTATTTTAATTTTCAGAAAATATTGATGAAGATTTTATGCTACTTCTGAGTACACAGCAGGTTAAATACAAATGGATAGCAGGCCTTTCTAACAAAAAATGGTTACATTTTCATATTTTGTTGCTTACAGCTCATCAAGACCTTCTCAGTTTTCTTTCTTACTGCTTCCTAGTGGACCTGACTCAGCCTAGTTTCCAGTGCCTTGAGACACAAAGCTTTCATCACTTCACCAAGACCTATTTCACAGTTTCACCAATCTCCTATTGAATGGCTGCTCCTAAATTCCAATATAAGGCTTTTACTTAACACATCCATTTTTTCTTTGTCACATTCCCATTGTCTTAAACTGGGGTCTATTTCTGCTCCTTCAGCTGGTGTCCAGCACCTTTTGTCGATACTGGACAGGCCTGACTTTTAGTACTCTCCAGGATGCCAATTAAGCACAGCATACATGACTATTTTTAATTCTAGACTCTGATTTGTTGAAGTTGTAGCTTATCATTTAGCAAGTATCCACACAGACTGAGCCATACAGTAAGAGTACATAGCTACATAACCATCCTTTCACATCTTCATTAAGCTTGGTTCACTCCTGCTTAATCAAAGTGCATGCTTAATTTCAAACACATGTTCCAGCACATTGTTGGAAAAGGGTGGGATGTGGTGGTGTTTATAACCTTTCAATATTTGTAACACATGATGGGTAGTTACTCTTTTTGTCGTGAGCCAAAAAATTGAGCATAGCCCTGGTCCCCTTGTTAGCTGCCAACCCAACAGAGATGTCAAATTCCAGCAGAGTTGCACCATACGTTCTAAGAGACAAACTTTTCCTCATTAAGTCTTTAAGAATTCCTGCATGTTGCAAGTGTTCTTTTAAGGTTATTATTATCTCATATAGTCTGTCTCCTATAAATTCTGATGAGACTGCTGTGCAGCAATCCCAGGAGCTGAGTGATTTGTGTCTGAGCTCCTAATTTTGTGTTGAGAAGATGACAAAACCTTGTCATGTCTAAAGGCACTGTAAATAAAGAAACCATGAAGCCATTCTTCACCTTGTCCCTGGGAAACACATTAGGAGAGTCACAGCCCACAGGCATTTGAAATAAAATAAACAAACAAACCAACCTTTGGAACAAAGGCCATTTTGTCCCTGTTTCCAATCAAATGCTAATGGTGGCCTGGAGGTGACCACCGGGCTCTCACACATTTGGTTGAGAGGTTTGTTTCATTGCTGGAACACACAGACAAAGTTTTGAGGTGAGGGAAGAGACAGGGAAAATAAGGGCATTGGTGATGGAGAGGGAAGCATTCATGCAGTCTGCCCTTTGAAAGCCTTTGATCTGCTTGGTTAGGTCAGAGTGCCAAATGACCAACTTAGGAGCCAGCAAAATGGCAAACAGATATTACAAGGGCAGGAAAGCACACAGCCATTAGCATTCCCAAAGAGCCACAAACCAGAAAAAAAAAACAATCCGGTCCCCACATCCAACAGACCCAAGCAAAACAAGGTTGTGCATGCTGACTATTTCCCTGCTGAACAAGTTGGCTTGGCACACACATGTTTGGACAGGCCTCGAGCAGGCCGAGTGCTTGTGTAAAGGGTGGGGAATACTTCTGCAGAGCAGAACCCAAGGTCAACCCATTGTGTGAGTTTGTATGTGAGAAGAGGAACAAAGGTTCTGGCTTCAATAAAATTAAATGAATTCATGTCTGGACTGGTATGTAGTCATTTCATTTTCATTACAGGCAAAACCTTCAATCTGCTGCAGAAATGCACACTAAAAATATTATTGCTAGCAAACAGAGGGAGACAAAAGCAATTATACAACAAGATTTCAACTAATTGTCTGTCAGCTTAACTTCAATGCCGATTTTTTTTTTCCTAGAAGAAATGTATGTAATAAATGGAAGAATAAAATCTTGTTATCTTTTTAAGGATCTGTTTCTAGAATAGCACCTGGGCCACAAGTATCAAAAGAAATTTCCAAAGGCTTATATGAAGAAAGGTGTGAAATGAATTTTAGCTCAGGAAGCCACTTCTAAAGACCATCTCTAAGGCTCTTGTGTAGAAAAAAAATCAGAGATCAAGCCAGAGTTGCTTTTTGTCTACTCCATGTCAGCTTAAGAGTTTTTGCAGTCACGTGTCCCCAGACTGTGACTGGTGGGGCATCTCTAAAGAAAGGGTGAGAAGCCAACGATACATTTACTCCTGAAACACATGTATGTTTTACAGCTTTCTCAGAGGACTCCATTTGGTTAAGGCTGGTTTGATTCACATCACTCCATACTTTTACTGCTATGATTTGTCAGGAGGGAAGGGACAAGCTTTGACAATCCAACTCTTTTGTTTTTCATACCAAAGACTGCTTGGTCCGCAGCTGGGCAGCTCATATGTGCTACAGAGACAGTAATACATAACAGTAGGGAAAAAAAAAAAAGAGGTCTATAAAAATGAGTTTTTTTCTGGTTTCTTCTTAAAAGCACAAAGACACTCCTGGCTCATTGCCTCCTCCAACTTCCTTATTGATTAATTTGCATCATGAATCTTCTACATTCTCCTGGCATTTATGTGAAGGTGGTAAAAGTCCATTTTCAGTAATTACTAGTCCTAAGTAAATAAAAAAAGAAAAACTTTCAGGGAATTACATGATGTCACTGCACAAGAAACAAGTGTCAGTAACCGTGGTAATTAATCCTACATCACAACACAAAACACATTCTTTCTGAGGTTTTCACACAGAGCACAAAATAAATACTTTAAACAATATAAAACAGATCCCAAACCCCAAACATCTACATGAAGGCTTTCTGCAAAATATTTCATTTTCAGGTTCCTGCCTGCAGACAAAGGCACAGGAAGAGGGAACTGTCATTTCCTATTGTACCTTTAAGTAGCTCCATTTAGTGAGGTCTAACTGCTCAGCTGTCTGATATGGAAGCCGCTGACATAGATAAAATTGGAGACATTTATCTTGGCACGTGACAAAGTGTCTTATCAGCCTCATTAGTGGCTTAGTACATCTCATCAATCTTTAGTATACCCAGTGGTAAATGCTGCATGCCTGTCATTGGACAGGAATAGGCGCATTCCAGAGAGGCCAAGTTGATGATCTGTGTAGTCATGAATAAATTTTGCTTTAATAAAGGTGTCTAATGCTCACAGAAAGTGATAGCATTGAAGAATGAGTCTTGTGTTTATCTACACAACAGGTGCAGGGTGGCCAGTGCCAGACGTGGTCAAACTGTCTCAAAACCTTGACTTGCAGTAGTTACTGCATCTCTGAGCAAGGCGGGTGCTCCAGACCATCTGTCCCTCCTTAGCTGCACTATTAAAAGAGATCCAGTTAAGGATGGTCATAAGATAGACAGAAGCATGGAACTGGACCAAAATTACCAAGTTCGCTTTGTACAGGCCACCTAGGAACTGGCAAATGGAAATGACTTTACAATATTGCCAAGACAGTTAATTGGAATCACTGAAGTCCATTGAAAATTTAGTTTGCATAACAACACATTAAATATGTAGCAAAGATAGAACAGACTCTCTGTTCCTTGGTCACCACTTCTGCAATTCACCCAGAAGACTTATGTTGGAAAGAGCCATGCTCCACAGACCTTTTCTGGCTTATTTGGCTCCACTGAAGCATGTTTTTTGTCATGCTGTAGATAATGGAAAATTCACAGATGAGAAATACAGTTGAATACAACATCAATATGAGAATCTCAATTACCTAGTGAAGAAAATAAAACTGGAAAGAATGGTCAGGTAATTGCAGAGCACGGAAATAAAGGGAATCACAGTCACATGGTGGGCACAAAGGAAAATAATTTTTTTCCTAGGACCAGAAGCTGTAACAGATGTCCAGCACAATATAAAGTCCTGTAGTTAAAGCTGCCTCTACTAAATGTTCGAACCAGGACAGCAAAAGGAAAAGAAAAATACATCATGATTTTAAAAAATAAATTATGAAAATAATTTAGTTGTGGTGAAAAGTTGTATTTCACAAAACAACTATGTGAAATACAACTTCTAAGTGAAGATATCTATCTTAGTCTGTTTTGGGCCTAATAAATCCAAGGCTCATCTAAAAAGTAGAGAGAATAGGATCAGTCACATGGCTGGTATGAAATTGAAATCACAGAACTTCAGAAAGAGGAATTATTTTCTAAATGCGTACATCAAATAGCAAAAAGCAGCAAAAACAATCAGTCTCAAGCTTCCCGAAAAGGCTTTGGCAAAAGACTGCAGTAATTTGTGACACAGGCCAAAAACTAACAAATATAGCTGCCCAGAGAAAAAAAACACTGGCAAGAAGAGGCAGATGCTGACAAAGCTGGACTTGAAGGATTTGTTTTTTATGTGGACCTGGTTTAAAACCAAACTGTGACTCTCAACTTACTCAGAAACAGCTTCAACTTGGCTAATACTCCACCCATAACAGACTACTGTGCACATTTATTTTACTGAAGCATGAATCATTACAGCCCCTACAAGTGTTTCTTCCCAACAGCTTTGCTCAGGAATATTTATGGACTTAAAGGAAAACGTGCTCTGTGTTTGCCATTACAAACCAGCTCATCTGCATAATCAGAGATACACACAAGGCCCCTTGATCACAGGCTGCATCCTGATTCATCACTGATGGTGCAGCAGCACCAGCACACTGCTGTACAAGCTACATCTCTGTGTGGTTTAGGATTTTTCCATCCCAAGGAGCAGAATGTCTTATTGTTGCTGGCCTTTGGGATTGCAGCAGAGAAGGCACCTTCAGAGTGTCCTCTGGAACCCAAAACAACCCATTCCTTGAGCTGTTTCTTGTTCTCCCAGTTTGGATGGATGGCTATTGAGTGCTGACTTGAACAATATTTTACTGCCAAAGATTCTAGCTTCCCTGTGTTTAAGCTGCTGGTATCTTAAACACAGACTGGTAACCAGCTCCTGCATGGGGCACAGGCTCAACTGCATATCTGGAGTTATTCCAATTAAGCCTCTTCCACTCCAGATTGGTTAATAGCAATTATGTGCATTAATACAATCTCTGCGTTTAATAAAAGACCTTTACTAAAGCTAATCAAGTACCCCTAAAGCTACTTGATTTTGTTTCTTTTCTATGCTTGTTAATCAATTAATTATAAAATCAATTCATCATCATCCTTTCAACTGGGAGTACCACAACTGCACAAAGCATTCCAGGACTGTTCTAATGCACACACCTTCCTCTACACAAAACAGCCACTGCTCCTTACACATCCAAGGATCCTTCTTCTTCTTGCCACCACCAACTCCCAATATGTCTTTCCACTGGGAAGTCCTTTTTCAGGTATCATTCTTTCCAGGATGCAGTCCTCCATCCTGTGGACAGTCCCTACATTCTTTGTTCCTAGATGTATGACCTCCTACTTGACTGCATTAAAGCACTTTTTGGAGCAAGCCAGTACCTCACATCAGAATAGGGTTTGGAACTATCATGTTTAAATCAAAGTAACATGGATGGCTTCCAAATTCTGGGAAGGTTTGTTCCCCAGATTAATTCTAAGGGAGATTTCATATAAAAATGTAAATGAGAGCCAGGATTATTTATACTGAAAGATAAACAAAAGGATTAAATTTCTAGCTATTAGGAACCAGTGGAAATGTGTCTCTAAAACGACCTTACCTTTCATCTTGATCGAGTAAAAGGCAGCAGCCTCGCCGTTTCTCCAGAGTATCTTGGCACGCTCAGTGGCAGAGTGAGGTAGAAAGAATGCATCATTAGCTGAATTCCCTTCCAGCATTCCAAAAATAATGCAGTTCAGAACAAAGAGGACAATCCTTTCTCCAAATGTCTGGACCTTAGAGAACAAACAAAAACAGACCAAAGAAAAATGAGGCAGAGAATAGTATTTTGCATCTCATAAAAGGTTTCAAAATCAAAAGAGGCTGGGAAGGACGAGGTCAGGAAACATGTACACTTAATTTGGGGAAAATACCTCCCGAGTTGGTTCAGCTAGAAAAATAAAAACAGTTTTTCCTAGTGTTTCACCCTCCATCCAGCGGGCACAGAATAATTTAGTAACTATTTATAAAGCTTGACATATCTCCTGTTGTCACTGAGAGGAATTCTAAAGCAGCACAAGTATCTTGGTTGCAGTCACAGTGAACTAGGCACAGATTTGGAACGAGGATCAAGGCAATCTAATCCTACTCAAAAGTGAAATGAAGATAGGATTCACTGTGTGGGCCTGGTCACCTATCCCCTATTACCTGTCTTGCCGCAGCATCAAGAATTCAGTGGGCCAGGACCTTACTGAGATAGACACTATAAAAACCTGAAAATAAGTCTGTCCCAACCAGTTGTAATCTAGGTGGAACAAACAATTAGCCTGTGCTGGGCTTCTTAGGAGACAACTGACAGGAGAGGGAGATGGAGGAATATAAAGGAACAAGATTATGTTGGCCATCAAGGTAAAAACTGGTGCCAACAAATGTCACATGAATGCTGAAAAATAAATTAGAGTTTCCACAAATAATGGCAATTTACCTTTTAGCAATGAGCTAGAAGGGACAAGATTTCTATTTTCAGACATTATTTTCATTCTCTTTTGATACAGAGATGCTTGAAAGCCTGAAGGCCTGTGTTCCTGCTCCAAGTTCTATCTTGCAAGGATTGGTATCTCAAAATCCCTTCAGTTCAGTTACCCATAAAAAGCCTACTTCGTTCCGTAAATAATTAAACTCTACGTGTGACAGGAAAAAAGATGATAAAGGAATGGAATCAGTAAGGACCAAAGATACACCGGATTGGGTAGGAAACAAAACTGCTTTAATAACCTCATGGCAACAGAAAGCTCACATGCAGTAGGCATCTGACTTTTTAGTTGCAAACAGATTACAGGTTACCCAAATATTTCAGATTATGAAAAAGTAGTTTTATCTTACCAAAATAATTTATTTGGACAAAGAATTACAGATATAGAAACCATTAAACAGCAACCATTTCATAAAATGAACACAATATAAATATTATCCAAGGAAAAAAAAATCCTAACTAGCTAGATAAGACATTGTTCCAAAGGGTAGTAACACCTCCCACCAGACAGTTAATGTGAGAAATTATTGCTAATGTAGTAATTGAATTTATGATTATTCCTTTAGTAGGCAGTGAGGGTGAACTAAAAACCAAAAGAAAATAAATCCCACAGATGAATCATAAACTGCATGCACAAAATTGTTTAGAGAGGGCTAATGTGGATGTCACTGTGTAATGGAGACATGAAGCACTCGGTGAGCCACAGAGCCCAGATCCCACAGGTTACAGAGCAGGAGCTGCAGGAGACCAGAGACAAATACAGGCAAGTGTTCAAAACAGCATCCTCACCAAAACGAGCCCATCTCTAGAAGGATCAGCTGTCTTCACAACATCTTCCACAGGCCACCAACGCTGGCTCAAATAAACTGCCAAAACTGCAAAAACAAAATCAGGGGAACACGTTACCCGCGAATACAAAGTAGGTGCTGAATTTTTTCCACAGGCAGCCTCAGATCTACTTCTCCCTCCAGCTGACTCCAGTCTGTTCTGCTGTGAGACAGCAGAACAACAATTGTATTTCAATTTCACCTCCACGTCCCTTGATATCCAATTTTCAGTACTGCACGAGGCATCAAGTGAAAGTAATTTTTCTCAGGAATTGATGTGACTTTGGTGTGACAGCCTGTGTTCCATATGAATAAAGCACTTCCTGCATAATAGTAAGTTCAGTAGCAGAGTAGGTTTGAGTGGCATTTGGGACAGAGGAGCTACCTGGATAAAGGTTATGGTTTTCAAGTTTCTTTCAAACTTTCGCCTGCCCACACATACGTATTTGCATATATTTGAGTGCACATATTTGCACTCATGCAAGTCAAACACAAAAATTCTCATATCTGCTTTATCAAACAGCTTTTCAGCTCCCTGTGATTGAATTTCTATCTATGGGTACCTTTAGAGTACAAATTCCTAAGTGCCTGCGTGGACAGATATTCTCCTAAGTTCAAATGCACACAGAGAAGTTTCTATCAACAAAAGACAGACACAGACACACATAAGAAGATACACTTTGCCCTGAAGGAAAAGTGTATCAGCAACCTACATAAGTCAAGTCCTCACGTAGGTGTGATGCAAAACTTGCACCCCACTTCTTCCCATCCTTCCTCAATTTTTCACATATGCAGGAACAAGTATTTAAACCCTACTCCTACATGTTCATCTCCAGAATTCATTGCCTGCCAATAGATTTACAAGGAAAAGACTTGAAGCAGCAACAGTGACACTGAAATTACTTCCAAGCCTTGTTCAGAAAGAAAAGTTTTGACATGGGGTCATTTCAAAGGACAGAGAATAAATTTTAAGGGTTTAGATGAGCTTTTTGGAATAAACACAGAAATCTGATCATTTATGACTACAAACACATCAAACAGCAAATATTTCAGCAAAGAGAACTTTTAGTATCTGTACAGTGGTGACATTAACCTAAAGTACATGGCCAGGATCTCAGGATTGTTCAAGAACACCAGTATCTTTAGTATCTTTAATATCTTCAAGTAGGGCAGCTATCATGTATATTTTTACACAGAAAGATAAAATACAACATAATATAGGAAGAATGTTGCAAAGAACAGAGTTCACATGTCTTGAGTCCTAAGAGATTGCTCCAAGAACTGGCTGTAACATACCCAGCTAGGGACAAATATAAGAAAGTTCAAAACCATCTGTGAGTTAGAAACAAATTCACACACAAAGAAATGAAATTACTTTAAGGACAGGATTCATCATTTACTTGTTTAAGCCTCAGGTTATACAAATGTCACTGATACACACAGGTTGATTTCCTTTTTTGTTTCAGACTCTATCACTCCTGCTGGCTTTAAGGTTGGAGATTCTGCTTAGCTAACTTATATTTCCAATAAATTATTAAAGCATGTGCCAGAAAGCATTACACTTTGTGTGCTGGGTTAACAAGGAAGAAGTATTGCACGCAAGGGCAGATGCCTGTTTATAGCACCAGACTCAATTCATTAAATATTATGCACTTACTTGCATGGGAGTTTCATACTCTTTCTGTGATGGATTCAATCTGTTCCCTCAAACTCTTCCCTCTGCTTTCAAATGCAGCAGCCACTGCTCCATTACACATCCATGAAACATGCAGCTACAAAGGGAGCTGAGTCACACAAAGGGCACATGATGGGCCAAATGCTGACTTTAATAAGAGCTGCAATGAGGTTTGGCACCCAGTTCAGACATACAAGACACATAGTAAAGGTCAGAAAAGTTTTAAAAAGCTTTGAGGAAAATAGGAAGATGCATAACCATGTTGGAAGGAGTTGCTTTTATAGAACATTTACTGTGCTATTCAATAATTTAAATGTGTGGAAGGGAACACTAGTTGACATAGCAACTGTCACATCACATTACTTGAGCAACCTTATCTATATGGATGCCTTCCTTGAAGGAAAAACATTTCTCCAGATTTCACACAAACATATGTGCTTTGCTTTTTGTTATCATTTTTCAAGTCAACATCTGGTCCACAGTTAAATCCATCCATGCTTCCCCATACTCTCATTTTCATTTTATAATCAACTTTGAGGAACGCTATTTCAAATGCAAACATGATTTGTGAGACCACATGTTCTTTCTCTCTCCCTTCCCAGTCCTCTTGTTCTTTCTAAGACATTCAGTTAAGTTCACCTGATCATAAGAGATGGAGTTACTGCCAACACACACCAGCTGAACCCTGTGAATCATGATGTGTGTGACTGCAATGACCTTGCAACTGCAAGACCTGATGTGCTTGATCTTGCAGTTGCAAGAGCAGGTGAAATGCCTTTCAGGTCACAGTTAATGGGGTTTATACATGCTCAGGTGGGTGGCTTGCCCTGTAAGCACTAGCTTGCTAAACCTCAGTCCTTTCACCACCTGCAGTCAGACAAACACAGAGTGTTGCAAGAAGCTGACAGGCAGCAGAGCACACGATTCCATAGCACACGGGTGTTTGGAATCCAGGACTGAGATGAATTAGGCACTGAGCATAATGCAAGTGTGATTATGAAATGTCTACTTTTGCTGGGCAAACATGGATCCCTTCCCAACTCAGGCCTGGATTATATTTTTACTTCCTAGACTATGCTGGCCAAATGTTCCCACACTGGTGTGCAACTATTTAAATGAAATGTGCACATCAGGACTTTACACACAGAGCAAAGAAGAAAAAATAAAGCAACATCCAGCTTGGCCCTTCTTTTTCCCCTGCCTAATCTGAATTGCTGAAACACATCCCTCAGTCACAAACTAAATAAAGGTGATGTTACATATGAGATGTAATTAGAGTTTGTTTAATACGTAGCTAGGATAAAGAAGGGGTACATTCTGTAAATTCATCTTTACCTTAATTCTGTCACTATTTCAGATTGATGACACACTTAAAGAGGTTGCTTTTGCAAGACATCCACTGTGGAAATACTCTGATATTGGAGTAAGCTCAGAAATCCCACATTGAACTGCATTCTGCAGCACTGACATACCCTGACTAGCTGGGTCCCCCAGTTCCCTGTCTTTAAAACGGATTAAGAGCATTTCTCAGTCTTTTCCAGGAATTTTATCAGAACAAATACATTAAGGCTTGGGAGGCAGGCAGATTCCTGCTGGAATGGCAGCCATTCAAGTATCTCAGATAGATCTTTCCTGCAACCACTTATAATTTTCTTCTACTATTCAAGCTTCACTTCATGATTTGTTGCAAATGCCTCGTGATAAATGTTCCAAGGTATCTCACAGTTATTGGGAATTATTACATGCAGCATACAGAAAATGCCACAATAAGGTATGTTTATTTAGTGTTATAAAGATGTTAATCACCCATGTTATGCTCCGTAAGCCCTTACAATGCAATTTACATTCTCATAAAAATCTCTGTACAGATATACTAACAGAACACAATACACAGCCCATCAAAAATAAATTAAAAATGCTTCCAACCAAGACCAAGTCCTACAGAAAGCTGCCATACCCATTTTCTTTTTGAAATATGCAGATCATTTCAAACTACAAGCTACACATCACTTCTGGACAACCTATCTTATCAAGATGATCAGAAATAAATCTCAGTGGTGGAATCCACCCCTCTTTGAACCAATTTTCAAGAATTAAATGCCATCAAACTGAAGCTCAGTATGTGGTGACAAACAGGAAATTTGCTTCTAAAAGCAGCCCTGCTGTGGAAGAAAACTATAATGCAGTGGACAGGTAGAGGAAGAGAAGAGATCAACTACAGCAAGATTGTTTCCCTCATCCATCTGGATGAAACTTGTTTCCCAAGAAAAGTGTAAAGCTCAAGTGTGGAAAAGAAAATTATGTAACTTGTTAAATGTTTTCGTTTTCTGCCCTTGAAGTAAAATGTCCTTAAAGTAACAAAGACTAAGTTAAAATATATTGCCTGTCTCTGAAAGAATTGGTTTTGAATCAGTTTGATCTGTTCACTGGTCAGAACAAAAGGTCATGTAGGTGAGCAAACCTGCAGGTGGAGTTGCCACATTAGCACACTCTGCCACCCTAAGACTCAATTCCAAATCTGCTGAGCTGTGGGAAAAAATTTAGGACAAAGTACTTCAAATGTATATACCCATATGCATAGGTATGCACACACACCCCAGCAGGCTTTAAAGAACTAATGAAAATTTATTAAAACTCACCTAAAGAAAAAGAATCACATCAGTCTAATCTGATGTGTACAGGAAGACTGGCCATGTGTTTATAGCATATAAACTACAGAAACAAAGAATTTCCAGTAAAATCCTTCAAATCATACCTTTGGAAAGAAATATCAAAGTCAGGTGATGTAGGCGTTATTTAAACAACCAGACTTCCTGATCTCTCTGTTCCTCTGACTCTGGACTGGTAAGTTAAGCTGAAATTTTGTAAGGGGGGCGGCGGGGTCACAGCAGTCAGTCAGGCTGTTGTTTATAATATAATAAGGTGTTTATTCTGCTAGGTTTAAGCTTTTAATGAAGATAGCTATCATGTAATTTAGGCTCCAATTGGACTTGTTTGACTTGTTCCTGTGAGAAATCATTTTTCCTTGTGTGCATGTATCTCATTAATACTTCTTGTTCCTAATACTATGAGATCATTTAACTGAAGACCTGTGCTAAATGCACTTTCACCTGCATCTATTTAATAATTCTTTATTTCTGCATTGTAGTTACAGATCCAAATTCCTCTTGTGCAGTCTAAGCTAACTCAATGCTGTTTTCAGCTACGTTCCTTTGAATGTGAGTCAGGAGGTGAGCACAACTGCACTAAGAGGGCCTGGTGTAGATGCTTCTCTCCTTTATCACAGCAGTGCCTACCTCTCTTCAGAAAAACATTAATGGAATATATAAATTATATATAGTGTCAGGAAAGTAATTCTACATCAATAGTTTTAGAGGGACCAGAAAGTCTTTTGACTACACTTGGAACTTGGAAAGGTCTCCTACCTTCTACTGCGAATCACAGCCCACTAGCAAAGGTCCAATTGAAATCCCATGTAGAAGGAGCTGGAAAACTGCAGAGTTCACCTCTAACCACAGGTGATTTTAATCTGCTTTTTGTTCTTCTGAAGAAATTTCCTGGTTACAGGGTAGGACTGAACAATGAACATTTACACTAACAGAACCTGTTCTAGGAGTGCAAGATCATTACGTGACACACTTCAGAACTGAACAGAGAATTTTGCTTGGCCTGTGCTGTACTATTAAGAATACTGGCTATTAAAGCCTTTTGGGCATAATTTATAGCTTATCCTTTTTTAAAAAGTACACTTTTAATGATAGATGTCATTAGTTTGCTGCCACATTTGGAAGCTAGAAGTTTAAGAGGTTTCATGTGTTCTGTATTTCCTAAGTGACACAGTGAGTCAACGCAAAAGTTCATGTCCTTGTTGTAAATATTTCAAAAATTCTACAGCCCATTCCTTCACAACACCAACACTCCTCATTTAATCTACACACCAGCAGATACCCCTCACACACCAGTACTGGAAATAAAAGGCAATTAAACCTAGGGCTGAAAAAAAAAATCATGCAGTAAAAAAATTAATGTAAGAACCAGTAAGAGGCAATACAATTTCATACTTGTATTTTATTATTTAAGGATTTCAGGATTCTATGCAAACTATTATGTGTTAAATTTCACATGATTCTGAATTAGAAAAATATTATCCTGTTGAATAAAGCCAGAAAGAATAATAGATTTACCCAAGGTGATTTTTCAGCTACCAGCAGAAAATTTACACATATTTAAAAGCTCTGATTGTCAATTCTTCTATCTAATCAGCAGCCCACTGACAAATCCTTAACAGATAAACTGAAACCACTTCTTATTCAAAACAAAACCCAGAATATTTAAATACATAAACAAGCAGACCATCTTAAAGGTAATGAAATTACAACTACTCAAATTTCAAAATATTTTGACCAATTCTAACCTGTCTCTTTATCCTTTGGATCAGTTAACAGCAACAGTTTGCAAGCAGGATTATTTCGGTAGAGAGGGACAAAACACAGAGAGGAATCTTCAAGTTTAACCTAAAAAAACAAACAAGCCCTGTAGCTCTTTGTACTGCAAAGCTCATAAGAAGTACTTCACGTATCAGATGCACTTATGACATGTTTTATTGACATGCATGGTACAAGCTTAGCACAACACCCTCTCAATCCTCAACTTCAAGGCACTGAAATATACATAATATTCTAATATTATCCATAAGGAAAGTTAATTTAAAAGAAACCAAGCTACTGAAGTTATTAGGACCTTAAAGCTGACTTGCCCCGGTTAGTACATAACCTGGCTTTGAACACTGTCACACGCAGACAAATGGTGTTATGAAAGACCAGACACATCAAGTGAAAACAAATACAACTTGCACTTCTTACAGCATCCTCCAGCTGAGTATTTGTGGTGTTTTGCAAACAATGAATTAAGCCTCAGGGTACAGGGAGTATCAAAGCATTAGGGCAGTGCCAGGGTAGTTTATCTTCGAGGCACAGCGAGGGTAGATAATTGGCACAAGGTGGTTAAGTTGAAGGCGATGCTAAAATCAAAATGCAGCTCTCAAGCTTTTGCTCTTAGACTAAACTTCTAAATGATGTGACACACAAACACAAAATTACTGTGCTCAAACAGCTCTATATGCATAGAAATGACGATTTCCATATGAATATTGCAAATGCTGTCATGTAAGTTTAGGTACAGGCAAAGAGCGTGCATGACTTAGCACAGTATGTACTGTACTTTCCAAAATCTGGTCCATTGTGTATGTGTGGGTGTGCCTCTCTCTCTAATTGCACCCATTTGTCAGTTTGCTAAGAAACTCAAATCAGTCACGTGTTACATTTAATATTTCTTGGTACATGGAAGAAACATGAATATGGATTATTCAGGATAACAACTCTAAGCTGAAACCAGTGCCATCGCTAGCTGATGAGTGCCAGAATCCTGGAAGCATCTAAGCAAACACTGGACTCCAGGAAAAAAAACCCTTGAAAACTGCTTGAAATCTGTATTCATGAGCTTACCTAAATCTCAGTATGTTCTGGGGATTCAGTCGCTCTTTGCATGCTTCAAACATAACAGCATCGATGTCATAATGGCACCCGGGATCATTTCCATAACGAAAAGGCCAAGACTACTTCCAATACTGCCATGATTGTTATTTTGTTTGATAAGGTAATGTGCACTTTCACAGGTGTTAACAAGAGCAGCACAAGCCAAGCATAGCTTTGAGCGTGGCCACTGCCAACAGGCTTCCATCCTGACTCACAGTAATCCTTGCTATTTATGTGCTGGGTGCTTGACCAAGCCATACCAAAAAGAAGTTCTGTGACCCCAGCAAGTGGGCTGACAGCCACTTAATTCCTGTGAAATCATTATTCACTGTTGCCAGTCCTGCCACTTGAAACCTGCTTTAATTCAGATGCAGAAGGAGAAAAAAAATGCTTGGTAATGCAGCCATTATCCAAATATCAAACCCCTCACCCTTCAGGTTTGTAGGTATACAGAGAGACTGTTAGCTGGGATGTTCACTGGGAATAGGAATTTTTACTTTATTACATTTAAATTATTTTTAATTACAAAACATCAACATTCTTTGAGCTATTTTTTTATAGAGTATAAGGAAAAAGACAATACAGCAATAACACTACCATTATTTATGCCCTTGACTGGCTGTCTGACTGCAGATTAGATTAGACCTGAATTAAATGAATGCAAAGAGAAATGTGTTGCTATGAGACTCAAATCAGTCATGTGATATATTTAAGGGCTGGTGGCAAGGCACAAAATCAAGACAGTTGTGAAACAAAAGGCAGAAGTCCACCTTTAACTGATCACAGTGTGCATGGCTACTGCAGGAGTACACTCAGCACTGCCTGGGATTTTAACCTCCCCTCCCTTCTACTGGAACAGCAAATGAACCTCCGAAAGTACAACCAGGCATGAAAGGTAAGAACACAGAAGCCCTAAACTGGGGGATCTTTGCATGTTCAGTCTGTTTGTATTTAACCCTACAGGCGCCACTAGAGGGCATTAAAAGAGTATTTAAACCCAGTTACATTCCCAGCTCAAAGCTGAAGCTGAGCCCACCTGGAACAGCATTTTTCTAGAAACTACTGCATATTTTCCTAAATTGCAGAAAAGCTACCATATTCCAAACATTCATTTTAACTAATCCAATTTTTGCTTTGATAGTACAATAACAGGTAGCTCAGCACACTTTTCATGACCTACAAAATGCTCAGAATTAAAGGTTTCATAGGTTGACTGAAGTAAAAATTTATAATAGGCCTGTTCAGCCATCTCTATTCCACCCAGGTGTCTTAGGAACAGAATTCCTTCAGGAGAATCCACACTCGAAATTACCAGTATAAGTATTAGAAAGAATGAAAACAAAAGAGAGACTGTATCACAATGCCTGTGTAAACTGCACAGTAGAGGCAAAATACAGAGCAGCACCACGGAATCAATCTCTAGAAAATTCGTTTTTGATTCAGTCCTGTAAGGAGTCAGGTCAAGATGCAAACACTCAGAGGGTTTTAGACTTGGGGTTTAAGCTTATCTCTCATTTACAGCATGCAAACTATACGAAATAATGCAGGATTTGCTGATTTTAAGAGATCTGCAATCCAGCCACACCAGTTTACCCCTATTAACAGGCCACACGCACCATCAGCAAACTAATTGGCAATGATCTAACTCACAGCATAAGAAATATCAGCCTCTATTACCTCTCCTCCTCCAGGGGTGGAAAAAACATCAGGAGTGGACAAAGATTTCTTCAAGAGTTTTTCATAGTATGTTTCAGCATCTGCTTGTAGAGCCTCTGGATCTCCTGCTATTTTATCAACCAAGTAAAGTTGACCTGTGATTAAAACAAAACACAAGATACTTTTACTTTTTAAATTAATTAAGAAACGTAAGTCTTAAAACCTCAGTTTCCCCAGCAGCTGCTTGGTGTGGCTGGGCCTTAACAATAATAACCTGTCTGTATGTTATTTATCTATATGTTATTTACCTCTTGACGTGCAATTTTACAAAGCAGAACCATGACAGCATCAAATCACACTTGTCTCCTTTGAATTCAACAAGCACAATCTCAAATTTCTCTAGGCATAAGTAAATTGCGTTAAAGCTGGAAGAGAAAAAATATTTCTTCAAAATACAGCCTGAGTTTAGCACTGTCCAAAAATATAACAGGGAAAGAATTCCAAAGCTTCCATTCTTTCTTGGAAGACTGCCCCTTTTCGGGGCAGATCTGTTGTTTGTCATTAACTTTTTCCTCCTCTTTTTTGAGTAACATCAGTTGGGCATTTTCACAACAATGAAATAATATAAAGAAATTACCTACACGAGACTTCCCAAAATAGTAACATCATCTTTTATGCAACATAACTTTGAATCCATGTGACTCAGTGCTGGAGGGTACTAGTTAATTGCATGCAAACAAAAATTACATGTATCTGATGCCTGTTACCTAAATGCAAAGTCCAATTTGATGGTCCTGAAGAAGCACTAACCTCCTCCTGCTACAACAAACCAGACACTCTGGTGGTGTCACTCATCACCAACCCAAGAACACGACAGGAACTGCGTTAACAGCCCAAATGGTGTCCTAGAACTCTTCTGTCACAGGAAGGCAACAGCTTCAATTTAAGGGGCTTTCAATCATGCTACACCTGCAACTCTTGTAAGCCCCAAAATGAGGACCAAATCTTCTACCACGAAGCTGTAGCTGGTATCTTAGCTCTGAATCCTCCCTTTTTAATCATGGTTTGGTCTCACATGGCAGCTCCCTTGGTAAGTTAAATGTGAAATAACTGCACTGATAGTAAAATAAATGGCTGAGACAATGAAGAGTCTTAAAAGGACTCAGACAGGTCAGTGCAAGACCTGTCTATATTAAGATTAACAAACTATGAATCATATAGGTACCATATTGAAAATGATACTTTTGCACATAAAAAGGAGCATGGGATTTGTGTTACCAGGTCAGACTATTCACCCATGGTCCCAACATTCTACTTCCAGCAGTGATCAGTATCTGATTCCTCAGCAAAAGGATAAGAAAACCGAAATGCTTAAAATCCTTTAAACACTATTTTCCTGCCTTTTTCAGGCAACCAGCTTCCATCCTGAGGCTTGGCAGCAAAGCTGTGTACTCAGAATGCCGAAGAGAAGCTGCTCTGTAAATGGGTTTCATAGCATGTTTGTATGTGACAAAATGGGAGCAAAAAGAGCATTGCAGTGCTGGCAAGTCGAGTCACATTATAAAATCCCAGGCAGTACTTAAACACCATCGAAGCAAAGTTATGTCAGGAGAGAAATTAAAGATTATTATTCAAAACTTTGGTAATTCACAAAAGTAAATTTGCTAGTAAATTAATCCTTTACAAAAGAGCACCATGTAAGACTTGAGTTTAGCACAAAGAAAAATATTTGCCATGCTAATAAATACTGTTCATGAGGTGCTGCTTACAAGGCTCTCTCCTGCCACAGTGCAGCCAATGCAACTTAACAACACAGTCATGTTTTCTCTTCACTGAAGAGAGTAATTAACTTTCTGCTACATAGTATGCTTGTACTCTAAGGTAACAAGGCCCACTTGAAGGACAAAAAAAAAGTCACGGATGAAATAATGAGGCATTAGAGAAAACTTCTGATCAACTTTCCATCAATACAGCTTTGCAAAGAACTAATCTCTTCCTCTAAGAAATGCTTTTAGATTTCCAGTGAACATCTTTCCTGTGCAATACACTGAAAAGGCCCAAGTGAGTTAGGAGCCTGTATTCCAACAAAAGCAAAATCAAAAAAATTTTTGTGAATAAAAAAATGTCGAGGGGGTAGAGAGAGTGAGGTTCATTTACAAACAATATAGAATAGAAGTGTCACTTTAGGTACTCATGGCCTCAAGAAGTCAGTGGTGCTAAGGCTGGCTTTTGTGAGCAACCCCAAAATGTGCACACGCATGCACACACCACTCATACTGCTCAGCTGCCACAGGCAGAGGAAAAAATCACTTGTCTAAATTTCTTTTTATGTTAACTAATGTGTTTCCGAGTTTTTCCCAGTACAAAGTGGCAAAATAACATTTGCCCTGCTGTATGTGTCCCTTTTACATTTCTTTTGTGTACAGACACAAGAAAAAAAACCCTCAAAGTCCATAACTATCGTTATTAGGCATTCACCTAAATCAATAATTACTGCTGGCTAACAGGATGTTATAAAGGTTGCTAAATCAAATGCAAAATAAATTAACTTTGCTTTAAAATAAAAGCAGTGCTGTTCTCCCAGGAGTACTTCAGTCTGAGGCCCAATCAGCATCTTGGGATATCAAAATTAGGAAGTTCCAAGGACAGCCTTTTGACCTAATTGGAATTAGAGGATTTTATCTGAATTTGATCCTACGTAGCAGCAACAAAAGAGGACATGGTGGCAGCCAGTCTGCCAGGACCCTGCCAGCAGCTCCTGTGAGGGGCTCTGGGCACAAAGGGTTACCCCAAGTCACAAAAGGGACCTCCTGCTGTAGCCACAGAGGAGGGACCATAAACCAGGAAAGTATTTTAGAACAGGAGGCCTCCTGCATCAGAGGGATTCCTGACATTGGGGCTGACATCTTAAATAGCCAAAGCCACTAAACAAGGTCAAGGCATCCTCGAGGTGGGTGGTGAAGCAGCAGTGACAGGGAGAGGATGACAGACAGGTACCAGCCTTTGATCTTCTGCAGGGCACAGGCATTCAGGGCAAAGGACATGGAAGCTTTGCAATTCCGCAGGGAAAAACTTATCTAGAGACAAATAAATGAGAAACCCAATGAGCACATTTCCATTTCAGGCATGCAGAATAGATTTTAAAGCAAAAACTAGCAGCGCATCTGCTTCTCTCTTTTGTTTCCATGGAGCAGTCTGGGCCACATTCTCAAGCGAGGATGTGCAAGTACATCTCCTCTCACTCTGGTGATCTGTCATCAATTTGCACTAAGAATCAGATTTTTTTTTAAGTGAAAAGCTACTAAAACCAGCTATAAATACCAGCAGGCACTGCCCGTACAACTCAGTCATCTTTAGGAGATCCTATCCTCCAGAACCTCAGCCTATAACATTGTCCAACTCTGCCAAAAAGGAATAAACCAAGGCTCCTCTTTCAGTCTAGACCCCTAAACTCAGCTTTTTCCACTCCCACTGTTATTCCACCCCTTGTCTCCTCCAGAAGAGAGAACTGAATTTCATGGCGGTTTCATCAAGTAGACAAATAGCTTCTTTGAAAGGTAAAAGTCACGCAAATTTTACTTCACTTAGGACCCAAAAAGATCAATATGTGGGAATCCAGACATATCTCATCAGCACACATATGTTCTGCATCAGGTAGATAAATGCAATCACAAAATGGGAGACAGTATTCTACCCCAAACTAGAATTAATTTTTCTGAATTAGAGACAGACCCCCATCATTACAGATTCAGCAAAAATTTCATTCTATCAGTTAAAGTAAGCAGGAAATATTTTTCCATGGGCAAAAGAATTTATTCTCAATACAACAGAAACCACATGGTGCATACAGTCGTATGTGAAATTCCAGAAGTGGAACTACAGACTCTTGTAATGTCCAAAGGTAAAGGAGATACTTCCATCTTATCAGACACTCGAAGCTTCATTGCAAATTTATTTTTGATAATGAAGCAAATACACAATTTACTAAACAAGAGCTATTTCCTAGAACCATGGAAGGGTTTGGTAGAAAGTAACTGTAAAGATCATCTCATTCCAACCCCCTGCTATGGGCAGGGACACCTTCCACTATCCCAGGGTGCTCCAAGCCCTGTCCAACCTGGTCTTGAACAGTTCCAGGGATAGGGGATACTTGATTTCATTGTTAAGAATCTTCTATACCTGCATTCATGTGTAACTAATGAACACTGTTCCCTTAAGCCAATCAAGTTGGTGATGCAGCTTTTTTTGAGACTAGATACACCACTCTCTTGATTAAGATGCAATGAGGTATTGCTGGTCTTCTCGGGAAAGTCAGACTTGTTGAAATGCCCATTTCAGAGATTTGTAAGGGCATTTAGGATGCAGCCAGATTGTAAAGCAAAATACATCAACCTCACTGTAGATGAAGCATGAAAAGTGTTATGTCTGAAGTGAATTAATCATTTATCCTACAACTACTTTTTCATGTTCTACAAACACAGGGAAGGATACTACATGCATCCATTAAGAACAGTATGTTTACAGAAGAGCCATCAGTCACCACAGGATTCGTACCTGGATTTTGTACATTTGCACAAATTTGTGCATAATTTACATGTAAAAATATGAAATATAACTCAGATTTCTAGTGCTGTAGGAACAAGAGAGATAAAAAGAATTTACCATTTCTAATTTTCAAGTTGTTTTTTTTTTTAATTCAGTTTTGCCATTTCTAATGCTTGCAGTAGCAGCATTGGCTTTGTTTATTGGCTTTATTTTCATCTCAATATATTTCCAAATAACAAAAAAAAATCCACCACCAAAAGAGCAACTTCAGCAGACTTTAAGTGTTTCTGATAATATTCTGAGGGGTTTTGTCCAAGAAATATTTTCTTTTTTAAATCAAAAACCACTTTGCAATATGAGACAAAAATGCACCAAAATAAAATTACAGTATATCATGTCAACATTTAGGAGGGAGTGTTGATGTAATTAAACCATGCAACTGAGACTAGAACTCCTAAGATTTATTCTTAACACAGGTGAGTTTTTGTGGCTCCTAACAAATCACTGCATCTTCTGACCGGTTTCTTATCAGTGAAGTGTATGTCTTACCAACCACTTCAAAAGGGTGTGATGTTTTCCTTATCAGTGCCTCTGAAGCCACTATGTAAAAAGACCAAGAAGTCACATAACAAACTGTTCTCAGTTCTCCTGTGGACTGTCACTGTCATACTACAGAAGCACGGCCAGGACACTGTCTATTGAATAACTACTTTTTTTGCCCTTCAAAACCATACACACATGACTGAAATGCCATCCCTCACCCTCTCACAGGAGCAGGAGCTCTCTGATAAACAGCAGGGCTCTTCTCCTTCCCTTCCTATGAGCCTGAACAACTCCAGGCATGTGGTTATCATCAGACAACCATATTTGTTTAACCTTTCAAAGGAAGGAAGAGGTCTTTGGCACGCTCCCGGGAGTACACGCAGAACCTGACTCTCACATCCTGAATTTAATTGAGCAAATACATGTCAAAAACCCAAATTCTGGTGTGAAACTGCAGTATCATAACAACATGTGGTGGCAGCAGAGCCAGCAGGCAAACACTGTGGTGTGGTATCTGTCCAGCACAGCTAGGCAGCTCTGCACCACGTGCTGCCCATCATCCATGAAAACAATGCCCTTCCCACTGCACTGCTTTCCCCCATTGCCAACAGAACAAGAACTCTTGGAATATTCAGGATGCAAAAGTTGCATTGGCACTAACAGGTTTGTATGTTTCGATCCCAAAATTCCATTCATATATCACTTACTATTTCATCACAACTCAAATGGCAAGAAGGGCTTCAGGAGACGAGCTAAATAAAAGTTTCTTTCTGTAAATAATCTTCAACCGTGGAATCCATAACTGAAGGCAGAGGGGAAAAAAAATCCTAATCCCACTCCAAATCAAGAAAAGAGTTTGATTAATTAGATGAGTTTAGCTATATATGTCATTGCTACAAATTTTGTCACTCAAATGGAGGGCAGACCAAATGTTAGGTATTCCAAACACAGGCTGCTATCCTACAAGCCAGGCCATTCCCACAAACACATTTTTACTACTGATTTCAGAAAAGAGAAGAAAGAAACTTTAGGTATATGCATATATTTAGCTGGCCGTAGATGAGAAAAGGCTCTGAAAAATGTCAAAAACCTTCAATTTTCACACACTTCCATGAGCTCTGAAGGCCTTCAGAACCTTCTATTACCAGGCCTATAAAACAAGTGATTCATTTTCTAAAACTTAAGGTAATCCACCATTTTTGAAATGGAAAAAAAAAGACAAGGAAATTAAATCATGGATTTAATTATTTAGCTTTTTTTATAAAAATACTTCACTGAAAACACATTAGTTAAAAATTCTGAAGGCTAGAAAAGCAAGTGCATATTGAGGGGAATCACATAATGGTGAGTGCATATTTAAGAGATCTTTCCTCCACTCTAACCTGCATTACTCCTATAATGAAAGTTCCAGCAAATGGGTTCCAACTTTATCTATTGTTCCTCAGATGGATCTTTAGCAGAGTTACACTTACAAATACAAAGCCACATCCAACTCATAGTACAAATAAACTAAAATACATCTGTGTAAACAGGCTACCCCTGTCCTGTTACACACACAATGCACATCTGGACTGGCATGTTTAGCAAAAAGTTTTAACCTAATGTAATTGAAAAAAGCTGAGGTATTACAGCCCCAAAGAAACAGACTTTACAAATAAAAATTGCAGCATACTGTTAAACCATGGAAGTGCTACCAGCTGTAGCTATGACATATCAGAATTCATACTTCTGCACATTTAACTTTGTTTTTCACAGAGCTTAGATGTAAAAAAGAAAGAGGCAGCTTACAGAATAATCTGGGGAAAAATTCAGTGCTGAAGAAAAGGGAGATTCAGAATTGTCATTAATTAAGGCTTTAAGGTTCATGTTCACATCAGGTTTTCCAAGGAAATTCTATCAGTTCAGTGGGATTGCTGCTAATACCTCTGAACTTGTGAACATGAGCATTAAGTTCTTAATAAATACTGGTTTTTATACAACCAAGAAATGGGCAGAAGTGTCCCTGGAAGAGCCTAACTTTGACCTTTCAGGCAGAGATGGATTTTGGAATCATAAAATGGTTCAGGTGGGAAGGGACCTTAAAGATCATCAATTCCCTGCCATGGACAGGGACATCTTCCACTATTCCAGGTTGCTTCAAGCCCTGTCCAACCTGGCATTGGACACTTCCAAGGATCAGGGAGCCACAGCTTCTCTGGTTTCAAACTTGTCTTTTCTTGCATATGGCAGCAAAAAAAAATCTAAATTTGTCAACTTAATTATTTGTCTATCCTCTAAACAAAATAAAATATACAAGTTTTCCAGAACAACTGGAAAGAGGCTGATTTGAAAGGAGAATGACAAGAAAGATTCTGTGATCAACAGTAGAGCTTTTATGAAGCACGAGTGAAAATGTAGATAGTGGCAATTCAATCCTTTACAAAGATGGAAGGTAGAAAGGAGGATGCATTGGTCCAAAGTCAAATTGTAACTTAAGGGAAAGGAGGAAAACAATGACTCCCATTGTGATAAACAAGGAATAGTGAAATAGCAGGAAACAACAACTGAGTTTGACAAATAGTCTAGCAGAGAGATGAATTCTTCCCATGGGGAGAAGCCAGACAGACTGACAGGACACTCTCAGAAAACGGATGTGTTTAAATAATTAAAAGTTATTACTGAAACACACACTGTTGCAACCTGGCACCAGGGCTAGGATTTAAGTACCACATCAAATACATTTCCCCATTACTGCCATAATCCAAAGGAAGTGAGAGAAACCTGAAGTCACACCACACACAGCCCCTAACATCACTTCATACAAACTACAGCACCATGTGGCACACCAGGAGTACCTGAAAGCCCTGCTTTACTACCAGAAAGGACAGTCTTCTCCAAAGAAACAAAGGAGTGATGAAAATATGAGACAACTGTCTGGATTTTCAGAGATACTAGCTTCAAATACCACATAATTTGAGTTGCAAATGCTTTACATGTGACAGGCCTACTGCTCCCACCAGCAGAGAGCATAAGTCTGCCTTAAGAAAGCCCAGCAGCCTTTCTCCAGATTACTTGCAAGGAGCAATTTACGCAGCCAGAATAATCTCAAAATAAAGCAATTAATGGGGGTGGGGGGGAAGGGGGAGGACAAAAGAAACAAAAAAAAATATCCCTTCCTCCAGTAATTTCCACTTTGCTAAATTTATTACATGGCTGCAAATTAATACATCACCTGCACCAGCTATCAGAAGGCTGTCTCAGAACTTGCTTTAATAAACAGCTGCCAGTAGTGGAGGAAATATGTAAACAACTCTCTTGCTCCTCTGTGCCATTGTGTCAGCTATTCTACATGTCTTTGAAGGTGCTCCAAAATCAGCATGGCTCTGCTTTTCCCTTTTTCTCCTTTTGGGAGGAGGAAAAAGCAGAGAAGGAAAGACAGACTGGCAACAGAGGGCTAACTGTGCTTGCTGTGCTCTTGACAGTGAGGCTGAGTGTGTTCAAATTCAGTTTACACAGGCTCTTCTGTAAGGACAAAAGAAACCACTGCTGGTGGTTAAAAATGCAAAAGGTTTTGATTGCAATTGCTTGACAATCAGCCAAAGATATGACATGGGGGAAAAACACAGCAAGGCAGCTATGACCAGAATGGAAGAAACAAGGAAAAACACATGGCTCGACTTCAGAGCAGAAAATTGACTTAGGCTTTGCATAAACGACAGCATACCTCCAAGCGTGCCTGATCCACAGTCTGCCTGGAATGGGAACATGTAGGCTAAAAGCAGAGCCTATTAAAAGGAATAATGTTTCTAAATGGCATCTGTTACGTACTAATAGGCATTACTTAAAGGACACAGGCCTTAAAATTGCTACCAAACGTGCACTTATCTGAAACTGCTGCAAGGCAGTTACCACAATGTCACATGACACCATGGGAATCTGAATAGTAGAAAATGTTTTTATTTAGTTTAGCTTGAAATCATTATGCAGGAAAAATATGGAGGCACTTTCTGAGATTTTTGAAACCGTGCAACTTCACAGGAATGAAACACCAGCAAGAATTACATCAGCGGAGCCATTTGCCATCTGTTGTCAGTAATACTATAAAGCCCAGCCACCAGACAGCAGTTCCAAAGGTTACAAACACAACGTTTTTAAGCATCCCCAGACCTCTGGGTAACTGAGCAGGACACAGTTTCCTTCAGATATGTGCGACCTGAGGGTCTGCCAATCATTCTGCAAAGACAACATGCCAGAGCTGAGAATTGCCAGGCGAGGCGTTTGGAAGTCTCTCAGTATGCGACCTTTACACAATGTGGCAAATACATACCAGCCTCATCACGTAGGTTCCTATAACACACTCTCAGCCATAATGCCTGCACACCTCCCACTTGCAAACTGAAACCGGCTAGACTTTCTCCTGTGCTGTTTGTTTTCCCAAACTTTCTCTCAAGGGAAGGAGTGTGTTCACTGAGATGCTACTATGGAAAGGGACTCTGGTCTGTTTGCTGGGGTTTGAGCTGTAGTTTTCCTTTGAGGGAATTATTTAGGATTCTGTTTCCTGATTTCTTTCTAGACCTTAACTACATATGTATGTTAAAGAAACCAAGGTTTCAACAACTTGCCAAAGCTGTGGCAATGTTATGACTGCCCTTACCTCTTACATACACACAATAGTCTGAGTAAAATTCTACCTGTTCTATACACGAGATTTTAGTTCCACTGTAGGAGTTCAGTTGTTAATCAGTCTCATCTTATAGCTCTGAGAAGCTTTTCTAGATGCAGAGGCCACATTCCTGCTAGTGCCTATACACTACCTGAATTTTGTGGTTCCACTTTCCAGGCTGCTGACCTCCTTCCTATAAACTGATTAACACGGATTTCATGGAGGGCAGGGAGATTTCCATCTTCCTAGAGAGACAGATGGAAATTTAAGGCTTCATTAATGCAATTGCCGAACTAGATATACAGGTTTCTCATCCAGTAACTATTTCTCAGGCTCCAGAGCTGCATATACATGGTTGCTCACTGTTTCTGTTAGGTGGTTAACACACACAAATCTGACTTTCAAGGTGTTCTATAATCAAAATGAATTCGCAAGAAAGCTGAAGTTAAAACAAAAACCACAAGTTCTAGGTCAACAGCTGGCCTGCTTCTCAACAGCAAGGTTTGCCTAGGACCTGTAAAGAGGCTTAGAAACCTGAAGGGTAAACAATCTTTCCCTATGAGAAACAGTTATAGGAACAGCCCTCAAGATAGAGTTGTAGCATCTCAATTACAGCACAACATGAACTGGAAAGCATCGTTTGCACAAAAGGTAATGGCTGACTCCGTGTACTCCTAAAGTGTACTGCATACTCAACTTGTTTATTGCCAACTGCTCCATAATTATTTTAAACATAGATCTATCCAATAAAATAACTACGCCAAAACTCAGACAATACCTAAAAACAACATCAGCTGTCCCAAAAGAGGAAGGGGATGGAAGAACAACAATTCTAAACGTTCAATCTGAGGGTGATGAAAAAGTCAGGGAAAAATGTAGGCATTAAGTGAACCACCCAACACCACAATGCTTCCTTGGACATGAAAACCCAAGTTCTAGTCATTTAGAGATATTTTATTTAAGAACAGCAGTAGAATTGAGAGTCTTCAATAAAAAAGAAAAAATAGCATTATTACAAATGTTTGACTTCCATAAGTGGTTGATAGGAGGGGAAAAATAGAGCAATCTGACTCCAGTGCATTTAGCCATGAACAGCTAGAGGAACTAATGAACAACATCATTATTTTACTGAAGGGGGTGAAGTAGGTGCTTTAGATAAATGGCAGCAACTTAAAATGTGTTTCAGAAGATAAATTCACTTTCTCTCCATTTACCTGCTAGCGTGACAAATTAAGAAAGAAGAGTATAAAAACAGAGCAGGAGGGAAAGCAGTGCAAAAGCTAACTGAGGTGATGCAATGGGCCCTTATCCAAACAAGTACGTGAACAGAGATTCTTGGAAGTCCTCCTAGACAAACACAAACCCAGAACACTGCACATGCCAGACTTCCACGGAAATCCATGGTGGAGCATGTGCAAAAGATCCACCTATGCTAGAATCACGTTCCTTACCAAGCACTGGGAGCTTGGCCATTTAGGAACTGACACAATGTCTGCTCATTTCAAAGCAGCCTAAGTCCACCAGGTACTGGAGGACTGAGTTCTGCTGGGCAGAGCAGCTCTTCACTGCCAGAGACACCAGCAAATCAACTCCTGCTGAAAGGAGATGAACAGAGACTAGCTTTTTCACAAAGAAGTTCATCCTGTATTTCCATGTGCTTCTTGTTCTACAGTCATCTTGTCAACAGCAAAGAAAAGCTTTACTGAATACTTTTTAAAGGAAGAGTACTATATAGTATACTTATACAGTAATATACTTGTATAATACACTTCGTACACTACTCTGCAGTATACAAAGCCTTCTATATCTCATCTCAACACCAAAACAGTCCAACTAGGTTTTTCTGTGTGGTCAAGAACCAAGGTGTTTACTGCTCCTTTTGCCCTTGTTAAACCCTGCTGCTTTTGTTAAACCGTGGCTTTTGCTCAGTTTGGGTAAACAACTGCCGATGATGCCTTTGAAAATGGGTATTTTTATGCAGTGTTCGCAACGCTCTGTAATGGCTGAGTACTTGAGATCGACTTAAGTCTTGATTCATCCACCTGTGCTGAGACCCCAAACACACACTGCAACAGGAGTTTGGGGATCAGCCTCTCCCCAACATCACCTGCTGAACAGCGGACAGGAAATCACCAGGCCGGATGTCTCTAGGCGGGCTTGGACTAGCCGAACACCTGGAAAAGTTACCTGTACGCTGGGAAATGGGAAAATAAACCCTGCGGCACCTGCTCTGGCTGAGCCTGTGCGCAGGAGTCGAGCTGTCCGCCTTCCTCGGGCCCTGCCGGGAGCGCGGCCAAGAGGAGCCCGGGCCCGCCGGGGCACGGCCGCAGGCGACCGGGCAGAGGTTCCCGGCAAAGCCCCGAGGGTTTTGCGGCGTTTCGGCCACCCGCGGCCACCCCGAGCCGCCTCCTCCCTCTTACCCGCGGCGGCTCTTCCTCCTCCCTCGGCCGCCATCACTTCCTGCGGGGCGGCGCGGGCAGCCCTGAGGGCGGGTCGGGCTCGGGATGGCGGCTGAGGGGCCGGAGGACGGCGAAAGGCGGAGAGCAGCGAGGGGAGGCTGGCGAGGCCGGCAGGGCTGGCTGCAGGCTCAGGGAATGCCCTCAGCCCCCGCCATGAAGGCACGGCCTTGGACGAGGGCCAGCCCACGCTGCATTTGAACTCACAAAACTCACAAATCCCAAATTACGTATTTAAAAGGCACATGATGACAAACCTGTTTGTTTTAACACGGGTGGTATGAAGCAAGATGCTTATGAGGAAAAGTAAGTACAAAAGTGACGTTTTTATAGCATTCTGCAGTGACCACTGTCAGTCTGAAAGAGGCTTTTGGAAAACCTAGGCAGCTGCCTGCTGTTCATTACCACAAACTATAAAACTGAGGTACAGGGGCTAAAACCAATACACAGTTGTCAAAAGTAGAATTCAGGAGGTGACCCAGGGCAGCTTTCATACCCCCACCATACGGTCACTCAGTTATATTTAAAATAATAGATACAAGTATCAAAGTCATAGAGGTCTAAAGTACATGGAAATAACAGTATGTTTGCAAAGAAATAAACTCGCCTTTGCACTTCCAGCACCCAGGTGCGCTGCTGTGACCTGAGGACCCAACTCATTAGGGACTCCATTGCCTGTTAGCACAGTGACCAAAAACTCCTTAGCGTTGCTCCTCATTTCAAATGCTTTAAAACACACAGCAAATTCATTTTGGGTTTATTTTGGGCTTTCTTTTTCTGAACAGGACAAAGCAATTTCAGCCCATACACTGACACTCCAAAGAGCAGATGTCACATCACCACACTTTACAGACCCTCAGCAATGGATTTCAGCACATGCTCGTGGTCCCTTGAAGCTTTGTACCTTCCAGCTCTCCCCATGTCACCCACAGCCCAGAGCTGTGATCCAAGGCCTAGTTTGATGCAGCAGGAAAGACTGGAAGCTGAAGTCACACAAGTGCTGTTGGTGGGATGGCAATGGTTAGCTGGTAAAAGATTCAAGAGAAAAGATACTGAAGGAAAAAAAAAGAAGGCAGAAAACACGGCGTTAACTCAGTAATGCTGAGCATCAGCCCATATTGATAAATGTCAGAGACTGCCTTTCCCCAGCCTAGTAGAAACTTCCTGGCCAGCTAAAACTCATCCATTTTCTTACCAGCAGTGGTAAGCATGTTGCTGTTCAGCCCAGTAATCTGTTAGTTCTAGCTATCTATTTTGCATATTAGCTGATAAATAATTACTTAAATTGTGTGTATCCTGCTTGCAGAGTCTCTTTGTGTGCGTAAATGACACCTGAAAAAAGCAACCTGTTGGTCATGGGTTGCATGTGCCCTGCTTAAGTCCTTTGCCATTATATTTTTCCATTTATCATTTCTATGGACTTTGTTATAGAAGAGGCCCTGTTCCACAGGGAACAGTGAGCTTTACAATGAAATGTTTATCTCCTCTCTTTATATGACATTGCTTTCCATCTACATAGAACCCAGCTTCAGTCTTTCGTGAGGATCATTTATTTTTATTAGAATGGAAAAGAAATATAGAGTGTTAGATCCTGAAATTTCTATTTAAAGTCCCATTATAGTTTAGTGTTAAATAGCATAACAGCTTGACTTTTCCCTTGTCTCATTAAGTGTTGAATAGCTGAGATAAAAATTGGAATATATTAAACACTTCCATTTAACAGTTTAAAACACTGGTCAGTGCCTGCCAATAACAAGAAATAAAAGAAATATATATAAGTAATAATAAAAGAGATAAAAATTAAAGAGCTGTTTCTAAATGAAGGGCCATATTCTGTTCTTCTTGCCATCTACTAAAAAGCTACTCGAGCTACAGCTGGCAGCTCTGCAGTGTGGTCAGAATGCATTTGCAGAAAATATATTTTTCTCTTACTCAGCAGTTCAAATAATTTTTGAAAGTATCAGACAGCTGAGCAGAAAAATATTCAAGGTGATAACCAGGATTTTCATAGTTGAGTTGCTTCCATTTCTTCTTTACCTCACGATGAGTGCCGTGCCAATCACATCTGTGTGTAGCAAGAAGAAAAACAACCAGTGTTTAGCTGAGTCAGCTGTGTCTGTGACTTGCCTTCAAATAGCAAGGGCTTGGATTCTTAATTATGGATGGGGAGATTAATTTGCACAGACCTCAAATATTCAGTGACCCTCAAATCCATTGTTTTGGGAACAGATACACATGGGAGTGCTAATATGAAAGCTACAATCATACTTTAACAAAAATTTCAAGAGTAGCTTCAACTTCTGCTGTAGAAATGTTAGAGGAAAGAAAAGGTTTCATTTCTGGATAATTTCTGAGTAGAACTAACGCCTAATTCAAATTTTTCAATTCTTTTTTGAGCTATGTGGCACAGCTGCAGTAAATGCATTATTCCTCCAAGTATACTACCACACACACAAAGCTTGGGAACATGAGCAATTAATTAAATCAGTGCAAAAATTAATTTCAGTGGTCTCTGTCAAATTCCTGGTTTATTTAAACCACTAGCATTCCTCCCACATTTGCACAAGCATTTACCAACACGGAAAAGAATCTTTACTTCCAATTCAGCAAACCATAAAAAGGGACTAACTTAACTACTGAAGACAATACTTCCCCCCCACCACCAAAGTTGTATCAGCTTCTTCATAAAGGCTTAGTGAATTAATCTTTATTAATCTGTATTTTTTTCCTACTCCCTTTTGCCAGCTGTAAAAACTTTAAGAACTAGTACTACATTCCAAACTGATCATATCAGTTGTTTCAAAATGCATGGAACTAATAGACTTACATCTCCCCTCTGGAAGAATATCTAATGAAATACCTAATACTTTACAGCATTCAAGCAATAGCCTTCATATATATATGTATAAAGCAGCTATCATGTCCCAAAGAAAACACAATTCCTCATTCAGGAAATTAATTAAGCAACTATAGACCTTGAATCTTGCTTTATTCCTTAAAACTGCTTTGTTCATTAGACCACCCTGAACTTAGATTTAAAAAAAAAAACCAAAAACAAACCAGCACAAATCAAAAAGAACTATGAGAAGACTGGTGTGTCATTGCCCTGTTCAGAATCACAGGAAGTGTTTTAATGACTGGTCAAGCAGAAAAATTAGTGGATAAAAGTCTTGATTGACATAGGAGTATGAAGGACTGTAGGATTTTGAAAGTAATTCAGCGCTACCAGCGGCAGATTTCGCCTTATTTAAAGCTGCAGAAAGCTCTGTTTCCTGTATTAGAAGATCCTTCAGCCCCAGCAGCCAGCAAAAGTTAATTCTGCAAGTTGTGTTAGTCAGGGGAAGAAATGGATGGTGGAATCAGTCTTTTAAATAGAGAATCCACAAATTTTTTTTGTGTCTCAGCACAGGACGATTTAAATGACAGACACAGGTCATAGCTCCAAACCTCATTCAGCCACCACCCAACCCAAGGGATTTCTTCAGAGATTTTTTTTCCCCAAGGTCTCACAATTACCAGCTCTCTGGAGATAATATAGTGGCTTTCTATTCTTAGCTTATTTCTCCCCTCCCTCCCTCTCTTTCTCTCTCTCACACACACACACACGTACACTTCCTACTCAAAACAAGACCCAGTGAAACCCTCTGCCCACATAGTTATAATTCCCAAGAGAACTTGCATATGCTTTTGTTTTGGGCAGTGACAATGTGCATATGTTNTCTCAGGCTCCACTTTAATGAAGACAGACCAGCTATTAAACTCACCAGTTTGAGCAAGCTATAACCCAGCTTCTAGAGTTCCTCTGACCTTGCAAGTTGGAGTGAGATTTTTCTAACATGTTGCCTGTTAAAGGATATTACTGAGTAAATGTTTTGGTTTAGCAAATACACACACTTTCCTATTGGTGTTTGGTTTTAAAAGTGTACAGTGCTTGGACTCTTTCATAACAAGCCTAAGATAAAGATTAAGAGTAGTAAATCAGATAAGTGCTGTGAAGAGGAACAGCGAAGTTACCCCTGAGTTTAAGTTATTAAGAAAAAGTCCAAAAACAGTGGAAATGGACAGATAAGTTTTTGTAGTTGTCATTCCTCACCATTAAAGTGAATTACAACTGCTAAAAACAGAATACCCACAGAGATATAATAAAACTGATACAATTAATTTTCTGCTTACTTGCACATAAACAAGTGATGAAAAATATTGCTGGAAATTTTGCAAGAAATTTCTTTACGCTTTTTCCTCTTCTTCCTAAATACTGCATGCCTGGGAAAGGAAAGAGTTTGGGGCAGTCCCAGTCAGCCAGTCAGTCAGACTTCTATCTTTAATAGAGGCGTAATAATTTTTGCTTTAAAAGTTACATGAGTCACAAATCATCCCTGTCATGTGAAGCCAGACTCATGACAGTTGGAAGAAAAAAGGTGTCCCAAATGAAGTTTGCCACAGATACCTGAATTATAATATTGTTTGGAACTGAAAGACAACAAGATTCGACCTTTTGGAGCATAGATTTCATGGATTCAAATTCCAACACTGTGGTGGTGACTGGTAAGATTTTTTTTCATTCTTTGAGCCAGAGATGCTATGCGTGCATGCTTGATCTTTGCCATAAACAGTTTCCTGGAGGGAAAAACAGTAGCAAATGCTCATACTAACATTTCCAAATGGAAAATAACTTGCTGTGCCTTCCTAAGAAAAATCAGATGCATGTCAGAGGAAACAGACTGCAGTCTGCCCTCTTTACTGCCATCCAGTTTGGTTTGTTGTTCATTCTCTCCATGTTTTAATCTTTGTTGACATTCTCTCTGATCCAAACCACATAGCTCAAGGCAGTGCAGGCTACTATTAGATAAAGCTTACCCAAAAGAAGCTCTGAAGCAAGAAAACCAGGTTGCATCACAATGTCATACAGTCAGTGTCCAGAATTAGAGCAGCACATGGCAACTTTCAGGGGCTCAGTTTCATGGCAAGGTAAGGGAGTTTTAAACAGGAGATGCTGCCTCATCACTGCTAAACTAAACCATTCCATTTAAATATACCAAAGGAACATGCCTGAACATGCAGCACAAGGGACCAAATTTGGAGTTTTTCTTGCTGGCTCCAACTGCTGCAGCATCACAGAGGCAGAACCACCAGCTCAGAGAGTGCTGAGCTTTAAAAGGTTAAAGCTCCTAAGGAATGCTGCTGCTCGCTGTTCCTCTTGTAGCCACTGGCTCATCTAAGGGCAATCATTACACATATCTTGACATGTGAGTTGCTGGATAATTTTCCACTGCAGGTCACCCGAGGACATAGGAACGAGGGTGAAGCTACATCAAAGAGATTTGCATCTTGCTGTTTTCAATTAAACACTTTTTTTTTTTTTTTTTTAATAGCTGCAAGATGGGCAGAACTAGTCTGGCTTGCTCCAGACATAACTGCAGATGAGCTGGATGGGAGTGCAGGAGAGGGCAGGACGTATTTGCTAACCTCCTAAAAGGCTGACAGTCTGGTTCTCTCCTATGATATTTATGGCACATAACCTTGTTGGGAACACTTCTTAGCACCCTGTTAGTTTTTTCCTCCCTTTAGATCACCATTTATGTCCAGAAATCTATTTGGTCAAAAAGTTTCAGACAAGTTAAGACACAAGTGCATCTTTAATCTACTACAGAGATTATCACACATGTCTGTGTCACATTTTCACCTGCTCAGAATATAAACCTGCTGGCAGGGAGCCCAGTTGATTATATGGTGCCCAATGACATTGAGCCATGGAGTTACCTCTCCACATTGCTGCAGGTATTGCAGTAAAACTCTCTTATATTTAGTCTTTTTTCATAGAACAGTTTTGTCCTAAGCAGTAGTTTCTTAGGGCCACCACTGACACATGTGTTTCATTGTGAGCTGCTTAATAACTTTATCACAACTCTGCAGTTCTGCACACACAGGTACAGAAACTTGGACAACTTCAGCCCAAAATGGAGCAGGTGCCACCCTCATTTGGCTCTCAAAGCAGAGTGGGACTAATGGGGGTTTGTGTTCCCTGTAAATGAGCATCATTTTCTTTGTTCCCTCCCCATAGTAGGAACTCAGACCTGGAGAACACATTGTCAAAAATACTAGCACCATCACGCTTTTCATAACATTAAAGAGAAAAGATGGAGCAGTTATGAAATAAGTATTAACAAATTAAGGAATGCTTAAAGTCTAGCACTAATTAAGCTGTCACAAGCCTGCATTTAGGCTTAATTGTCTCCACACAGAAGTAGCTTTCACTGTGCAAAATAGCAATCACATGCTGTCAAGTATTTATTTGTCCATTTAAGGATTTTAAATATTTAAGAGTTATAGCATTAAAATCATTTCACAAACTCATTTTCCTTACACCCAGTATCTAGGACTTGGCAACACTCTGGATTGAGAACAGTAATTGAGATTAATAAAGATAGTGGGAGTTTTCCATCAAACTTTTTAATGACAAAATGCCCATCTGCTCAAAATTAGTTTTTTTTCCTTTATATTAAAAAAGAAAAATCTTTCACAAAAAAAGATGCCTAAAATTGAATGTAATACTTTGGAGTCAAAGTGTTCTTTCCCCTTTTTTCCTCTCTTTTCCTGGGGAAAAAAGTGAAATAAGACATTTTCCCAGCATCACAAAAAAGCACATTTTCCCTGATAGAAAACTGTACGTTTTCATTGCTTGGGATTAAAATAAATTACAAATTAAATAAATTTTACTCTTTCCAACATTTTCATTAAATATGCGTATCATCATCTTCATGAGCTTTAACAATAAGAATGATACATTAACTGTGACCTCGGAGTATTTAAAACCATAACTTTTAGTAGTGGTATTTCTATGGATGATGATCCTTCCCCAAAATCATCATTTACATGATCTGTCCTACTGGTTACACTACATTTACCAGCTTTAGTTAAGGCTCTCTCATAAGAAAGCCTTGACATGAATGATTATTGCAGGATTAGTTCTTCTATCAATACAGATACAAAATGAAAATACTATTGCCTTAAGTGTTATAAAGGCTAAATCCTATCTAAAAAACTCAACCTCCATAACCAAAAATAGGAAGATAAAGAACAAATATGTGTCTGCAGAGATATCAGCACTTGATCTGCAATTGCAGAGTAAGCACAGGTTAAAACCACCCTTCTTTCTTTTCAGGTTTTGGTCCCTTCAGACAATACCTGATTAATTCTAGCTGGGAAGCAGTGAAGGTAAGCATTTAAAAAAAAAAAAGGAGGGAGATGTTTTATTTTTTAGAGATCTCAACATTGATTTTAGGTTTTCCATTCCCTTTTCATGACTCATTAAACAGAATTTTACCCAGAGTGCCTTCTCTACAGCTATTGCATATGCCACAGGTTGTGTCTGTCTTCAGTAAACCAATCATCTCTCCTACCACAGTTCATTTTATCATGTCTGTGTGAGGTGATTTCCTTCTCACACAAGTGTAGCCTGTTGAGTTCTCACTGCCTGCTTCAGGAACACAGAACCTAAACTGTGCCAGTTCTAAGTGTGAGTTCACATTTCAGCTTTAGCTTCCACTTTCAAATGACAGTGAAGTCTGCAGTCACATTGAAAATAAGGTCATTCTGAGGTTTTTTCCCTCCACACACCTTGACTAGCAGTAACAAGTCACAGATGCAGTCTTGAAAATTCCTGCTTGTTTCCTAAATCTGTGTATTAGAACAAATTTAGCTGGGGAATACAAAGAGATGGTTTGGATACCTGCCTTTCACCATCAACTGATTCATTCTCCCTGTCACAGAAAATGGCCTTTCCTGGAGTTCAGTTACTTTCATAAGGTACCTGTAAACAGAGTTATTCTGAGAAGATCTTCCACATAAGTTCTTAGCAATCCCAAGGCAGAAAGAAGGTTACACAATGAAATCTGCAACTAGAGGGGGAACAGTCAAAGTAGAAAAATTGAATTGGAGCATTGGTCCAAAATGTGCAAGAAATGACAGGTAATACTGGTAAAAATGGAAAGCAGGATGTGTAAAACAAACCAAGGGGACTGTGTTCTATTATGAAAACTGAAACAAGTCCATACATTTTTTAATTCTTTTTGGACTGAAATGAGAAAGGCAGCTGTAGGAAAGTATTAGTAATGACAGAAAGGTGATGGCTCTACAGGACTATAACTATAGTACAAATTTTGGTGACAGCTACCGAATATCTGTTTTGAAAACGAAGTGCACTCAAGCCAAGAAAAACAAGGAGCCAGTATGTTTTTCCAAAGACCAAAGCTATAGCAATTCTACCAACACATATATCTTTTCTATCCTAGCTTTGTTGGGTGAAGAATGCTGAGTGCAGCTTGGTGTTTGGTAGAATAAATCTACTGCTCCCTCCAAGTCATGAGGGATATTATCCCTGTAGGCTAACAAGAAACAAAAATACTTCTGTATACCTTTCCACACCCCAGTCATGACAAGAGACCCATAATTTATCTTAACTCCAACTTGACATGTGCCCTAAACCACAAATATTTGTCAGTTGACAATGTTCTTGCTCATTATTTCCTGACTCCTATTGGTTCTAATTTTGGGTGCAAGATCATCCTCTTCTGGCTGAAAATAGAGCATGTTCTTTATCTGCAAGCAAAACAGCCTCAAGCGAGAATGCACCGATGGGATGAGTTTTCTGTAACAATGCCATGAGCTGGCTACGCCAGGGAGTTACATAACAAGGGCCACAGCATTCCATAACAAAACAGATGTCAGTCCTTGTGTATGGAGGAGAACAAATCCATTTCCCTCTGATGTGGCACCTTCTATGTGGAATTAATTTGTATTCAGACTGGGGATGCTGCTTTGGTTTCCTATTCCCTGGCAAAGGTGGTTGATTCAGGCAATTCAGAGGAATTTGCTGCAAATCTGGAAGTACTTTGAATTTTGATAGGCTTCTCCACACTAAATAGCAACTCATAATATTGTTCCATTGGCCTCATTCTTAGAAGTAGCCCTATGATCTTCGGGAAGCTTATGCACATATATTAAAGATACCAAAATTTAATATTTACATCTGGAAGTAATCCTGTCTTGGCTTGGGGTACCTGCATGCATCACTGGAGTGACATAAAACCCTCCTGCCAAGTCTCTTTGCTGTGAACCACACACTCAATTGTGCACTCAGATTCATCCTCGGGAACGTGCTGAGCAGCCAGAACAGACCTACTAAATATGACTGGTCAGGCTTAGTGCCTTTGTAGCATTACCCAGAACCATCCTCATTATTACCCCAAAATGAAGTAGGTGCTTATCAAAAGCCTGGATACCACAGCACCCTCAGTGATGATGTAATGCTGATATATGCAGTCTTAAAAGTTCACATCCCTGAAGGGTCCTCAAAAGCATCTGAAATCCCCTAAAAATACATTTAACAGTTCCAGTCTCCTAATTCCAAAGCATAGCCTCACTCTTCATGCTTTTGAAATGGATCCTTTGCCAAAGAGCAATGGCTGCCCTTCTTTGAGCAATACTTGCTCTTACTCACAACTGCTTCCTTAAAATCCCTGTTACCAGCTCCTCCACAAGATGCTGCTGATGGGACCAGCTGTTCTCCTGAAACTCTCTTCTTGCTGTAGGAAGGATCAGAGATTGATCCAGTGAGCATACAGCCCATTCCAATAGCTACATCCCTTCCATGTCCTCACTAGACACAGAGGAAAATATTGTATCTCTTACAAATTAACTACTTACTACTACTACCTATTTGGGGAATAAGCTAATTGTCCTTGAAGTCCTCAGAAATCCAATGTTAGTAAAACTCTGCAAATCTCTCTATCTGCTGGTTTAAAATAGTATTTATCTTGAATTGCCTCTTTTATAATATGAAGATATCATTTTCCGACAATGTGAGGAATACCCCATTGTTTTTGCACGGACCCAAGTTCTCATCACAGCACAAGACTCTCACACAAGGCCTTCATCAGCATTGCATTCATCATCCGTGGAATTTTTGTTCCTCAGCAGGTACTCCTCAAGTGTTCAGGGAAAAGGGGATCAAATGGATCTGAAGGTACAGGTAGACCTGTCAATTCAGGGTCATGGAGAAAAGCTTCAGAGCTCTTCCAGGCACCATCACATGGCCCAACATGGTTGTCTAGCACTAGAAAGACAGCTTGTCTTTTAGAAACCTGTCTCACTAAGTTTTTCATGGTTCTCATAACTTCATTCACCTGAAATACCCTCCTAATATGCACGAAAGCTGTGCCAGCAAAACTTTTAACTCTGGAAGTGCAGGACATTCTCACTAAATGAAAACACCACCAGGTATTTACTCTGCATTTGCTGACAGATCACACTGAGTTACTACGATGTGTTAGTGCTGCAGCACCACATGGGACCTTCAGAATCCCAGATCCCCTGATATGTTTATTCCATTTATTCCAGATTGATGGTCCCACCTTATAACCCTTGATCCAACTGTGTTTCTATGTCTCCTCCAGAAAGTCCTGTCTGCAGCTTGGCAGCAAAATAACCTAGCAGGGCAGTCCACATCAAGGTCAAAGTCCCCAGTTAATAGGGCACAAATGTAAGTTGAGTGACAACATTCATAGTAATTAAACTGTTAGTGCAAAGAACAGGTCACATTTCCAACTGCTTCTGGGAACTATGTCTGCTATCAGGAGATGAGGATCAGATCTCCCAGTGCAGTTTTTCATCCTGCCACTGACAACATGGTCTTTGGAAATTTGTCATTTAATCTCTCTCCCTCTCTGCTTTAGTTTCATCATCTGGGAAACTAAGACATTGCTATTTAGTGCCTTCATTTCTGTTTTGGAACTTTCTCGAAAGCTTTAAGAAGGTATCTACAGGGGTAGAAAAAAAACAACAACCCAAAACAACAAACATATAAAAAAAACAACAACCCAAACCAAACACATAAACAAAATCCCACTAACCAGCCACACAAAACACCTTTGTTTGCAATGTACTTGCAGTCTGGTTGGAGCAACTTAAATCTGGTTTTCTTTCTGCACCAACACAAGCAGTTCACAAAATTAACACACGCAACCGCCTTTCCAACAACCCAAATCAGTGAGAACTCAGGCAAAACCAGTGATATTTTCTGGAGTTTTCTAGAAGTTCAAGCTGTTTCCAACACACAGTGTGACACCCAGCACCAACCTGAGCACAGTGCTGTGCAAATCACTTTCCTTTGGGCCCGAACACCAGTGGACCAGGACTATGACCACAACTCACCAACAGCTCAAGGTCAGCAGCTGATAATGCTGGATTTCTTTTCCCTTCTAGAAGAACTTCACAAAATATAATCTTCATGTTTTCTTTCAGACCACTTTTCCCACAAAACAGTCCTCCAAATATTTTATCCTCCTTTGAAATTTCCTTTGCTCTTTCAACTACAAAAGACAGGCACTTGTTTACTCAATTTACTCACCATTGTTAGCTCTGGTTTCCAGGTGCAGTTATTCTCCTCTAACCCATCTCCAGTCTCCCACCGTAAATGCAAAATCGGTTCTGGTTAAGGCTGAGACAAGGAACGAACTTTTTTATTTTGCTCCATGTTTACACAGCATCTGATCTAATGGAGTGTGAGCCCATGGCTGGGATTTTTAGACAACACAGTATTACACATTATTGACAACACTCTGAAATTGCTTCAGACATAGAGAACCATCTTCCTTTGACACAAATTCTCAGCCCTTTGCTATTGGCCAGCTTCAGTTTTGTCCTGTATAAAAGTATTTCTGTGTGTTTCTGCTGCCATGACAGCTGGTGACAACAGAATGTCTCAACCCAGAGAGCGCGAGAGGAGAACAGCATTACAGCTGGCTCGGGGTCTCCACGTTCTGCACCAAAGTTTGGGGTAGTCGAGTCCTCTAAGCCTTACAGTTGAAAAGAAAGAATCTCATTAAAAGTAAAAATTAAAAATGCTTTGGAAAAGAAAATGCTAATTGTGAACCAGCTGGGGTTTTCTTGTGTGGAGGCTCAGGCACAGTACAGCATTCTTCAGCGAGATGATGCAATGGGCTCTCAAAGACTGTCAGCGCCCACAGGAAGAAAGGCTGGTACTGTTCTCCAAATGTGTTTACTTCCCTGCAGGCATTGTTTCCTTGCTTGTGTCAAATAGTTTATTGAGCACAGCTAATCAATGCTTCCGCTGACAAGAAAATTGGAACAGTTTATATAGGAACGAGTGTTGAAGGGCAGATTTCCCAGAACTGCAGGCCTCATCCACACAGGTATCCTGAGTGAGAAATGAAAACCTGAGAAGACAATGACAGTGAATACAGTCACAGTTTCTTGGGCTAATCAGACACCTCTGCTTTGCCTGTGCCCCCTTAAAAACTTCACCTGTACCATCCTTTGGTAGTGGTTTAGTCAAATGGAACAGAGATTTTCAACCCCCTTTTCCCTTTTCTGGGACAAAGCTTTCCACCTCAGAGGAATTCCTTCTGCATCCTGCCACTGCAGCTGCTAGCCTTCTACTGAGGCCTATGCCTTGTCAGCCCTGTTCCACTGATAAAATCATTTCAAGTCACTTCCATGTGACATTTATTCTCCAGACCATCTTCCAACACCTGGCCAACCTGCTGCTTTGAACGGTGCCTTTGCTCCATTCACCTCAATTCTGGGCATAATTTTTTCTTTGGGAAAATTGGTCCTGTGTGGAAATTCAACTGTATGTAATTGACAGGGAAGTAACATCTCAGTGACATTTCCTTTTACTAGAGAAACATTCTAGACCAAAAAATAAATTAAATTCATTCTAAACGTGACTTCCTCCTATTAACAGTGACTTTCAGCACAGGTTACCTAAACCTGGTCAAGCCTGCAGATCTCATGTCCCTGGAATAAAAAAGTCATGTTAGGGTGAAATCTCATTGGGTTTGTCTCTTGGCAGTGCAGTTTTTCTACCATATCTTTCAGGGAAACAGCTCTTACCTACAGCAAAGCCTATTTAGATGCTATCAAGTGTGGAGCTTTTCTGAGAGATGCTGTCTCATGGTTCCCTAGGGATCAGTCCCTAAGCAATAACCACTCCCACCCACTGGAGACTGAGCATCTCTTTGGAAAACTCAATGGCTCCACACGGACAGACGTGACATTAGGAAACTCTTTAGCACATTTTAGTCTCTTCCAGTTAAAAGAGAGGGAGCAACCACAAAACAAATCTCATTGCAGACCAGTGTTCAGGAACCATGGGCTTAGGTGTTGCTCTTTCAGGTGTTTTCTCAGTTGAATCAGTCCAGCTTCTTTATCACAGTCAGAAATCCAATGCTCCTTCAAGTTCTCGGTGGCTTTTTTGTAAACACAGGAGCTGTCCAAGAGAGGCCTTGGTGAAAACATCAATCTCCAGATCATGCAGCTGCCAGTGGTTTACCAAAAAGCAAAGAAGCAAGTCTGCAAGATATGGACAACTCTTCAGCCACTGGTGGGTAATAACAACGTTACACAATTTCCTCCCCTCCACTGAATACAATGAAAAAACCTCCAAGAGAGTATTGCAAAACATCAAACAACTCCGGAAAGTGACTATTGAAACTATGATCAAGGTTCCAAGCTGAAATTTGGAGCACACACTAATTAGCACGCTGGTTTAACCCCGTGCTATTTAAGCAGCATAACTGATGCTGAACAAAGAAAAGGAAAAAATCTACTATAAACTGCAAAAAAGGTTCTGCAGCTCTGACTAGACACAACAAAAACTACAGCCTAATTTGGTTCTCATTTATAATCCCTTATCGAAGTTTTCTTTAGACATAAGCAAGACTCCCCACCTTGAAGCCAGTAATTCACATAATGCTTGGCCCTTTTGCATCATATGTTTTTAAAAAACAAGTCTCATTTTTAATTTCCTGTTATTCACTCTGGTGGGAAAAACCAGCTTACAGTTCACGTTGGGCTGGCTTCATCCGCCACAGCGCTCATCATCCTGGAGCAGTGTGGGAAGAACAAAGGCTACCTGGAGAGAGATGCTTGTGGTTTTCGCCCAGAAGGTGCCTGCTGCATGCTAGATGGCCCAGAAAAGATTGAATCTACAATTAGTATGAAGACTCTCTGGAAGAACATCTCAGTGGAAGGGATTGAGATCATCCTGTCCAGAGACGCGGGAAGGTAAACGTTGCGTATCAGGGGCTCACAGAAACAACTCAGCTCATTTAACTTCGGGGAATCTTTACCATGACCTCCTCTGCAATCAAAATCACTCTGAAGCAAAGTCTTCAGATGGGCACAAGTATGAAATTGGGATGAATTTAAATTTTATGTAAAGCAGCCTTCATGAAAAACTACAGCCAGTAGATATTTTTTCCATAGATTTGTAAATTCCAAACAAAACAAGTTCCAACATAGCACACCCTGTGATGAACAACCCCAGTAAACCTCAGCTATTAAGAGAGTCTGAAAGCAATACCAACTAGTAGCAGATTTTAATCTATTTTTCTCAACTGGGAGGGATACAAAATGTAAATAGATACACTGGAGAACAGCAATTACAGGTACTGTTAGAACCAGGTCTGTGATCTCATTATGTGTTCCAGTAGTACTGAAGCAATTTTCTACTATGCTAGTCTTCACTGGAAAAGAAAACAAAACCGAATTTTTTCTTTTTTTAATAAAAATCAGCTAATCTTGGGCCTTAAATTCAGGATTTGCACTTGCATTTTAAAAGGTAGAATGATAAGAAAAAAACCCTCCAGACAAGGAGATTTTATGGCTTAGGCAAAAACTGTGTTACATGGTTGTAGTTTCCAGCAGGGTGTGTTACCTTTCCCACCCCACAAGAATGCCTGTCTTGTGATTTTTTATTTAAAGTTCTTTGTGGGTGGGTGTCTGAGAAACCAAACCATCAGATAAGCAACATTTGTTTCTCAAACTTGGTTTATTTCAGCATTTCCTTTATTCACTAAGCAAATATGTTCTTAATAATTTTATAAACCAGATCTGGTTTGGCTACTTAGAATATTTAAATTTAATCAAAGTTTACTGAGGCTTAATTCAGGTTTCTTGTTTTGTTTTGTTCTTAATATTGCAGGTACATCTGTGATTACACCTACTACACTTCTCTGTATTACGGCAATGGAAGAGCTGCTTTCATACACGTCCCTCCATTATCTGAGTCGGTAACAGCAGAATTTCTAGGAAAAGCATTACAGACCATTATCTTAGCAATGTTAGAACAGTGTGGGGAACAAAGAGAGATGGATCATATAAGGAAAAAATGATGATTTCTCAGAAAGCAATTCCTTACCTCTGAAATGAAGCAGATCTAAAGATTATTTAAAACCCACACACAAAGGATTTATAGCCTGTGTTATTTTCAGTGAAATTTCCTTGCAAAACCCAAGCGACCATTTGCATGTCTTAGAAGAGGCTTGAGGGGAAAAAAAACAAATGATTGGTGGTTCATATTGCTAACAATAAAGTTGTTCAAATTTCAGAAAGTGTGAACTGGATTGACATTTTAGATGCTTAATCCTGATTCTGTTGGTTAGAAAGACATGAATGAAGACTTGCTGACCCCAGATGGATGCTCACAGCTCTAAGGATTCAGCACAGGATGGATGTTAACAGAGATCCCCCTCAGCCCCTGTCTGAATCCAGAGAGTTGGGCCCACAAAAAACGTGGGTATGGGAAACACCAAAACACACTTGGGGATTCTGGAATGTGAAGTTTTACATTTCTTTTAGTGACCTGCTGTAGATGCTGCTTTCCAACAACAGGCTCTGACCCAGAGTGACTTCAGAGTACAGAGAAAACTGGAATCCAGCAGGATCTATAATGCTCTTGGAAATGAGTTTCAACCCGAAACCACCACTTTGCCCAAGTTCTCAGTGCCTGTCCCAAGGGAAAACACCATAGTCCTTCCAGAGAGCATAGCCCAAAGGCACATCCAACAGCTAACCTGTCCCAAGAGAGGCAATCCTGAAGCACTGTGCTGTGGGAAGGGTTAGGGCACGTGATGGTACCTCCAGAGCAGGCACCAAAGGAGATCCCACATTGTAAAACATGGGATCAGCCTCCTCCACATCCCAAACAGCTCCATACAGAAGTGCTGGGTACCACAGAGGGTCACAGCACTGCCCTCCAGCACACAGACAGTGTCCACACTCTCTGTAATCCTGCTGCCAGGACACAAGAACCAGATGAAATCAGTCAGTAGAACAGCACAGCAGCAGCTTAATCTCGACACCTGGGATTTCTTGAGGGAAACAAAAGCCTGTTCCTCAAGCACTATCAGTAAAAAGGACAAGAGACAAACATAACAGCACAGGCAGCTGATGGGGCTTTGGGCCACCATGGAGCCTTGTTTTTGTCAGCACGCTGAAGACAAGAGTCTGAGGAAGTGGCAACACCAAGATAATGCTGATTTTCTTACCCTTCTTTTCCAGTGTTACAGAAACAGTGTTACACCTGATAACCAGGTGCTGGCTGAATGCCTCACATGGGGATTGCTGTGCAGGTAAATAACTAACAATGCTCACCTTATTCACAGGAACTGCTTTGTGCAAAACTGCTCAAATCTCAGCCAGAAAGGATCCAAAAGCTCAGTGTCTCTGGACGAAAATGCTTTTCATTTCAAACAATGGCAGTACTGACCCCTGTTAAGAGTAGCTCGATTAAATGCAGCCAGAAAGGGCAGAGGAAAACCAGAGCAGCTTTAATCTTTTTTCTAAAAGTTTTCTAACTTGTACTTGCTTTGCATAAGGAGCAACAAAATCACAAACAGGCAAATGCATACAGAATTCTTTTATTTAACTTAAATCATGTAGTACTGAAACTACTAGAAAAAAGCAGAGTAAGAGAAACTAAAGGAGCCTTAGCTTCAGCCATTCAAAATAGACAAAGTTTCTTCTTTTCATAATGTAAAGAATCCCGAGTATATCGCAGTAACAGGAATAAATTCTTACAACAGAATATACAAAAACATTTTCAATTTTTTTTTTTATCTACTGATTCATTTTAATATAAACACAGGAATTTCTTTAGGAATAATTTATACACAGCAAGTCTTTTTATGTAATAAATTGGCCATGTTGTTGTTTAATTTTCTCTTAAAAAAATTTAAACAAGAAAAATTGGAAAATGTATTTGCAACTGCATCCATTCCTTAGCACTTTCTAGTTTTTTGTCCCAGAGGTAGACAAACTCTGGCCAATCCTTTCATCTCAAACCTCACTGGTTCAGAAAACAGAAGAAATGAAAGGTGTCCCTGTCCACAGCAGAGGGGTTGGATCTTCAATATTCTTAAATAACAATAAATGGTGTCCCTGCCTCGCTCATTTCCTCATTTCAACAAAGCTTCCAATGGTACTCAAGAGCTTTAGAGGCTGCATACAAACATTTAAAGAGATAAGAAATTTGCAAAGAGTTCTTCAATAGTAGTTACGAAAACCATCTTCCCTCTTTCCCTTATGCAGTTGCATCCTTCAGAGCACAAGGCCCCTGTGGCACAGGTGCTGAGTGGCCCCGGAGAGCCTGGGGAGCAGCAAACCCCACTCTGTTTCCCCGACCAGTGAGGTTCTTGTAATCCATGAAGGTAACTGCTCTTGACAGTAAAGTGAAATGACCAGGTAAGATGATCCCACCCCAACCAGAGGGCTCTGGAAGACCAGGATACTGAAGATACAGAACATTTTCCTAACTCCTTTACTCACTCGCTGTATACTGGGTCACAAAACTTGGGCGGGATGGGGGAGAGGGACAAGCCATGAATTGGACAAGTCAGCAATTCCTTTTTGGCATATTGTAAAGCTAACTAGTAACTGGTACCATGGAAAAACTGATCACAGACAGACACACTCACACACAGACACAGAAAAGTGCCCTTAAATTATATTTTAGGCATTTATAAACTACAAACATTTTATAAAATTATTCTATGTACTTACAAAATGCAATGAAACATTTAATTAGTTCTTGTAAACCAGATCTTCGTCAACTGACTACCCGTAATCTACTGGACTTAAAGCCCTATTGAAAATGCTAATTCATGGTTACTAATCAACGAAACGCACACCCAAAAAAAATATATGAGCACACACGCAAATGCACACACACAAACTAGTGAAGTCCTAAGGTACTTGCAAAACAGGCTGACTGTAGGTGAGACAGATCCGCACAGGCCGATGACCAACCACTGTCACGTTCCTGGTAAGGAATTCACTGCTCCAGCTGCAAAGTCCAGAGGTTCATTTACAAGTACCAACGATGACAATTGTGACACCTGAGTGCTGATGCTGTCCCACAGATTAAGCTCAGGATACTACTTCAAACTTCTGCCACGCCCTGTGTCTCTGTAAATCCCCACTGCTGCGTCCTCTGTTTTCAGGTGTCTCCCCACAAACTCCTCCGTGCTGACTGACCCGGCTGCTCCATGTCAGAGGCTGTTCAGCACCTCTGAGCAACCAGTTCTGAGCCAAGGTGTCCTTTGAAGCCCTCCTGCCTACTTGAGTTCTGTATCTTCAGCACCCCTGGCCACGTGTGTTGTTTCTACACATCATTCTTCAATCCTTGTCTGCACATCTACTCATGGGTTAAGTTGCAATATCTGGCTTTATCACTGGTTAGTAAGGAGTGGATCCCTTGCACCTTCCTCCACTGTTGTTCAGCCCAGTGATTGAATACACGGTTGACAAACAAAATAAGAATAACAGGAAACAAGTGTTACTTGTACTAATGGAATGAAAAGGGTTTAAATATATATATCTATATTATAGATATACATATGCAGATATATATATGTATATATAGATATATATGTATGGAGTTACACCAGTAATAGGAGTGTTGTTCACTTCGACTCGGATTGTACTGAACACCCCTCAGCAGCTCCCAGAGGGCCTGACAGCAGCTCCCTCTGGTCACCAGTCGTCCTGGGCAAACTGGGCTTTCTTTCCTTTGTTTTAAGAGACCAAGAGGAGCATCAGCGTGGCCGCACTTGGAACCACACAGCACTTGGCACCAGCTGGGAGGAGCAGGGGCATCACACAGGGTGGCTCCTCACCTTGCACCGTGCTCGGCTGCTGCCTCTGGTTTATCATCCCCCCAAGGAGCACCTGATTTAGTGCCACAGCTGTGTTTGCACAGGAGTCGTGTTCCCTTGCAACCAAACCACCTCCTCTGCCACAGGCACTCTGAAATGCCAGTCAGGAGAGACCCAGAGCCGAGCCCTGCAACCCCAGCCACCTGCTCCCCTCGGCGACGCCAACTCCTTATCCCACTGCATCGAAACATCTTGGTGCCATTCGTCAAAGTCCTGGTTTTCAGGGCTGGGTGGGCTTTTGTGTTTAATTTATAAACAAACTGGATTACTTTAACTTTATTCAAACATAGCTGAAGTTCTAAATAAATTTTCCATACCAGACAAGCCAGTGGTCTCAGGGAAGAACAACATTACAAACCATATTATGACTCTATCAAGCCAACATTAATTCTCAGTTGTTCACATGCACAAACAACTCGATTTACTGTCCAAGGGAAGTCTGCATGAAAAACCCATGTGAATAAAGCTATTCAAAATGCACAAAACACAACAAAAAAAGCTATGGAAACAAACAGAACAAAAAAGGAATTAAGCTTGAATTGCAAACACAGAACGCAATGGTATCATGAAGGTGGTTTGGTCCAGGAGAGCTGACTGCCATCACGGACGCGAGGCCTCGTGGCTGTCTTCTACTGAAGTGTTTTTTGAAATGCTTCTCGTGATGCTATGTCATTAGTGTTTCTTCCTAATGCATTGTAAAACCACCTACATACAATTCTACAAACCAGGAACTCGGACAGTTTTAACAAAACCCTCCTAGCCAGCTGAAAGATCTGAGGATCTCCAGTTGTGGTAATCAATATGTGCAAGGGAGGGGAACAGCCACTGCATCCAAAGGTCACTGGAACATCATCAAACATGGAAAACCAAAACAGTCTAGTGAAAACTTCCAATTTTGCTGGTTTCTCAGGACTAGGGAGAAACGCTCCCTCCAAAGACAAACTGTAGTAATTAACCACAGCGCTGTGTATCCAAGAGGCCGTGTACAACTCCAAGTAGCCAAGCACCACATTACTCAGATACCACAACCAACACCTGCACGAACAGCTGCCAGAGCTGGAAAAAAGGAAACATTATACATCAAGCTGATGGCAAGCTCGTGTTAGTCCTGTGTGCTTGTAAACCAGTTACACGCTGTCAAGAGGGCAGTTAAAATTTGATGGCTGGTCCATCAGAATCCACAGTTATAATGCATATAAACAGGGGAAGAAAAGGGAACTGACTTTTTACTGGCACATTAAAAGAAATCAATTCAATGTTAGTTTTGAAGGAAAAAAAAAAAAATCAGTGCTCTCATCAAACAGAAGCAGCAAAGACAAAAGCTGTAAATTTGATGTAGTATTATCATCAGGCAGCCTGTGACAGGTTTTGGTCAAGAAAGCAATGCCATCACATATGAGCCAATTTATTTTTGGGTTCTGATTCAGCCAAATATCTTTTTGATGCTTGTGACATCTGAGCAAGAACCAGCAGGAATGACTTAGCCCATTCTACAGGACAAACAGAAAGACCATTCCCTTTAGTACTTCTTCTGGACCTTCAAACATTGTAAACATTTGATTTCTGTAACAGATTTCAGGGAATACTCACAATTTGAAGTTCCCATATCAGGTCAGCTGCGTTTCCACTCATCCAAACGCAGCATTCTGCTGCTGACCCAAGGGCTGCTGTGACAGCACATTAGAAAGCATCTGTGTTTCCCTAACGAATGCTCAACCTAAGTCAGACTACTCTTGGATTTCTCCTCACAACAACGAATCTGAAAAAATTGGAGAAACCCCTTGGAATTGAAGCAAATATTCTGAGGTGACCCTCTGTGACAGGCAGTGACTGTTCCCCTCTAGAACCTAGAGTATGTGGTATATGGAGTGAGAGGTTACCAGTATCAACGGCGTTTATTGGCTGCTGAGAAATGTGAGATGTACTTTTTTTATATACACACATATAAAAAAATAAGAGTGAGGTAGATAAATGTTTGAAAAAAAAAAAATCAAAAACTGTCCCCCTGTCATACTCTAAAACCCTTATCTCAGTATTTAAACTCATTATGGGGCATCTCTACAGTGATTTAAACTGATATCACAAAAATAAATAAAAAATCCTACATAGAATACCTTCTTAATTAACTTTTTTGTCTTTTTCATTTTCAGAAGGGAAAAATGACTATGGGACAGAGGCAAGAGAAGATAATGGGACCTAAACTACACAAGCAAAAAGCACTACAAACTTTTAAAAATCTCCAGTCAAAACTAGCAATCAGTATATTTTAATTCATTGTTCTTACTTAAAAGATTTGAACATTTCCATCCCAGAACCATCTCTTCCTGCCATCGTTTGGTTGGATCAGTGCTAAACAAAGGCCTAGACTGGAACTAAGGTAAGATGAGCGACTGGTACGACTCCTTGGCTGCCGACCTCCTGACGGCCCCTCCTTCCCCTCTCACCAAGGCTTCTGCAACTGAACAAACAAGTTCACTCCTCTTCTTTTGTTCTGAGGTTTGGTCTATGATTTAAGCCACAAGCTTGGACTTGTACAGGTTTCCATAGCTGCCAACGCTTCACTGTTTGCCAGCCAAGCCGCTGGCCCCAGCTCCCAGCTTCCCCCCAGCCCCACGGAAACGGCGCGGGGGAGTCCCTTTGCTTGGGGGTGCTTTTCTTCACCGGGGGTGTGAAGTGCAGCCCAGGTGCCCTCCACGAGAGCATCCCTCCACGAGGGCTTCCCCATCAGGAAGGTGAAGAGCTGGGGTTGGCTGGAGCCAGGTGATCGATGGCCACCCTAGGAATGCCTGGCATCGCCAGCTGCACCTGGCACAGCTCTTGTTCACAGGGTGGAAGGGTTAAAAAGAGTCTTTAAGGATCAGAGATCCAAAAGCCTGGTGTCTGCTGTTGTACCCAACTAATAATTTAAAAAGAATACATGTACGTGTGTGTGTGTGTCTGTGTGGGGATGGGCGGTTGGATGTGTGCCACGACCAGAACAAGCGGGGAGGGCAGGAGGGGTAGGACCCTTGTACAACAATGAATAGAAACACTGAACAAGAATGTACTAAATAGTTAACCTTTTGTTTCTGACCTGAGTTTGTATCACGCCTTGCACTGTAAGAGACTCGCGTGCTGTCTGGGCAGAGGTTAGTGAGAAGGAAGGAAAACTGGGGCTTAAAAACACCACAGCACTGCCAGAGTGTTCCCGTGCAGGGTGTCCCTTCTTTCTCCTTGTCCCCCTCCAAAGCCCTGTAGCCCACACAGCCAAGATGTTGTAAAACAACTAATGGGAAAAAAAAAAAAAAAAAAAAAGGAGGAAATGTATTTATAAAAAGGCATTAAACAGTTCATGGCAAATCATATGAAAGGTATCAGTTACTGGGAAGGAGGAAGTAAGAGTTACACACTATAGTACAAAGCATAAGAAAATTTGTTGAAGTGGAAGGGAAGGGAAGGAGGGCAGACCTGAAGGTTTTCATAGATTAAATCCACAAAGATAAAGAACAAAAAAAATAGCAGCTTTTTTCTGTACAGACATATAGATGAGTATCTGAACCGTAAAAAAGTTATAAAAGTGACACAAAAGACAATGTGTATGCAAATGATCCATGGTCTAACATAGAACTGCAAGACCCTTCGAGAAGTCTCAATAATAAAGAGAAAAGGTCAACAAAGCATCATATACTTGAATCCGGTTACTGCTTTTTTTTGTCTTCTCCAATTTATGTTTCTAGGTGTCTTTTCCTTGCAAGCCTGTGAAGGAAGGCAGGCTGCAACGATGGAGATCTCGGCCGCTTATTTTCAGGTTTCTCGTAACTCATTTTTGGCGGGCGGTTGACATTTTTTGTACGAAATGCACATTTGTTTAGCTCACCACTGCCAGTTTTGTCCAGAATTCACTGGGATAGGGACAGGGGTGGAGGGAGGGCTGTTTCTTTACCCCATCCCTTTTATCTTCTCCATCACAAGAAAAAAAAATAAAAATCACATTTTGTCCAGTTTTGAAAAAAGATCTAGACAATTTGACTTTTTAATTTTTTTTTTTTTAAATACCAGTGCATGACTGAATAGAACATATTGGTCAGAATCTGTTTTGAACAGAGCAGTTGATTACTGTGCTCCTTCCATGATTACAAAAAAAAAATAAAAAAAGAAACCAAAGAAACAAACAAAAACAAAAACCAGAGAGTTCATTTTTTTTGGCAAAATTTGGCAGCGTTGAAAATGGTAACAGCCTTGGACGAATGATGGCCCTTTTTTATTTTTTTTACATGTTCCTAAAAAGATTAAAGAGCAACATTAAAAATCCAGTCTTTTTTCGTTTAGGGTTTTTTTTGTGTGTGGGGTTTTTTTTTTTTTTGTTTGTGTTTTTTTGTTTGTTTGTGGTTTTTTTATAAAGACCTACAGTGTTAGGCAGGTGCTCGCAGGGGTACCGAGAACCACCTGGCCTGCAATATCTTTGATCTGATGAAAGTGCTGTACGGTTGAACTTGCACGCAGATATGTTTCCCATTATGAAGCAAAAAGAGAGACAGAAAGAAAGAGAAAGAAGAGAGAGGAGAGAGGAGAGAGAGACATCAGATCTCAAGTTTTCTGTTGCTATTAAGTGTTAACATTAAGAGTTTTAAAAGGCCAACTGTGTGCCCCATGACTGGAGTCCTTGACTGAAACAAACATCTGCTTGCATATTGAAAAAAAAGAAAAATACGGTAACTTGTTTACGGAAAAAAGGGTTCTCCCAAGTGCAGCTATGGCAGTTCTGAAGATCCACTGAGGTACAGTAGGCTTTTGAATATATTGTGATTTTCTTTCTTTCTTCCCCCAATGCCTGTGTTTGTGTGTGTTTTGTTTCTGCGAGGCTGTGGCTCCGAGGATCAGCAGGCCGAGGACTGGGGCAGCGGCAGGGCCCTCTCGTTCTTGCGGCCCCCGTTCATGTGCGCGTACGGCTGTCGCTCCTCGAAGCTGGCCCGAAGGACCACCACGCCGGGGCCGTTCTCGGCCTTGTGTCCTGAGTGCTTGTCAGTGGGTTGGAGGGTGGAGGAGGGGTCTAAAGGAATGCTCTCCATGTTTTCAGTCTCCAGGTCAAGCTCCTCTGTGTCCGGAGGCTTGTTCTCTTCACTGTAGAAGAAGGAGACCTCTTTGAAGGCTGGGTCCAGCTCGTCTTTGATGCTACCGATGATTTCCAGGAAGGAGGGTCTCATCTTTGGGTTGTACTGCCAGCACATGCGCATCAGTTCAAACCTGGGCAAGGAACACACAGGAAAAACATTTACTGAGGTGTTTTAGAGCCAGGACTGGGTTGGACCACACACTTCAGAGAATCATTCCATTCCGATGGAAGCCCAAGTGACAGAACTTTCACAGGGTTGTGGGTTCAACACCCAAAACACTCCATTTACTTAAGAGTTGGACTTGGTGATCCTGGTGGGTCCCCTCCAACTCAGAATATTCTGTGAATGCCCATGTCACATTTCCACCTTCCTTCTCATCTCCCATTTACTCCCATACCTCCTACCTCACCTTCTCCACTCCCTCCCACACACCTGCCCACATCTCGTGTCTCATGGGTTCCTGACATCCAGAACTATTTCATACTTTTATTCTGACTTGGTATTTCTCTTTTTCCTCTGAATTACCCCGTGCTTACTCAGCCGTAAGCTACATGATTGCACCTCTTGGAGTATCTTTTTCAAACAACTCATCCCACCCCATCAATACTGACTTGGAAAAAAATTAAAATAGGGAATACACGCAAGGTAAAGCACTGCCTTTTTCCCCTGAAAGAAGAAAATTACATTAAAATTAATTGTAATCCCCAGCGGACATTTGCCAATCTCAAAGACATTCTCTAATCTTTTTATTTTAAAATTAGGTTGTTTTCATTTACGGCCAGGGATGCATTAATATTTTACGGAGTGTGAGATCATCTGTTTAAGCACATCCATGATTAGATCTGTACAATGTCCCGTGCTGGCAAAACAAAACCACAAAATGAAACAGTAATACAGACATAATGAAAACAGCATTTTCATGACACAGCAAAATTGGATATTCCCAGGAGATCGCCCTGAGCTTTAAACATAACACAAGAAAGGATTTCACTGTCTGTGAAGGGGGAATAGGGATGTCTTCTGTTAACACAGTGCAGTAATAGGACAAATTTAAATAAGAAAAGGAAGATTAGCATTAATTCTTCCAGCCAATCCTCTGTGTACACAGTGCTCAGAGGAACACGCTGTGTGGAGGAAGTCACAGCTGGCCAAAACTACTACTCTGTGCTAGAGTAAGAATGGATCTAAAAATAAAATAAAGCCAAGAAATCTCTCAGTTAAGGTAATGCACTGGAGAATTCTTCATGTCTCTGACTCACCTGCCAGCACTGGGACCTGCAGCCCCAGTCAGACCCCCTTGGCTTGCTGGGGTTTATTTCCCACCTTTCCCAGCCTTAAGCCAGGTCACCTAAACTTTTAGCTTTAATTCTAGAGAACAACAATACCATATTTCCAACTTCCACAGATTTTCAGAGCTCAAACAAGCAATTCTATTTGATCTTTTCATTAGCTCTCACTGCCTTGTTCCCTCAGTTTACCAGATAACCTGCATCAGTGTGGAAAGATTTTATTTTTAAATTAAAAAGACAAAAACAAACGAAAAAAAAATCACTCTCTTTTTGAACATGACTGAAGTCCATCCTAGAGTAATGTCCCTACTCTAGAACAAACCTTCCGACAGGACTGACACAGAGCTGGAAAACCCTGTGCTCTGCAGCCCATGGTGGGTCTGGAGAGAGTTTGAGAACCCTGGCCTGAAACAAAACCTCGGCAAAGAAAGCCCCTCCCCAGAAACTTGGGAAATTGGGAAATACTGTGGCACCTCCACTGTGTTCTCAGCTGATGCGAAGCAGCAGAGAGGGCAAGTGGCTGTGTTTGGGCTGCAAACACTGCCGAGTGCTTCAACCAAACCCAAAGCAATCTTCACTGAAGTGCATCTAAAGTGCCCAATATCCCTGCCAGAGCTCCACTGGCACCGCTCCGCGTGAACAAACGTCAGCCACCTGAGAATGGCCTTGTGACACCCAACAAGAGCTGGCAAAACCAGTCTGTGCTGGGAGAACTCCCCGGGTACTCAATGCTGCATTGTAACCGCACGTAGACACGTAAACACTGCCCAACTCCTGCTTGTTTTTGAGTCTGTAAAAAGCCTTTCAGAGCAAAAGCGGAGCCAGACTATAAAACTGCACCGTACCCTCACCCACAAGCGGGGAGGAAAGCTTGAGACATAAATATATAAAATCCATTTCTGTTACTTCATTGCTGTTTCCCTTCCAGCTGACTGCTGCGTCCCTGAATAGAAGCTTGGCTGGAGCCAGGAACTCTGGATATTCACTGGCACTGTGCCCCGAGGCCTAAGGGCAATGCTAAGGAGATACCACAAGCAGCGGAGTAATGCATGTGACATCAGCACAAACAAGGACATGTGATGTTTCTTTTAAGCCATTCCAGATTTAAAAACCCTACAGAGTTCCCATAAAAGGATTTTTTTTCCTTTTTGACTCTGTGTGTTGGCAGACTTTGTTTACATTATCTTAAACAAAATAAAAACCTTTCCAATAGACAATGGAGGAATTTACAGGCTGTTAATACAACCTGAGCAGATTTATGAAGTACGTTCCTGACTGGTGGCAAGTGAGCTCCATGGAGCTGGAGGCATCATCATGGGACAGGGGAATAGCTAGCATCCCTCTGTGCATCTTTTGCTCAAGGAACTGAGCAGAAATTGAGACATTAAAAAAAAACAGAAAATGGAAAGTTCCTATAGAAGCTGCATTCCATTTGTGCTTTGCAACACTTGATTTGGTGGGGAAAAGCAAAAGGACCTCTCCTCCCCTGCTGGTGCCGTGTGCTGCCAGTGCCTCTGCAGAGCAACCCCGGGTTCTAAGCAGGAACAAAGGGAAGTCAGCTCTGCGTAAATAGTCTACAATGCATGTGGGGGAAGCAATCCTGCTTCAAAAACAGAGTGGAATTTCAGCCTCCACAACTTTTAAAAGCCCCATGGGAACACACTGTCTGAGAACTTCAGCTGTACCAAAGCTCAGTGCCACGCAGCCGTCACCTGATGAGCAGTGCCATAACAATGGGAGGACATAAAAACATCACTGAGTGCACAGGAAGAGGAGAAAAACAGCAAAGCTTCTCCTGGCACCGCCTTACTGAACCATCTGTCTTATTGCATGGTTCTGTCTGCAAAGCCAACGCGAACTATGCCAGGAGGGTGTAGCATAAACACAACTGAGGCTTGTTTCACCCTGTGCTAGAGAGTAAAGAGTCTCCAGAAACACCCTCTCCTTTGTGCTTCGCCCTTTCACAGGGATTCACCACCTCCCAGCCGCAGGACAACCCCCTGTAAAATCCCCCTTTGCCCAAGCATCTGACACAGCCACGCTGCAGAACAGAACCTCTGCAGCTCCACCTAAAAGCTACTGACAAACTGCTACCAGGGTCAGGGGAGTGCAGGCACTGATGAGCACAACCAGCACAGCAGTGATGGAGACACAGAGTGTCCCAGCCTGCCTGCTCCATGCAGAATTCATGGGGGGAACAGGAGGTCCTGAGGGGAGCTTCTGCTCCACAGCTGGAGGGTGCAGGGCTGTGTCAACATCACATCACCCGCTTGCCTAAAAATAGCAGATTTGGTGACAGCAAGATTCTTCTCTCTGTTCTTATCTACACTTCCCCAGAGCAGTTACCTCCTCCACCTGCTCTGAAGGTTTCTCTCTGTCAGCACCCTCCCCTCTCTCCACAGACAGGTCCACTGATATTCTGACCAGAATTTCAGTTGCTTCCAAGTCAAACTAATTTAAAGAACAAAGTCCCTGTGCATTTGTAGCTACCACGTGAGACACGGGAGCACAGACCTCCCCTTCTCCCCTGCTTCCAGGCAGCACCAAGCCCAAGTGACCTCCCTGCAGGAGGGCTTTGCTTTTGGGACATCTTGAGTTAATACTGGGAGTCAATACTAAAATATCACAGACCAGTCTACACCAGCAAGAATTTGTGCTGCCTAAAAACACCTCCCACTAGCACAGACATGCCAAGAAACCTGTCTTTAAACAAATCTCTTAGCAATCTCCACAAAAGAGAGGATCCCTTGGTTTACAAAGGGTTTTGTAAAGCACTGGAGAAAGCAGTAGCCTGGAACATGCTGGGATGCAGGGTAAGATCCATATGCAATTTCAGGGCTCTTGGAAACTGTTAGAAACACTTTTCTGCCCATGTCCTAATTCTCCTGTAGGTCCCCAGCTGATAAGAAGGTTGCTGGGTCCTGGAGAGGACCTGTGCCTACAGACCTCTGGTCCTGGCAGCAGCTACAGTGTGTGAGTGAGGACTGGGAGCAGAGGGGAGGTCACCGAGGGTGGCACAGCACTATCACAGCATCCTGGGCAGACAAAGAAGCGAAAACATGCAAAGAATAAAGCACCACAGGAACAGAAGAGGTTTTTGGATGGCCAAGTGCATGTGCAGGGAACAAAGGTGAAGGTTATTCCTGGAACTCCCTACTGTTATTCCTACAACTGCCTATTTGAATTTCAGTAGATTTGGGTGTCTGTACTAAAACAAAGACAAAATAAGCTGAAAGGGAGCAAAAGCAAGTCACAGTAAGGTCAATACATTGGGATTTTTTTCTTTTTTTTACATTTGGGATAACGCCAGGATGTTTTATACTCAACTTTATCACTGAAAAAAAGCAAACCAAAAAATCACCACTAAAGTAGATGTGCCTTAGGTCTGAGTTCAGCCTCATTTCTTCTTCTGACAGAGCAAAGCAGTACAATTCAAAGGCAGACTATTTTTTTTTAATTTTGCACCTCTGCACTGTCAGGCTGAATCCTGCTGGGCAGAAACAACGTGTGAACAGCTTCTCCACAAGGAGCAGCACAAGAAAGGCCTTGGCTGTTACACACCGGTGCAAAGATTCACTCTGCCAGACTTGAACCAAGTTCTCCCAGCTCACAAGCCAGGATCTTGAAAGTGGATTCATCCAGTAGCAACAGCCCTGGAGCAGAGGAGATTCCCCGAGGAGGGGGAGGAAGGAGAACTGGGTGGGCTGCAGCAGAGGGAACTTCTGACTCCCCTCCCAGCCCTGCTCATACCACACACACCCCAGGTTAACAGGAATTCTAATGCTGGATCTCTCCCCAGTGAGTTTGTTCTCACTGCAGAGGTGCTTTTTTCCTGTGAACTCAGGAGCTGAACCCTTCACATCCCCATTCTTCCCCACTTGTGCCCACCCCCCATTACACACCTCTGACTGTGTTAAACAATGTCCAGTCAATCCGACTGCCAGGAATTCTCCAGAGCATCGAGAAAGGGAAGGAATGTGAAACCAAGGAATCACATGGCAGCTACACCTCCCTCTGCATATACCACCCACCCCCCTCAAACAACAAAACAACACTGCCTGTCATCTGAAACCACAGCCAGGCTCCAGCCAAAAAAGCTATTTTCCTAAGAATCCCAAGCAGCTGAGGCCCTTAAGTGATTGTATCCCTTCTGTGGGCCTCCAGCAAATTTCAATAACTGCAAGACGCAGTATTTCCTTCCCAAAAGTCAGTTTGGGAAGTATATCAAAGCAATAAAGTCTGAACAACTGAAACTGCTGTACACAAAGGCCAGCAGAAGTATTTCAGCAATGTAAAGCTAAAAACTGAAGCTGCTGCACTGCACACCCTCCTCTGCTGCTGCGAGGCTTTGGGTTGGTCCTGGGGTAGGGAGAGGTTTTTCTGCAGAAAACCTCTCCCTGTGCTTGCAGGGAAGGAAACTGTTAGCAGTTTATCTCAATGGGACGAGTGCTCTGACTGAAATAGCAGATCCAACCCAACTTCAGATACTTGAATTTATCTGTATGCTGACTATAAAATTGAATTCCAGTGTTTACACACATTTCAGCTTGTCCCCTGCTCTTTTTTCTCTTTATGCTCAACAGAATTACTTTAAGCAGGAGAGACATGATTTAGGCACAGAGCCTCCTAGTGTAGCAAGTGTCACTTACGGGTTTTTATTAAGCCTAATTTTATTTAGTAACACAAAGCTTGGGTTTTGTTTGCTTATTAGAGGAGATAGATAGCCCAAGGTGAGATTCTGGCCACAAGGAAAGTTGTTTTCTGGAATGTCTCACTACCATAAAAGACTGGATTGACAGAGCCTATTCGAGCAGCCCCTCCCACGACTGTCACTCACTAACAGCCCCTCCCGTGGTAGCTGGGAAGAGCAGACACTGCAGGGCTCAGGAAGCACAAGCTGTGCCCGCAGGGCAGTGGTGGCACTTACAGCATGTCAGGACAATTGTCTGGCTTTTCCAGCAGCCCCCCTTCCATGACGAAGCGCAGCACCTGCTCGTTGGTCATGCCCTGGTACGGCTGCTCCGCCAGCGTCGCGATCTCCCACAGCACCACTCCGAAGGACCTGCAGGGAAGATCACAGTTTTAGGGGTCCAAGCCATCTTTACAAAGGTGTATTTCTTACAAGATGCTGAGTAGTGTTATGGGTGTCCATGGGTATTTTCTTTTAACATAGAATTCCAGTTGCTCAGAAAACACGTGCCTCTGGTGACAGTCACATCCCCTCCCTCAAGACACTGCTGACTTCAAACACACCTACTCTGGTGAGAAAAGGGCCGGTGAGAAAAACTCAGTTACCCCTTTGCAACATGTATGCAACTATGTTCTTGAAGCAGAGCTTCCAGCTTCTTCCAGATAACTACAAAGGACAGCAGAAGTGAAAAAAGCAGTTTGTCTAATAATAGGAATTGATTACTGGCGAAGGAAGGTAAGCATAGTTATGTAATTGGGTAGTTTGGATCTAAGTATTGACACTTTCTAAAAATATCTCCATTTAAAATTAGTTTATTGAGCAGACACAGCTCAAATTGTCTGCCCTGCACTGAAGAGTCATCTACTTTTAGAGCTGCTGGGCAAAGAAGGAAAATCTCAATGCTGTCTGACTTGTGTGGTAAAATGCTGAGTCAAGCTGAGTGAAAAACACGCAGTTCCACTGGGGAGGTGTTATGAAAACAGGAGTCCAGTGTCATTAGCTGGTTATGGCCGAGTGGTTTTATCTTTCAGCTATCCCTGGGATCTAAACTGGTTTGCATCTGGAGCCAGAAGCCACAAACTGCCTTGCAATTGTTTTCCTTTCAGGGGAGGGAGGGACAGGGGGTCAACTCAACATTTGGGTGCCTTTGAAGCTTCTTTGATCACCGCAGGGATAATGAAGAAAAGCCTTGCACACCTACTCGTCAGATTATCCTAACAAATAAACTCAGGTTGCTCCTTCCAGGCAACTACCAGCCCTGAAAAAATGCAAGATGCTGAGGACTTATTTATAGAAATCCACCCTCACCCTGAACAGTATTACATTAATTTTAAAATGTCCTCCTTCCCTAAATACAACAAAAACAGTCCTGTCTAATTACCTCATTCTTCAGCCTGAAAAGCAATAAAAGAATGAGTTGCTAAAATAAAGCTCCACCCTTCAAACCTCCAGACACTCTTCCTGCAGTTGCCATTTCACCTTACAGCTTATAAATCCTGGACTCTGACCACTCAACAGGGTTTTGTCTTTTTGACATCTTGGCTTCTAAAACTGATCTCGAAGAACATGGAACTACATCTCACAATATCTGCCCAGAAAGGCAGGAAAAACCTTTTGTTTACTGTTTGATGCAAATAAATGGCCTCCAAAACAGCCAAGCTCCACAGTTTACACTGAGCTTTCAGTGTAAACTGAAAATTTCAATTTCAAATCTGAACCAACAGAAGGAATCAGGAAAAATTTCCTGGCATGATGAGACCTCCAATGTATAGTGCCTGGTGTAAAAGTTACTGAGAAGGAATGATCCTTTTAGCCATAAGCAGATCAAGTAAATAGACAGTATTTCATGACAGTGTTAAGGCAAGCTCCATTACATTTGGAATTTAGATTGAAATTTCTCTGTCGCTGTGGATACATGTTCTAAACAAACAGCAAATTTCTCATGTTGAGCCCATTTTTTTTGTGCCTCCAGACAAGTACACCCCTGTGAACCAAATTTCAGAGTAAATCACTTCTAACAATTCAGATGCCAAACCATCCCAAGGAGAAACTCTCCGAAATACCCACGAGTACTGTGGGCCTCCTCTCCATAAAGCAATTTTTTTCCTCTCTATGCTTTCAAGTAAAATTCTGTCAAGATTTTACTGCTCCTCCTCTTCAGCTCTCCAATCCTGTAATCAGTAAACTACTTTCCAGGCCAGGATATTCACTCAGACTGTCCCAGAGATGAACTGCAATACTGTTTGCACAATCCTGCTTTGGACTGATGGACCAACAAATGCCAAATGGTGGAATCCCAGGACGGTTTGGGCTGGAAGGGACCTTAAAGCCCATATTGTTCCACCTCCTGCAGGGGCACCTTCTGCCATCCCAGTTTGCTCCAAACCCCATCCAACCTGGCCTTGGACACTTCCAGGGATCCAGGAGCAGCCACAGCTTCTCTGGGCACCCTATGCCAGGGCCTCACCACCCTCAGAGGGAAGAAATTCCTCCCAATATCCCATCTGAACCTCCTCTCTTCTTGTTAGGGAAGCATTTATGTACTTCCTCTGACAACTACAATTTACTTCTGACGCTCGATTTGGCATCACACCTGGAGTTCTTTTGTTTGGAATTTAAATTATGTTTGAAGAATAACATCACATAACAGTCCTAGGCTAAAGGAAAGCACGTGGGGAACACACATGGGATGTCCCCACTGCTCTCCCTGAGCTGCTGCCGAACCCTTCGGAGGCAATGGCTGGACCCAAAAATTCCTGTTGCGTGGTAGGAACAGGCAGCTCTGCCAGCTCTTCACTCCAGGCTTGGTCAGTTCTGCACCTGGGGATTTTCTAGTGATATAGTCCAAATTTCTGTCTGCTTTGTGAAGCCATTACAAGTCCCAAAATTCTTTTACTGAGAGGACTGCCAAAAGCATGCCTGCACTGTTCCATCAGATAAATGGCTCATACAGGGCTTCCCTTCAACCCAACGTGGTTGTTTTCATCTGCTTCCAAGTTCTGAGGGTTACTGGATTCAAAAGTAAGTTACTAGCCATATGTAAAATAAAATTTAAGCATCATTCTGCTGCTTTGCTTTTTCACTTGAATTCCTCTTAGGAACTTTTAGTTCAGAGCTGGTGCTGTGAACTACAGGCCACTGAGTCCAAACTCCTCAACAAGCTGCTCAAGGAAAATGCAGTTTACTCCTAAAACACCATTCCTACTGACTTTTAGACATTTGGAGGCAATCAGCTGCCAATCCTGTAACAGATCAGCAGTAAAAACATCTTGTTAGGAAGGCAGAGAAACCATAAAAGACAGAAGTTCTGCCAGTACACAACCATCTTCTGTCAAGTCCTCCTTACTTATCTCCAAAAGCTGGGGGGTGTGTGGGGAATTGTTCCAGGGGATTACTTCTCCTAAGTACATGCCTCTATTAATAACTGCACAGATACAGCAAGCATGCAGTGTGCTTTGAAAGAAAACCCTATTTCTGCATCTTGCAGTACATAAAACAAGCAAACGAAGCTCCAAATGGAGAGGGATATGCACAAGGGAGAACTCCCCAAAAAAGCCTTCAGGAGTACACAACCCATCTGGGGGAAAGTGGAGTCATTTACACAGAAGGTTTTGATGGGAAAGCAGGTCAGCACTAGGAACCTTTCTATATTCTTGGCAACTTTTAATGCTTTTCTTGAAGGAGGGCAATTTAAAAAATGACAACTTGCTCTTCCAGGTGAAGGTAATGTTTTTCACTGCACAACTGACTTTATAACTAACAGCAGGAAAACATGCTGCCACCTCCAGTTTTGGAAATCCATTTAATTCTGCCCTCCCTGAGAGCAAAATTTAACCTCGCGAGTTCTTGCTGAAACATGAACTTGTGGAACAAGAGAGTTACCTTTGAATGGACAGGAGAAGCAGTACACTTAGTTAGGTTTACTAACACAAGAAGAGAGGCTAGAAAGAAGGGGGTTAAAGCAGTTTTCAGAGCCCCTTTTTTGTTACCAGACGTCGGAGTGCGTTGTGAAGACTCCATCTTTCAGTGACTCCGGGGACATCCAGCGCACAGGCAGCAAACCCTTCCCTCCTTTCCGGTAATAATCTGTCTCGTAGATATCTCTCGTCATGCCAAAATCTAGAAGGTAGAAATATTCTGAATTTGTGTGAGAAAATGATGAAGGTTTCTCTTTCCTACAAGCCAGAGAATCTTACTGGGATGTGAGGAATCTGCACTGTGTTCCCACGACACTTGACTTTGCAGACACTTCAGCTGCTGCCTCAGGGCTGGTGACCTTCCCTCCCAACAACACCAACTGACTGTGCCACTGACTTCAGGGGTGACAAGTCTGAATGGTTTAAATGTAGGAATATGAGAAGTTACAGCATTTATGCTCAAGCTTTGCAGTAAGATGAGTCTTCTGAAGGTCATATAATTCACTAATTGTTCCCTAAAATGCAATGACTTTCTTTTTTTTTTAAGGAGTGTAAGGAGCTCTTTTAGTTCTTATAACTACTGTGTTTAATTGAAGAACCTCACATGTTGAAGGAAACACTTCTCTTGGTTTTCTTTTCCCTATTTCCAAAGATAATTCCCAGTTTCTGCACAATATTCCATTTCAAGTGCTACAGAGGATTATGCTGCTCATTTGTGATTAACACACACAAATATTAAAGACATACTTCTGGTTATATCCATGCTTAGCTGTAAATTCGTAAGCATTTGCAAGACTTGGATCTAAAAATGTTCATCCCCTTGACTGTAACTCAGATTTATTCCAGTGTTTTTTTCTGTACAATCAGCCTGAGACAGAACTGCTGGGTCTCACACTTGCCTATTCAAACTAGTTACTGTGTTCTCAGACACCAGCCAAAAAGTTAATATATCAGGGATTATCAGTCCTCTGACTGATATTAAATGCTGTCCGATGACACAGAGGGCAAAATCCATTTTACCAACACAGACCTGTAACTGCCCCTTTTTTCCCCCCCAGAAAACACATACAGAACTCCCCCAGCTCCCTCAGTTATCACCAATCTGTGATGAGTGACCAACCACAACATTCCCTGCGTACCAGGGACACCAGTACCCTCAGTGATTATGACTAAAGAGCCCATCTGTGCAGCTCTTCCATCACTCCCACACACCAGGGTGACTTTATCCCAGCTGAACGGAAGATTCTTTCAAAATGTAATGCAAATAAGAAACAGACACGCAGTGAGCACAGGGCAGTGTGGCATAAAGCTCTTCCTCTGAGATCTGAACAGTCTGAGTTGGGGTGTTCCAGCCAAGATGCTCCTAAACTGTTTCTGCATGAGAGGATTTTCAATGCTGGTACATAAACAAGAGCAATGCAGTACATTTACAAAATGCTTCTGGGGTAACCATGAACATGTTAAAGGGAAGAAATGCACCTATCTTAAAGAACTGTAAAATAAGCTGATGGGGGCAGGAGGAGAAAACTGGAATGGGAAGGATTTAGGCTGACTTCCCACGAACCTGCAGAAAATACACAAAATCCCCAAAAGATCTTATTTCCTAATTAACTGACTCAAAATGAAATCATTTTTTCTTTCTCCCAAATGACAGGATTACTTACACAAATTATCAAAATAGCTGAGTTAAGCTCAGAGAAAAAGAATTAGTTTCCTACAGCAGAAGGCTGTTGCTATACACATTATTTTAATATGCACAACTCAAAAACAGCCAACAGCTTAAAATCACTCTCTCTGGAGAAAAGACTGAAAAAACTCATCTGACACTATTTTGGAGAGATGGTAAAAGGAAAAAAAAAATTGGTGATTTAACAGCAGAGCAGAAGAAAAGCCATTCAGCTGTCTGGGAAGCAGAACTCCAGCTTAGACTGGAAAGCACCCAGCTGAAGTCATTCTACTTCCAACTCAGCTATGATTTAAAATAATCCTAAAATTCTCATTCTTGAATCAATAAACAGGAGGTAGAATTATTTTTGTGCCTTAACCAAGTTGTGAATGACACACCAGTGGTAACTACGTCGTCCACCCAGATGTCTGCAGTACCTGCACCTAAATCACAGCTCTTTTTAAACCCACATGCTATACAATTGCCTCACTGGAACAACAGCAAGCAGAGGTATTCCAGAGGTTTCAACTCAGTGTTAACTTCTCACAAGTCTTAAATCACTGCAAGCCTTCACAAGGAACATATTTTGTTCTGCAGACATTTAAACTAGAGCTCAGTTTTAAAAATAAATAAATAAATTAAAAGCCTTCTAAGACACTGATTTTCCAGGATGATTCTATGACCTGTGTGAGGACAGCCCACCTCCAATTTTGACCGTGAAGTCCTCAGCCACCATGCAGTTCCTAGCAGCGAGGTCCCTGTGCACGAACTTGTTGGCATTGAGATAAGCCATGCCGTCAGCGATCTCTCCTGCCATCTGGATCATCTTCTTCAGGGTCGGGGGGGCCTGCCCAGGGTTGCTCTGAGCAAGATGAAGATCAAACAGTTAACAGACCACATTCTTGTGCACATACTGTCCTCATGTTCTGTTCCTTTAATTTATCCACATCGGAATTTCTACAGCAATGGCAAAAGCTGCTGAGCTCATTTTCTGCATAGGCTGTTGTGATTTCAGTGGCAAGTGACCTGTGTGTCATCTTTATCCTTCAGACCCTGTATCATGTGTGACAATTTTAGCAGTCAGACTGGTGGCCTATGCATGAGAGTTTGCTCAGGGGCTAAGATAACAGATATTTAGTTTCCAGAAGGGGCAATGGGCAGGACACACAACATGAAACAATTATCCTAACACATGCTCTTAAACCAGCCAATTTCTGTAACATCTTGATGAGAAAGTAGATCAGACAAGCGATCTAATGCAAATCTGGAAAAGAGGGCTCAGTGACACAAGAAGGGACCTATCCCATGTGGCACCCTGTGCTGCCTCATGAAAGGGCTGTTGGAGATTACACAACCGCCCATGTTTTGTCCTTAGACTGAAGGAGAAGGGCAGGAAAGGCTAATTGCCTGCTGCTTCTAACGTGAGGCTGTCTTGTTCAAGATGATTCAAACTGAAGAAATAAACACCCAACAACTCATTACTCACCTCTGTGTCTGGCCTCAATGATCTCAGGTAACTTTTGAGGTCCCCACGTGTCATCAGCTCCATGATGACCAGCGTAGGCTGGCCCTGAGAAACAACACCAAGCAGCCGAACCTGGCAGAGGAAAAACAAATCTTCAGCAGAAGCACAGCTAATTATAATTTATTCATGCTGATAGGTAGCCCTTACAGAACCTGTGGGAAAGGTCTGAATGCAGATTTGGTTCCACTTTCTGAGTGGGGTTTCACAGTAATATTACAAAGCTGCACAGAGTTGAAGCTATAAACCAAATTTCCCACTTCAGTCAGGGCAGACGTGCCCACAACAGCCTCATGTCAATGAGCACCAGGGCTGGATGAGCCACAGCCTTGTCACATCTTCAGGACTCACCACATGGTGACAGTTGAACTCCTTCATCACCGAGGCCTCGTTCAGGAACTCGATCCTCTCGCGCATGCTCGCGGACTCATTGACCGTCTTGATGGCCACCCTGGTCTCTGGCTCATCCTTCACCACTCCCTTGGCTATTCCCTCGTACACCATTCCAAAGGAGCCTTGCCCAAGCTCCCGACACATGGTGATCTTCTCCCGGGGCACCTCCCATTCATCTGGAACATACACTGAGGGGAGAGAGAACAGGCTGTGATGTTCCACTGCTGCCTGTGCTGTGATCCCTCCCTGCTCCATGACAGCAACTGCCCCAGCAGTTTCAGTGTTCAAACCCCACACAGAATGCTGAGACCTTGAACCACGTGTGCAAACAGTCCAGGGTATTTCCCATACAGAGGCAGGGAGATGATGGCATACAAATAAATCTGAAAGAAAGGTGTACATGGACTTGCAGCAGCCTCACTACAGTACTGACATAATGGGACAGAAATAAGGAACCTCAAAGCACAAAACCAGGGTGGGAAGAAGCTCAAATCAATGCTTTTGGTTAAATCTTTTCTTGGAATCCTTGCTCTCCTAATTCTCCCAGACAGCATCACACATACTTGACCATCTGCATCAGTTTAGTGTCTGCTGTATTCTCTATTAACAGACTGATTTTATGACTAGAGGGAAGCAGACTCTGATCCAGCAGCTCTTTGCATGGCACTATTCTGATCCCTTGCACACACACTGTTGCACCAGCAAAAGCAGAACTTGCTGCTGCTGCTGCAGGTCTTTGATCTGAGGCAGAAGAGAGCTCTCAGAAGGTGACTGCCAGGAGGCAGGACTGCCTCAGGCAAGAAGACATCCAAGTACTCACTGATGCTGCTGCCTATCAGTCACCAAAGGAGGGGACAGTTGTGTCACATGCTCTGCATGGGTGAAATGACAGGATGAAAATAGAGGATTATAGCATGAACACTGACAGGCCTTTAACCCTAATGGCGTTGCTATAAAAAATAACAGTAAAATAGTCTGCTGCCACTCTGGGTAAACCCATTGGTCTCCTGGGGGCTTCTGGAAACATTATTCCAGCAAGAATTCTACAACAGCAGCACCAAGCTAGCCCATAAACAGAAAAACTGAAGCCTCAAGGAAACCTGTCTGATGTTCTGATTTCTTCAAGTAGTAGGTTTGTTTCCAATAGGGCAAAACAGAGCTTAAGAGGGCAAACATGAAAGGCCAAAATTCTTCCTTCATTCCAGCAAAAACATCACTGGAAGAGTGGATGACAACCTGAAAGTGAAACTAGTGAATCTGAATTAGCCTCAGGTGGATAAAACTACAGGAAAACAATTTAAAAACTCCCCAGTTTCAATAGACAAGTGGCATTTACATATTAAAAATTGTGGATTCCAAGTGTGTGCTAATAAAACAGATAAAGTGGTTTTACAAGATGCCATTTAAAGTTTCATACCTTTCAAAGTCAGATACTAACAGAACACATGACAGTGAAAGCGTCAGAAGTGAAAGGTCCCACTCACCATCTGAGGCACTGAAGTACTCGGGGTTCACAGAAGCATAAAGTACTCCATTGCCCAGTCTGTCACTGTTCCTGTGGAAACATTGAGTGTGATTTCTTTAATCTTTAAATCTGAGTATATTTCAGACCATCTCTTCTACAGCTTTTCCACTGCTTGTTCAACCACAGAATATTATTTACTGTATGTGGAGTTTTTCAGACAAAGGGGACAAACTGAAATCTTATATACCTCACAAAACCAATGGGATCACAGTCCAGAATAGCTTCCCAGGAATTCTGGACTCCACCAAATTAGCACCAGGAAAATGTAAACACAAGGTACTTTTAGCTGCTGGGTAAACTTGTTTTAAGAAAGGCAGCTATGTTTTTATAAAACCAAGAGACATGTGGCTGAGAATGCACTTTACTTTTGTGGAAGAGAAGTTTTTTAGCAAAAGACAAGACTGTTTCTAGTGGGGGATTCCATCAACTATTTCCTAAGTGGATCTATTTTTTTATTTAAAACCGCACAATGCCACACCTCCCAATTTTACTGGGGTGATTTTCAGAACAAGACACATAATAAATGCACTTTGAGAGCTTTTGCAGGAGACAGGCTCACAAACAAACATTCTTGTGCTAGAACAACAGTTTAAAGAAGGAAAAATTAACAGGAATTTCACATAGGAGAGCCTCATGAAGGCAAAGCAGGTATTGTAATCACTAGAGACAAAGCCCTTTCTGGAGAGCTTGAGTAGAACTGGTACCACTGTCTGGAGTGCTACGAGTGAGTTAGAGTTGGAAACATGGGATACTCAATGAGCATAATTAATGAGAGACTAATAAAAAAACTCCATAACTAGAAAATTGCAAGAATGAACATTTGTACTGCTATTAAGTTTTCATTATGTATTTCAATGAAATAAAAAAAAAAAAATCACTAGTTACAAAAAAACCAAAACTGAGGAAAACAAATTAACAGCACAGTCCCAATGACTGCTCTTGGCCAGGATATAATTTTTTAAGTGGATATAAATACTTACAAAAACCCTCCTGAATTTGAAAAAAATTAGAGTAACCGAAACAGAACTAAGTTTTCCTGATTTATATTGACCCATAGTTCAGTCAAATCTTCTGATTATGAAAGTCCAGTGTGTGCCATCACTGTCCCACTGCTATGTTCCTCACAAGCCTTCCTCTTCCCACTCAAACATGATACTGCAATAAAAAGCCTCTTCATATCTCCAGTAGCAGCAGCCAGATGCTGGTAACTCTAAACCACCTCCTTTTCCACACCGAGGCAGAATCTACTTCAGCCTCTCGACTCCTTTGAATGCCATTTATCTTTTTAATTTCTAACTCATTCCATGGAGGCAGATTTGAAAATAAACAATTCCCCTCCTGCAGGTTTGGGCACCAGCACATAGAACTCACCTCTTTTTGTTAAAGATGTAGAGCATTATCAGCAATCCCCCAAGGATGAGCAGCAGAGCAATAGGGAGCACAATTACCAAGTGCAGGAAGTTTCCATAGTTTGCTGCTGCAACCAAGAAGAAAACAATTGTATCAGGGTTTCTATAAAACCTCTGTTAACAAAGAAACATTCAAAACCCACTCAGTGTATTTCCATACAGGGAAGAAATCAAAGTTCTCATTTTCTTGTCTGATATGGAAAAATATACTCGGAAACCCTCCCTGACTGCAGATGAGTGAAAGAAGAAAGCAGACACTGAAAGGCATTAATTTAGTACAGAACAGTGTCTGTCTGGGCTTTGTTTTCACAAGTTAGGCTTAAAGGACTTGCATTCCTCAGTGAACAATATCCAATTGTTCACTTGCACATTCACCTTTTTTTCCACCTTTTGTTCACCTTGCAGCTGCTTACAATCAGCACATACATGCACTGCTCTACTTCAAATTGTTCAAAGTTCAGCAACGAGAAAACCATAAAGGGATAAAAGATGGAGTTGCAGTTTTCTGGGGATATACTTGCTCTACGAGATACAGAATTTCTTGAAGAGGGTCTCTGTGGCCATGTTCTTCCATAATATAAATGACTCCCATTGTCAAGACCAGCATCACCCTTTCATCTGGACATTTTTTTTCATCAAATGCCACTCAGAACAGGTCAACCTGCCAGCCAAAAATCTACACAAAAGATTTGTTTCTCCTATTATTTTGCAATTTTTAAAGCAGGTTTGCCTTGCTGCCACAGGTTTTGTACATGCCAGCTCCATGATGTTATGGCTAACATCACATTCCCAACATAGCTGCACATCCCAGGAAGCCACAGCAGGGTGTTCTCCACACCCACACCTGGTTGCACCTCTCACAGATACCCAAAGCTGCAAGGAAAGGACCACACCTCAGATACCCCTCCTGGCTGTCAACACTTGCCAAAAAATGGACCAGAAAAGAGTTCCCAAAGAACCATCAGCAAGTAACAGGAGTATTCAGAGCACAGGCAAGAATCTCAGACACTCAGTCACATGAACACCAGGAATTATTAAAAAGACAATAATCCCCCAATTCGACACAAATAACAAACATTTGTCTTACATTTGGGCTGCACATAGAAAGAGATGGGCTCAGTCCAGGACCCATTCCCAGCTAAGGAAGTGGCCTGAACTCTGGCAGAATAGTTTCCAGGGTTCAGGTGAGTTAGTTTAGCTCCCCCAAGCTTCTTGTATTCCTGTCTGGAAACACATTCCCGCTTTTCCTACAAGAAAAAAAGCAATTTATACATGTTAATACCTTCACATTCTGGAGAAAGCAATATAGGTGCAGGACAAGTTCATTTTTATAACTAAAAGCCCCACCTGATCAGTTTTACTTACATAAGGAGATACATGGAATTTAAGAACTCAAAGTAAATAAAGTAATGACATGCTGACAGGTGCTGGGTGTCTAAACTCACAATTTCTGTTTGTGCTGCACTGCACAGAAGCCATGTAAGAAAGAACCTTTTTGTGTATAAATTAAGAGTTATGAGCAGTAATGCCAAATGCTCACCTCACCGTGCTGCCCATATTTGATTTCATACATCAGGATCAGCCCATTTGGACTTGCAGGCTCTGACCACTTCAGGTAGACAGTATTTTCCTCTTTTGCTTCCCACGATACTGTTCCTGGAATGTTATCTGCTCCCTCTGTAAAATATTTACAGGTGATGTGAGAAGAACACCTATGGCTGAAACAGGAACTTGAGGCAAGAGTTGAGGAAAATGGAAGATTCATTATATTCTTCTTAAGGTGCAGAAGCTCTGCAGCAAAAGCCATGCAAATCCAGGGAATAAACTCCATTGGCCAAGAGCCTGCTGGAGATTAGCTCAGTCTGAACTACTGGTTCCCAGAAAACCAGTGTAGAGCATACAGCTCCACCAAGCATGGGCCCTGTGTGCCAAAAAAACCTGTTTATCAGCACCTGATTATTCCTTCCCAACTCCCCCCAACACCAAAACAGTGCAGGGAGTTATTCCCACCAAATGGCTGCAGACAGCTGTAAACACCCAACCATCTGCCCCACTGACAGCCCTTTCCTAAAACAGTCATAGGAGATCTGTCCCTGTTTAAAAGAGAGTCTCATCAGCTATTCAGGAACTGCTTTATCCCCATTTAGTTCCTAATAATTTTATGTGGCTTATTCAAAACTTAACTGGAGTGTGAAGCCCACGTCAGTCTGGGCTGAAAAAAGACCACCTTCTCAAAGATACAAAAGAAAACAGGATTGTTTAGCCTTTAATTTTCAGAGGCATGTGTTAAAAATCCAGGAACATTTCTTTTCTTCTCCCTGATCTCACAGACTTCCTTCTTTCCTTGAAATAAGCAATAGTTTTTGCTTTTTTCACTGACACAGCTGGATCTGGATTATGATAGCCTTTCCTTCCAGAAACAAAACAAAATTGCTACCATTCTGCATCCAATATCCCCAGACATCTGCTGGAGTCAGAAGCTCATTGCTGGATGCATATGAGCTTACACTAAAATCATCTCTATTCTTCTCAGAAGCACAATCTGCAAAAGTCCCAAAGACGAGCACAGCATTCAATGCTTCCTATTTGAAGTAGTCTACAGGCCAGAGATTGGGCACAAAGAAACACAGTATTCCTCCTGTTCCCAGGCTGGACAAATGCATGGTCGTTCTGTGACAGAAGAAACATTTGGCAAACATTCCCACCAGCAGAACTCCAACATCTGCAAACAGTTCTGAGTGAACACAGCAAAACCAAACATTAGCAGAGAAACGTTGCTGTGGCTCTATTCAGCACACAGGGAGCTGAGGAACAAAACCTTTCAGCCCACCATGTCTGGGGGTCTCACTCCTATTGCTGGGAAACAGAGTCTCTCCTAATTATCCTGGCAGTCAACTTCTCCCTTTCTCCAGCTCCCGGCACAGACTCAAACACTTCACTCAATATGCACAACACACCAGTCAAGGACTTGAAACAAAATATCTATGTAGTTCTAATTTATCCTACTGCACAGAATTTATTTTTTACTATACCCCAATGTAATTCTAACTGGTTTGGGAGAGCTTGTCACCCCTGAGCTTGATCTCTGCCCAGTAAAGGCAGGGCTGGAGCCCTGTGTGAGCATACCTGAAGGCATGGTTCTGGCAAATACAAAGTTGGAGGCGCTGCAGCCGAGCGTGTCGGCCTCGTGGTTACAGCTGTGAATATCGATGCGGTAAAGAGTGAAAGGCTGGAGATGGGAGATCACAGTTCTTTCCTTGCCATCCACCTTGGTCTCAAAGAAGGGATATTCCACCTCGCTCTCCTCCGTGTCAGAGGCGTTGGTGAAGTGGTCGGTCCCAGTCACGTTCCTGTTCCGAGTGGCCACAGTGGCATTGGCGATTCGGAACACGTCCCTCCGCTTCCGGTCGGGCCTGAGGAGCAGACACGGGTACAGAAAAGTATCTTTAGAGAAAATCCACTTCTTCTCCAGCTTTGGGAAAACTGTGCCAAACAACCCAGCGAAACAGGCAACAGCTAACAAAAAAGCTAAATAAAGGCAACTGCAAAACAAGAGGAAAACTTTCTCTTAATCTGAACCTGCCATGTGTCAGCGCATCTCATTTCTCTCTCTTTTGGTCAGGAACCAACCAAAACTCTGAAGCTCACACTGTGCCCCAAGATGAATGTGCAAACTTCTGACCTCACACAATAAACCAAACAGCAAAAAATGGCTCCACCGTTACTCAACAAGCATCCTGGATTTGTGTTTCACGACAGTAATGTTGATGCTTAAAATAAAAATCAGATGCTAAAGGTTGAAAAGGTTAGGGGGGAAAAACTGTTTTGAAGTTTGCTGGATTAGCAAAGGAAGCTGAGCCTACTGAGAGTTAGCTTTGCAGTTGTGATGAAATTAGAATGTATTGCACTGAGAGGAGAAACCTTGGAAGGCAGCTGAAGGCCATGAATGTTCACCACCACTCGGGTGGTCATCTCTGTATCTCTACTTCTCTCACCCACACAAAAGCTCTGCAAAGGAACAATCCTCCTATGTGAGAAAATTCAGCACTAATACTGTGTAGAGCCAAAAGTTCAATGAACAGCTCTGCCTTACAGGCATCTGGGAGAAATTTAAGCAGAGTTAAAAAGTTGAGGATTTACAGCCACAACATTGCTTTCTCAAGCCCAGGGAACTGCTGTAGTGGACAGCCCCAAGCGACAGGACAAGGATCAAGATACTCTTAGGACCATGTGGATCAGGTAACCAACACCCTATGGCCACATACTGGGCTCATCCCGTGGTCCTGTCCAGACGTGAGGCTGTTCTGCACAGGAGCACCAACTACACAGGGCAGTGTGGCTTTGCTGCTCCTGCTCCTCTGTCTCCAAGGGCTGCAGGAATGCTAACGCCTGCAAAGCAAAGCCCCAGGGGAGGTAAAGGAGAATCTAAGAAGAGTTATGCTACAAAACCAATTTAAGCTTGAATCCTGCCCCTGAAATGACTTCACCAGTGCCCATGGAGCACCTGGCCAGTGCAACAGGTACCAAGGACATGAGCTAACATACTAACTGCCCTAACAGAGAGCAAGTTACAAACCAGGCAAATGAGGCCTCCCTCAAACACACGACAGGAGGAAAGATGACTCAACAGGAGAACTTAATTCACTGTCAAATATATCATCTGAGTACATGCAGCCACAGAGCAGCATGCTGCAGAGAGAGCCAAGAACAGGCTTACTCGGTTTTGAAACCTTCTGGCAGAGGTTGGATGAATTTTTTTCTTTAGGAGTTCACTACAAAAATTTCCCAAATCCCCTTACTACGTCGTGAGTAGTCCTTTTGACACTCTAACCACCATGTAAACCATGTCACAGAAATAAACACAGGCAAGAAAGAATTTCCTAAGTTAGCAACAAATTGTTTTAAGCAACACACAAGTGAATATCTTGTGAGTTAAGGCTATTTCATAGGACATACAAGCATTTGTGCCTTGTCTACACTGGTATCCACGGAAGTTACTAAACCTATTCACCCTGCTTAGGATGAGTATTGATTTACTGCTTTAGCTGAGTGGAAAGAACAAACTTTTCATCAGTAAAAAGTTGGATGCCTAGCCCTGAACAGATGAACATTTGCACAGATTCTGTGGTTAAAGCAGTGAAAGTAAAAAGTTCAATTTCAATCAACCACAAAAGCATGTGCCAATGCAAGAACTCAAAAGGCCTGACTGTATCACTGCTTTTATGGGATGCATGGAGCTCCAATTCATGGGTGGTATCTGGGGGCAGGGGGGAGTACAGCCCTACCTTGTCTTTGGGGAAAAAGATAAAGGAATACAAAACTTGTTGCTGAAAACTACAGTTGTGTCAGGAAGAAAAAAGAGCTGCAGGATAACCACAAGGCAAATGTAATTAAAACATCATGAGATTTGACATCAGTGCTTTTCGGTCAAATGGCATCCTGCATTCATGAAATGCAGAGATAAAGGCAAAAAACAAGCATCCAAGGAAATAAGGAAAAGCCTCAAGATAAAAACTTGAAAAATCATCTATTCCATTAAGGGAGAGGAAGGAGAAGAAATGCAAGAGAAAAATTAAAAGTAACACTATAAAAAATTAAATCGAATCAAAAAGATTTTAAAAACCTGGGCTATTTAACAGCAAAGCTCACTGTTCATCATGGCAATTTTAATGTCACTGCTCAGACTACACACAGAGCCTGTCCCATCCTGCTCATCAGAGAAACAAAAACCTTGAAGAATAAACTTATTCTCCTCTGGTTGTAAGTGTCTCTTCAAGACTAAGCAGAGTCCTGTTTGAAATCCACCATGGCACGAATACACATGGGGTCATCCAGAAGTTGCACAGGAGATTAGATCAACAGACTTCTTAAACAATCTTAAAAGCACCCAGTCAAATATTTTCATGCTGTATTACATGCTGCAACTGTTTCATAATAACCTGGAGACAGGTAGAACACTGGAAACAAATACTGCTATTGAGGCTTGCATTAACACATTAATTACCTTCTCCCTAGGGAAAGTAGAGAAAAAAACCTGACATCAAGTAACAAGCTGCTTAGATTTGTCCCATGGAGATGTCTCACCAGCTCATAAACTTTTATTTCCCTGACATACAGTCTCTTAAAAGTTGCTTGGCTATGCAGCTATTGCTGAGCATTGTCCCTTATCTGCCCCTGCTGTTACAAAACACCCTAATGGCAGTAATTTAAGAGAAAAGGACAAGCTTTGAGGAAGTTCTCTGTGAACTGGTCAGTTTATTTGTTACTGAGTTCAAGGCTCTATGAGTTTTCTTGGAGGGGGCAACAAAAATTTGGGAGAAGAAAACACATTTAAATTACAAATGTCTGGGGAAATAGAAAAACCTCCTTTGCAACAGACTTTCAAGTAGTTTAGACTTGACACATGGCTTTCAAAACTCCTTGCTGTGCTATTTCATGAAGTCCAAAATCAGATCTTAAGATTTCCGATGGCTCAGGAGTTACATCATGATGAGACATGGAGGCTGTAACTTCCCTGTACCTGATCTTGGCTGCTGGTTCTCACCATCACTGGGGAAACACTGCACAAATGCTCAGTGTGACCCAAACAGCTCAGGTAAGATACTTCACACCTCCCAAGAGAGGTGGTATTTAGTTCCTCATTTTTGGATAAAGCTAAGAAGCATTGCAAATATCAAAGTCTCAACCCCAACATGTCAATCCAACACATCCTTGAATAAAAATCAGAAAAATCACAATGAAGAGTGATATGAACCAGCATCAATGAGCAGCAGTGCCACACTTTAGACTTCTCAAACACAGGATTTGACCGTGGACTTCCCCTGCCAGGAGAGAGAATGAGACAAGGTGCACCACTGCGATCTGACAGTGTATTAAAGACTGTAACACAACAGCTGCACACTGCGTGCCCTGCCCCAGCATCCAATTACCCAAAGTAACAACAGCTTACCTGAAGGATAAACTGGAAACTCAAAGATCAAAATCACCAATTAATTCAGCAGTATCTACTCTGTGTTGCAGCACAGAATCATTACAATTTCACTCAACACATAAGCTGGTGTTTATCGTGGGAGAGTGGAAATATTTAATACTTCTCTGCAGCAATGACCCAGGAAACAAACAGACCCTTTGCAATTAGTGCAGTGAGAAAAGAAAATGAGTTTCAATTCTGTGAGGTGACTGTGCCCTTAATTTCAAAGATAAATCTTCGGATTAGGAACACAAGCACTTAAACGGCTATTTAGAGAAAAATCACATCTGAAACCCTTTGTCTGCCTCATGTTGCTCATCTCTGAAACCCTTATGGACAATGAGCTCCTTAAGTGCCTCTTGAGTCTGAAAAGAAACCATCACTGAAATCCTTGATCAATACAAGTAAGAACCCTTACTATGGGCTAGAATTGAAAGAAAGAAATGAAAATTGGCAAAATAGGAGAAACTCTGAAGTAAGGCTGTGGATTGTCTCACATGAAAGGAAAGGTAATGTTTGGTGTTTCTACGTGTGCTTTCACATCCAGGAAATCTCAGTTCTAGGAAGCATTAAAAAATGAAATTATCAGCCCTACTTCCACAGAAGTGCCTAAAATCCTTTACCTGGGGACAAAGATGGAGTTGTGGAGGAAGTTCTCAAAGACTTTCCGGTACTCTGCTTCCTCTTTCTCCGCTTGCTTTTCTGCCTCTGTCTTGGGACAAGCACAACAAGGTCCTTTTTCTCCCCCACAGCCCTCTGGCTTGGTGGGTTCAGTGGCTTCTTCTGTATCAATGGTCCCATCAGCATATCTTCGAATTGGGACTTTATCTTGAAAGAAAAGAACAGAGCTGGTTTCTCTTCTCTCTGGTCATGGCTTCAGCAACAATCCATGTTTACCCATTCCCTCTACTCACTGCTGTTTAGCTCTTGCCAGTGAAATGCCCTGGCAGGCAGAGCCCCAGCATTTCAACACAAGAGCATTTAGCTCTCCTACCTTTGGAGCAGTAATTGTGTCTGTACAGGTAACTGTCCTGAGGCTGCTGCTGCCAGCGCACGATGTAGTAGGAGAGGTTCCCATTGGGAAAAGAGGGAGGATTCCATTTCACAATCAGTTGGGATGAGGAGTTGGATGCTGAAATAACATCCAGGGGAATGGATGGCACTAGAGAAGGAAAAAGAAACAAAAAAGAAAGCTATTTAAATCTAGAGCACTCTACAATGTATTTCCATGCAAGCTTTTGAGTGAATCCCAGGGCATTCCTATACTGCAAGGAAAAACAACATTTTATTTCAAAGAAAGGATTTTCCACTTATGCCCCACTAACATAGGGGTTCAACTGCAACCATGTACAGTCCCACCCAAAGTTGTACTTAAATTCACCTTCACTAATGGAACAAAGCCTAAAATTCTAATTCCAAGAAGCTCCCATAGTTCCCAATGAAAGTAAATCGGAAAAAACAGTTTTAATTCAAATTTTAATGCTGCTTTCATAATTACTGAAACTATGCACATCAACAACAGAACTTGCACGAAATTACACTAATCACACCTGCAGCACTATGAACCTCTCACCCCAGAGCCCAGCATCTCACCTGCAGCATTGGTTCGAATATATATAATTTCACTTTTTGCTCCATGAATATGATGGTTTTCCATCATTGTGAGGGTAACAGCCTTGACATAAATGGCATATTGAGTCCAAGGTTTCAATCCCTGCAGCAGAATTCCAGGATTGTTCTCTTTGTTCGGTGGTAGGTCAACATCAACCATGTTCCAGCTATTGGAGCCACACGCATCTTGCCCGTCATACTCTGTCACATTTTTGAATGGTCTGAAATATTCAAAGAAAAAAGTAGCACAGATACTTATTTTCTTCCAAAGATTGTCATATAGGTATGAGAGTGTCTCACTTCAAAGATGCTCAGAGAAACAAATAAAGCTTACTTGCCTTCCACAGCAGAATAAACCACAAAAAAAAAAATCTGTATTTCCAAGCAGTACAAAATTCAGAGTTCAGTTTTAGTCATGAGCAATAAAGCAACATTCTCTAAGAAAACACTATATTTATCTCTTTTTTTACCCAAAACAGACACTGAAATGCTTCAGACATATTTAGACTTTAAATAAACATACACTAAACAGAAGCAACTCAAAACAGTTACTGACAGTGGCCAAGCTTTTTACCATAAAGAACCCAAAGTTCCAAGACTGGCCCTGACCAGTCCAATGGGCTTTCTACCCTTTTATTTCCACACAATACAAACATATTTATATAGTCAAATAGTTCTACTTTTCAGAAGTTGTAACACTGTTTCAAGAGCATAAGAACTCTTGTTATTAATATCTGTAGACTTGCCAGCACTGGTTTCATTGTAGGACATCACAACGATGTTCTTTTTCAAGTGATGCTGGACATGAACAATTTGTGCTTCCATGTCTCACATCTTTGCTCCATGGATCATTACCAGCATTCCAGACCTCCCTTTAACACCTTCAAGAGTGCTTGGAGAGTTATTTTTGTGCTCTTTTGGTTTTTTAATTACTTTAAATCTGAGCTGTTACAAGGATGTGCAAAGGCCAAAAATCAAAATAATTTGGATTTCTCCAGTAACTGCCCCACACCTTCATTATCAAGACATACTAATGCAGGAAATTACTAAAGCTGGGTAGTCTAAATAACCCCAAATCCTGAGCAGACAAGTCATCAAGGTGACAGCACAAACTCCTGACCTGTGATGCTCTCTAGTCAATACTTTGACTAGAGAATGAAAACATCTCAGTCAACACGATGAGTTAGGAAGAGCTCCAAATCAGAACCCTGAGAAGAGCCAAGCCCTGCACCTTTCTCTTTTTTCAAATTTAAAACTTCCTGATGGATTTGCAAGCCATTTGTAAGAATCACTCAAAACAATCCTCTTTTTAAAAGAGACTTGTGCTCCACCGAGAAAAGAATTAGAACAAAAGCAGGACTTGAGGATGAAATGCACAAACTGGATGAGCCATCCAGCAGCAGGAACAGAATTGTCTGCTCTCCCTTGGACTGCCCTGATTAATCTCTGACGACATCTACTTACGCCTCTTTGTAGTAAACAGTGAAGCTAATGAGGTCTCTGTAATCTGGAGGGCGATACCGCTCCCATGTCAGTTTAATCCGATTCTTCAGCGTCATGTTGGAAACAAAATGCAGAATTTTGCTTTCACCTGCAATACAAAAGGACATGCAAGAGTTGGCATCACATCACCTGTCACTTTTGTGCTTCTAAGGTATCAGTTTTAGCTAATGAGCCTTTCCAGTAACACCTATGACACCACAGAATACCAACAGCCTTTGTCTCTGTAGAGCTTCCTCTTTCCTCCTTCTACATTTGAGTGCTTAAGGGTAAGCAGTGACCTTGGCAATCAGTTTAAAATATGCTCAAGCTACTTGCTATTAATTTTTTTGAAGCGGATTTTCTTTTAATGCATCATCAGAAAGCTCTTGAAAACTACTTCAGACTCTCCCTGAGCGAGGAATGGAAGCGTTGTTTATCCACACAGGACTGGTTTGGAAGCACTAAATTCATCATCCGCCTCCAAAGCACGCGCGGAGCAGTCACCGGCCTCTGTGCGCTCACTCTCCAGGACAACTTTTGACAACTACCATTTGTTTTTCTGGAGAGTGAACAACATGGAAAAGACAAAGGAGTTTACATTCCTATTCATCAGAGGCTGGACCAAGAACTCCAAAACTCAGTTCATATACAGCACAACCATTTGATGGCAGCAGCTTCCAGCTACTCTTCTGAACAGACCTGGATGGAAGCCCACAGCTTTGAAATGAATGGCTTTCCACTACCAACTCACTGAGCTTTCCAACCCAAAACAAAATAGCATTTTAAAAACTTAATTCTTGGATGAAGAAATTTTGTTCTGTCAACTGTGAGCTAGTTTCTACTGTTCCATAGAAGCTCTGAAAATAAAGAGGTTTTCACCCTCGTGTACACTGGCACTGTTGGTGCTATCTTTGCAAAGGCAGTTGAGCTTTTGTTGATTCTTTTGCCCTTCTCAGAGTCAGAAAGCTTTCTGTACTGGTTTCTTAAAAAAGCAAGCAGCGGCTGGCACTGGCCTCAGTGGTAGTAAGGCCTGGCTGTGTGTCTGTAGCTCCTCCAGGACTGCAAGGCTTTGCTCTATTGAATGTGCAGAGAATGGAGGGTGCTTACAACAAGGATCTGGGCCATCTGCGCGTCTGCATCGCGCCTAAAGAGACATTCAGCAGACTACGTGTCCTAGTTTGGTAAGCACCATCCACAACAAGGGGACTTGACTTATACACAAGATCCATTTTAATTTCCTCAGCTCCAAAAACACCACAAACCGACCAAGGGAAAAATGCATTGGCAGTTTTAAGGGTTTGAGGTGAAACTCGTAGGCATTCTCAATTCCTGTATGAGAGATTGCTTTTAAACGTGCTGTTACACCTGGAGACCTGATGTGCACACCACCAAAGCCAAGAGAGGACTTTCCAATAACTCCTATCATTGGAGAATCCAAAATTAAATGCAGAGACATTCAGGCTTAGGAATACTGCAGAACATTACAAAGTGTTCTCAATTCAAAAGCAAATAATTTGAAAACAAAGTAGAGAAAACTAAATTTGAAACAAACATTTCTAGCAACCAGGTACAATATTTGGCAGGAGCTTAAAAGAAGCTGAATGCAACAGAAACAGTTTGTTTTGGTGTCTATGAAATTGTTATTCAGCAGCATCCTCAGTATCAAGAAGAAATAAGTATTTGAGAGAGGAAAACACCTATAATGATGCACAGTTACAAAGGAGACTGAGAAATTACTCCTTGTTGGATACACCAAACTACTGAACTTCATTTCTCCTTTCCCAGGTATACTCCTATTGTTATCTGCTGCTGCTGTCAGAAAACAGGAGATTTGGGAAGCAGTCATCTTCTACAAGTGGGTTTTACAGATGAGATAGGGATTGTGTAACTACATCATTTTCCACTCGTGCAAAGGTACCTTCACAGATAACAGTTTAAAGCCTGAACAAGCAGAAGGGCTGAAAGCCTCCTGAAAATCCCAAACTCTCCATATTGCAATGGTCAGCAACATGTCAGCATGTTGGGTTTGTTCTTGTGACACCCTCCTGTGCAGTTAGCATTGAGATTTTTTTGTTTGTTTACTTACAAGAGGCTCTCTCCCCATTGTTCCTTGGATTTATATCTCCTTTGCTCTGTCGTCCCTTGGTTCCTGAAACTTCCTCCATACGGTAAATCTCAGAAACACACAGTTTAGGATTAAATGCAAAGTACATTTTCCCCTCACTGATTGTCAAGTTATGATGGTTCCAGTCCCACAGCTGCTGAAGATTGTGGTTGTCAAGCACATAGAAGGAATAATTCCTAGAAGGAGGTTTTTGAAGAAAAAATACTTGTTTTAATTCACAGCCCATTCCAGTGAAGAATATCTTAATACAAGAAAATTTTAAAACACTCTGTTCCCTTTTACTTCAAACTGATGTTCAGCAAAGGGCTTTCTTCTCTCCCATAGAGCAATTAATGTTTAGGGGGCAGGGAAGTGAGTGCGACGAAGGATTCCAAGGGTGACACCACACCATCTAAAGCCCACACTAACATGTGTTTTAATAATTGTATAGGAGTTGCTATGAGGAATATAAATTCATGTCCGTTGAACAGTAGGTCTCTACACTGGATTTTCCATTTGGTGGCAAATAGGAAGCAGTAACCTTAGATACCTTATGGAAGGGAAAGCCTTCTGGTGTTCTGACAATAAAAAATGGTCATTAACTCAACTCTTGCTTATGTTTACAAGAGCAGCTCTTAGAGTTTGCATAGTGAGGTTTCCTTGCCTCTCTTAGTTTACCTCTTGGTCCAATAAAGATTCCCTACATTGCCAAGAACAGTGGCACCTGTACATTGAAACCCAACAGCAAACACTTGTACTGACTGCACAGGATCCACACTGCAGAGCACAGAACTAAACACAGGCAGCTGTGCTGAGCCCCCTCCCTAAGCACAGCCCTGGAACAACATGCACATCCTTTATTTCCACAGATACTGCATACAAAGTTGTGTGCCAAAGGCCTATTAAATATTATGAAAGCCCTGTTAAATATTATGAAGAAATTCCTAGTACTACTCAATTGGACTGGATAGAAAGAAAATACACACATGCTACAGAAGGAAGATCACAGGCTCACAGCAGCAGCAAGAAAGCACCTGCAAGGACACTGACACTTTGGAATAGTGGGGATAGGAATGCCCCACTGGGAAACGAGATAAAGGTCTGTGTGGCTGATGAACCTAAATCAAGCCAACCCACCCTGGTAGCATCTATTTCACTTTGGTGGGAAGTCCCCCCAACATAAACTACAGCAACACATAACCCATTATTAACACAGCGAAGCCCATCTTGCACTGCTAAGCCCTTGTCAACAGAGCTACACTGGGCTTTCTAGAAACCCTTCAAACTATAGAGTTTCTGCAGGGAAATGTGGCAGACAAACCATAGGGTTCATAAAAAGCTGCTATACTATTAATTTATGGTTGTCCTTCAATTACTTCATTTAAAATTTAGCATTAATTCCTCCCTCATCCAACCTGAAACAAAAATTGTGCATTCTGGCTCCAACCTGCACAGATTTGCCATTTCTTGTAATGCAGAGCCTATTTTCAGAACCATGTGAAAGACAAGCTGTTTCTCCTATTTCCACCTGCCCCCTAACTACCCAGGACCTCTAATGAAGTTTATATACCTGGTACAACTTCACACAGATGCTGAGAAGAATGTGCTCAGTTAACATGGGAGCAGAGATATGTTTATGCTTTAAAATGCCATTCAGCCAGAAGGATGCTGAACTGCCTGTGGGATTTGACAGACATCACCAAATCCTGTGTTGATTTGAAAGTACTGCCCCTTACTAAAGTTCAATGTTTTCTTGTCTTGTTTTAAAAGCTAAACTTATGAGCTTCCAAAACCTCCACACAAACCCAGCCTCACACCTCCATGTACAAATTCCCCAACTCGCTTTTTCAACCTTCACTCACACGTGGGCAGCTGAAGAATGGAAAATCCCCATTCTTCAAGGACTCAGTTGAGGGCCATGCCCATGGGAGCCTGCGCTCCAACCAGGTGCCACCAAAAGTTTGGAGAGTGTCATTCATTCCCCAGACGCCCTCAGCACAGAGTGCCTGCTCTGCTGGAATGCTGTGGTTAGATCAGGCCTTGCTGCTCTCCTGCCGACTGTCTGAATTCACCATACGCTGAAAATAATGATCCCAGGAAAACAAACTGTAAATTCCTCACTGAAGAACCACACAACAGCTAGAGATCCTGTTCACACCTTCCAACAGGCCTGACAGCTGATGCCTCTGCCTCAAAGTGGTGTAGAAAACAGGGGGGAGGTTGTTTTGATTTTATAGACTGTCCCCCAGTTTGCTGCAGAGGTTGAAACACAACATCAGAGAAGGCCAGTGCCACAACTGAAACTCCTCCTCAGTCACCATCTTCTCGGTTGTTCATGAAGACCACACACTGCTCATTTTCCAGGTACCCGACCTTGGATGCTCTGGGAAGTGCTGCCTACACACCATCCATGCATAGAGCAGTGAACACACAGCAGAGGGGCCTGGAAGAGTCAGCACCAGACGAGTGAACAAAACCCCACAACAGACACTGAGACCTCTCTGGCACATCTCCATCTCGGTCTCCCTATTTGCAAGGAGAAATTATTTTCTTGCTGTGGGAGCACATTCACTACAGACATGGTTTTCAAAAGAGGCAATGAAAACTCTACAAACAAAGTAGATTCCCTGTAATCTTTTCACTTTCTGTGATAACCAAGGCAAGCACCAGCAACTGAATAAGGAATAAAGAAGTTCTGAAGTGCTGTTTTGTTAGTCCAGTTCAATAAATACAAGGACAGTGGCAGTGGGGTCAGTCGTGTAATGAACAATGATCATAACGAGCTTTAAGTTATCCTCCCTCTCACCCCTCAAGGCACTGCTGGCACAAACAGCTCTTGTTCCAGCAGCCCAATGCCTCCCAGGTTAAGATCCCACTTCCTGTTGTTCATAATTCTGCCCAAGTAATTGTTCAGGCTCAGTCCTTCCTTGTCAGGTGCCTACTTTCACTTAAGTATTTTTGGATATGTTATTTAGACTCTGGTGATGCCTAAATTATGCCAGGTGTTTTCCAAGCAAAGAGACTGCTCCTGTCCCTTAGTATGTACCTGCAGTCATTTCCTAACATAGGGGAACTTTAGCACAAGCAGCTCTTTACTATAGATCTGTTTTATCTCCCCACTCAGCCTTATTTTCTTCTTCAAAGCTGCACTTATTTACTTCTCTATTTGGGAATCTGACTGATAAACGTTCTGTTTCTCCTCATTTGAGCTCTGCTTGCTGACAGACAAGGTACTATAAACATAATTACTACCTGAGACACAAAGCTAAACTCAAATTCACAGAGGTCGAGGGAGAGAGGGGAAAGAAGCAAAGACAAATCGATAACTGGAGTGTCTGTGAGGGCACAGCCTGCTGGGAGCAGCTGAACGAGCCCAAGCTCGGCACTGACAATCCTCTGGGATTTGCAGCTGGAAACAGCTTCTCCACAGAGCCAGTGCTCTTCCTGAGCAGACAGCGTGCTCTGCAAGGGCAGGAGGGAGAGCTGCCCCTGCACTCACTCTGTCAGATGGTGGAATTCTAAGAATTTAAGGCTGACCAGAGCTGTGAAGAATCCCTCATGCTTTAACTTTATACAGTCAGGGCAGATAAATAAGACATAAACAACCTTTCCAGTGACCCTCCCACCACCTTTTCTTCTACAAATTCCCCAAATTCTTCATTTAATAGCTCTGTCATTATGGAGGGGGACTGATTTCTCCCACAGAACACTGGTTTTAACTTGGGATGGCTACTTGATTTGGGATGAGAAAGAGCAAGACAGTTTGCTGAAGGACTCTCACCACACTTCAGCATCGCACGTTCTGCAGGGATAAAAACTTTAGCATTGACAATCTTTTACCATCATAGGAAAACAGGAGTTATGTACAGCAAAAAGTATCACATGGTGAGTAATTATAGAAGCAATATAATCCACAGCAAACATTTCAAGGGATCAACTTTTCCTGACCAGTCTTTTGTGTGCTCAGTAGATAATCCGTGTAATGCTAACATTTCAAGGAGTTGCAAACAATTGCAACTTGCACTGTGTTTCACACTAGTTGGGTCACTTCCAGTTGCACTCCCTGGTTGGTAAAATTTGTATTTCCTTTCAGCTGACTTCTCCATAAAACTCTGCTAAAAGTCAACAGTAAAGAACTGCAAAGAAATCCACTTGTTTCTGAAGATGCTCTTTTCTCAAATAGAGCAAAAAGAAAAGACAAAATCACTTTACTGATGTAAAGAATTAACCTGAAAAAAAACCAAAGTGAAAAGCAACAGCAAAGGTAGCATAAAATACTTGTAATATACTCAATTTAATACGCTGATTTGGGCAGTAATGCAAATGAGCAATGCTCTGCAGAGGTGTTCATGAGAAGAAAAATGCTGCATATTAGTGGAAGGGGAGATTCTGTAAATGGCAAGTGAATGGTTTTTACAAGACTTATTCTCCACAGCTTTCTATTAAAGTGAAATTGCATCTTCCAAGTATCTGAACACTTACCCGTCCACCTGTTCCTCTCCCAGAATGTACCGCAGGTTCTTCAGGAAAGACAGGGAGACCAATGCATGGGAATGACGAATCTTCACATACCCCGTTACTGTCTCAATCAGACCCATAAAATTCTCCAGTTCTGAGGCAATGTTATCTACAGTTAAGAAAATCATTATTGTAACAGAATTCACAGCTTTGACTAATGCTGTGCGTAACGCAGTATTAGCTCAGGAAAAGAAAATGTTTGTACTTGCTGCTTTTGAAAATGAGAGACACTGGTTTTACTCCCCCTAGAAACAGTTGCCTGTGCAGCCAGATGGTTGAAGGGCAAAATAAAGCCACAGAGTAACAGTGGGAAACCAGTCTTGCTTTTCCATTCTGGAATACCTGATTTTTCCATGGGCATTGCCCTCTGAAGGCAGCACCAAATGGTGAGCCAGCATTCTGACAGGGATGAAAAGACCCTTGTGTGAATGTACACATCATGAGATGGAATTGCTCTTTGGGCATGGAGCAAAGCTCAGGCAGAAAGCTCCAGTGGAAAACAGAGAATGAGACTGAAGATGGAGAGGAAAGGGTGTGTTCCTGGTCTGCTCTGGGCCGCAGAGCATTGCTTTCCATGACCTACAAAACTGAACCAGTTGAACAAACAGCAAAGATAAAACCATAAGGAAGTCCTCCTGCCATGGAGCATGTTCCACACAACTTACTGAAGTTGATTTTCTATTGGAAATTATTAAAATGACTGCAGAGGAAGCTCCACTTTTCAGAATTGCCTCCTCTCTATCAACTGTCCCTGCCCAGGTCTTCAATGCCCCATCCTTCACAAGCTCAAGCTTTCCTGTCCTTACCTCCAGCAACTCCTGGCCCAATCCCACTGCCTGGTGTCACCCCCTTGCCAAGTTAAGCTGCAGTTCCAGGGGGAAGTTTTTAAGAACTTGGGAGAAGCTGCTATGGGGCGTGTTTGCTGCCATAAACACACCAAAGTCCTAACAGATGGCTGGGAAGATCAATTACCAAATTCCAATAGTTGGTTCCCATACCAAATAATCAGATGCTCTTCAGCACTCTAAAATAATGCTTAAATAAAATAAAAAAACTCCCACAGGCTTGCCACAGGTAACTGGAACATCTCCCATAAGGGAAGACTGTACCTGTGGCAGTGTACAGTGGCAACACAAGTTCAAAAATCCACATGCTGCTGTAACTAAACCCTGGAACTTTCATTCAGCATGAGGTAGGGAATCAAACAGATCCCAATCTTTCAACCTTATTCATGAAACCAAAAGGGACCTTCCATACGGACATACAAGTCCAATAAAAACTAACAGCAATTTTTAATCTGCTTTTAAGAGCTCATCAACTGTCAGCACTTCCCTGGTTGATGAATCACTGCTCTGACAAATTTAATCCAGCGCTTGTTCAAGACATGTGACAGAGGTGGCCAGCTCACTAATGCTGACCAGCCAGCAGCACAGTGTTAGGCTTTATACAAGTTCTAAGCACTTTGGATTCCATGTTCTAGCAAAACACCACACCTTGCCTTAAAAAGCGAGGATCTGCAGTCTTACAGTGCCATGTGACAAGTTATTTACCTACCTAGATGCGAGGATTTTCAACTTTTCCACCTTCTTGGGCCTTTATTACTCTTTTGGGACCACTGCTTGTCTAACTGCCTAATCCTGGTTCCTTGTCCTGCCAAAAAAGCTAACAAAAATACCAGCTGTCCCTACGAGCTGAATACCTATTCCACCCGCGTGGGGCAGGACGGCGCTGCAGTGGGCCAAATCAAACAGGAGCACTGCTCTGGGCCTGGAAAGCAAACAGCTTGCTGAGTTTTTAATGTTCTTATCATTATGCTGACGACAGAAGGAAAAATGTGAAAAGCAGCCTTATCAGGGGTTCAGAAAGAGAGGGCGATCACTTACTTCCACGCCGGATGTTGATCAGCAGATTTCCCTTGAGAATTGTGCATCCTTGCAACATTTGTGCTGACGTGACAGAGTCAATGGTCTTCGTTTTCCCATCCTCACAAATTTTGGGGCAAGGCCCCTCACAAGGGCTGCAGAACATGCTGTGAGGAAAGAGGGGGATATTGAAAATGAACAGTGATATGCAACTCTGAGTCTACAGACTGCTTTGAGTTGAATTTTGGAAGACATTTCCCTTTATAGCTTAGGCAAATCCTCCAGGCTAGACTGAAAGCTGCCATGCTTGTTCAGGATACACTTGCCTGCTGCACTCCAGAGAGGTTGGAGCATTGTACCTCCTACAGTGACTGAATGGACCCATACCCACAGTCTGCCAGCTTCTTGAAGGCTCTGTGGTCCTTCCAAAGTCAAAGGCACCTCAGGTAAAACCCAGTGCCCTTGCAACTGTGCATTTACTCCAACTGAATTGTATCCAGAAACCACTCCCTTTCCACTTATGCAGGCAGCCTCAGAGTGCAGGGAGGTTTCGTGCTAATCCAGGCCCAAGCTCACAAAATAGGCCAGCCAAGAACTGGAGATGGGAAAATACTGTTCACATTCTTATAAAGTTGTCTGTGCCCATGTCCTTAAACCAGTATTTAAAGCTCAGCACTAGGGAATTCCATGCTTCTGGCCGTTTAACTCAGAAAGACAACTGTGGGAACACACAGTCAGGAGGGATGTGGAGAAAGTGAGCAGTCAATTAGTCACTACTTCTTACAGCTTAAGAGGCATTAAAGCAGCAAGTTTAAGGAAACAGAAGGTTGTATCTTGATGCAAGGACAACTAATTGGCAACAGGAACTGGGAGAGGAAGGCCAAAAGTCTAAGCAGGTTCAAAATGGGTGATACAGATGGAAACATCTAGAAAGACACAGCCCCAAACTCAGAAAAATCAGATTGCCAGAAGCTGGGAGGCAACAGTGAAGCAGGGCTCATTTCTGCTTCTTCTACTCACAGGCACTCAGAAGCATTTTTAGCGGCCAAACTCAAGCAACAAGAACTCAGGGCAGACCAACCTTTGGCTACAGCAGCTTTTTAAAGGCTCCATGTTATACTCCCTACACATTCATCTCAAAGTTGGACACTGTGCACAACACAGGCCCTCCAATCACTCCTCCTGGTAAATGTCTTTCTTGAGTCAAGGTAATTTTTATTTTTCAATTTATTCCAGCACTTTTCTTGGTATTTCATGATTACTTACTCCACCTTATCACTTCAGAGAGAAAAAAATAAACAAAAGACCCAAACCTAGCTCCAAAGACAGGTTTCTACTGACAACAGTGATGGACATGGACTTACTATTTATTTTTTTTATAAGAAACTGAACCCACTTTCCTCTGAGGCTTAAAGAAACATGTAAATTGATAACAGTTTTCCATGCATAAACCATAACAGAAAGAAGCTCCTTTTCTTAGTAGTAAGCTCCTATTTCAAAACCCTGCTCTATAACATGCCACAAACCACTAAAAGCTGCAGACACAAGAAAGAGGCTTCAACTAAATGTACAAAGAATGCTGGAAATGCTTTCCATTTGCAACTATTTGTTAACAGTACCTCTGGGGAACAGAACATTCACTAGCCTTGAGTTACAGCTCCTTTCAATCTCTGCAGAGAGCACAACACCGAGATAAGACAGGATGGCCACGCACTCCAGCATAAGCAGCTCAAACGGCTGCTACTACAAGCTCCAGGAGATAACAAAAGCTGCATTTCTCAGGTGAATATCTGGATTTGGGCAAAGGCTGTGTTAAGTTGTTTGTATCCAAATGCCAACTGAAGAGGGCCTGGAACGGATGGATGACACACAGGCACAGACACACAACTGCTGCATCACCACAATCACCTTTCCAGAAAACACAGCAGCCTAGAAAGACACCTTTTTAGCATAAAATACCAAAGCACTACAAATTTTAGCACACTGACTATCCTTTACTCAAAGTCCATGACTTCCAAGAGTCAGTAGGCAATGAAGGCTTCATGCTTTAACCACTGGCAAATGACAAAAATCACAAGCAAACATTGCTTCAACTGTTAAAATTAAATAACGGGAGGAGAGACACTCTTACAAATTATTCTGTATAATATTGTTGGCTGCTACATTATTTTTGTCATCATCTTTATCATTACTCCCTTCTAAAACACCATTGTTATCTCCTAGGAGTTGTGAAAAAGGGAAATTAAATTAAATACACTGAAGAACTCATGTGTAAAATGCAGGCACACAGAAAGCAAATAATATGCAAGGCAAAGTAATTCCTATGGTTTGTTCTGTGTGAAAATGGTCATCAGCCAATTCCAACCCTGGGCTTCACTTTAATTTTGTTACTCTCTACTTGAAGACCTGGTTCTGTATTGCATGACACCCTCCAGCCCTGCCGAAGAACCAGAGCCCACTGATGCTGCACAGCTCCACACATCATCAGACGGATTCGTCATGGAAGGTCTAAGTCAGCTTCTACCAGGAAGTCACACAATCCCCCTTCCTATGTTCTCCCTTCTACCCCAAGTAATTCGCTGCCCTCGAACAGAGAGTGCGCAACCCCAACAGGAGAAGCTGCGTTACCTTTGGCTCCCGTTGCGGATGAAGCCCGAGGGACACTCGGCCATGCACTCGTCGTTGTGGATGACGAACTTCTCGTATTCGCTGGCGTCCGTGGCAGGGACTTTGGAGCAGAACTCTCTGGTGACGCAGCGCCAGCCCTCGAACTTGTAGGTGTTGGGGGGACAGGTGGGCAGGCACACGCCCTCGTAGTAGTAGTTGCGGCAGGCCACGCACGCCGTGTTGTTGTCGGGCGCCGTGCAGCTCCCCAGGCACTCGGGGTGGCAGCACTCGTTTTGGTCTGTGCAGGCTCGCTTCCCACACGAGCTGGGGCACACTGCAGGACACAAAGCAAGGGAGTGTGAGTAACAGTTGCTGAGGTGAGTGGCACTAAAGGAAAAATCCTGTTCTCTGCAACTCTATGGCGATTCATTTCCCGCGCTCTAGAGCATCTCTGAAAAAAAAACGTAACCCGCTACTGTAAAAAATTCTGGTTTTCTCAGCTTTAGTTGCCTGAAAGTATATTTTTCTCAGATCAAATTTATTACATGAACCAAGTAAGTAATAAAGAAAACTGCTGAAAGCAAGATCAACATAAGGATAATGGAAACAGGCAGTACTGGAACCTATTCCATGGCTCTAGTATATTATGGATAATATTTTTTTTTTTTTTGGCATTCTGACTTATTGTCTTTCTAAGCATTTCTTGTCTTTCCTATTTGTACTTCGAATTGGTCTTTTATTGGCAAGAAAACAAGCTTCCTTCAAAACAACTTAATTACACTTGTAGAAGGAAGCACTGCTCTACTGCAGCACACATGGTTGGGCTGACCCCAGTGTAGCATCCCAATGTTGCTTATGTGTGCAAAACTCAGTTTAATAAAGTATCAAATCATCATCCACATCAAATACAGAGGAATTATGGAGCTACTATTTTCCCCTGAAGAGCATAACAGAATTCTGCCTTATCCTCAAATTCTGGGTTCAGAGAACAAAATATGAAAGGGAGAAAAAAAATGGGGTGCAAATTTATGGAGACATTTGTTTTATGTGAAAGCATTTCAGCTTGGAAGACATGAACAAAGAGCAGAATCCTCAGCAGCTGAGCTCACCACTGCTAGATCAAAAGAAGTGGCAGCATTATATTTATGTAACAACAGCATTTTGATTACAGCACTCTATGGCCTTTTAGCCACACGAGCCGTGTGCCAGAGGCTCTGGAAACACACAGATTGCAAATCTGGTTTGCATTAAGTAGCTGTTTGCCCCTTTCTAACTTAGCTAAAACACTGTATCAGTAACAACAGCAGAAAACTGGATTTCAGTGGTGCCACTACAGAGAGATCCAAGCAGAGCACCACAGACATTTAAACTGAATGATTTCAGCAGAAAGCAGAGAATCAGGACAGAAGTTAACATCCCAAAATGACCATGAAAGCAGCTGATGAAACTCCACACTAGTCCTGCATTGTGATTTATCCCTCGGTTTGCAGCTACGGTGTTGTTTTAATGCAGGACTAAACACCCCAAAGTTTTAATGCCCTCCTCTTCCCATAATGAGGTCCAGGCTTTCCAGTTTTCACAACCCCATTCAGCAGAACTCCACCATCCTGACAGGACAAAATGCTTGTGACTGCTATTAAGCAATAATAATAACAGTAATAACAACAACAACAATAAAAATTCTCCCACAAACAAACCAAAAACCACAAAACCCCCCACTGCTCATAGCTCTGCATCAAGGATGTTGACATCTTACACTGACTTTTGATTATAAAGGGCCATTTTCTGACAGCTTTAAGTGGTGCCCACCTTGAAAAGGACTTGTCAAAATGCCATCAAAGAATTTTGCATTTCTTGTCAAAATGATTCTGTATTGACTGTGATTAATTTTAATCTCCTTTTTTAAATGGATGGAGGGGGAAGATTATGAGAACAAGGAGGTGGGACCATGAGCACGGCTGGTGCCTGCCCAAGTACCACAAGTACCACAACTATCACATGCAAACCAAACTGAGAAAATTTTTGCAGAGCCTGTAAGACTACAGAGAGTAGGAATGCAGAGGCAATCACTGCTAAATACTGCATTGTCTGAAGACGTTTGATGATTATTTTTTTCCTTGAAAAGGAAACAAACTATACACACCAAACCTTTATCCCCAAGTAAAATGCATATACAGGTGTCTACTCTTTTTGACTGTAATCTGCACCAGTGCAACACAAGTCTGCCCAGATGCCACCTTAGTAAGGCATCACAAATTGCCTTTCACCCTAAGGTACACAGGACTTGCATCTGGCACTACTAAGGGATTAAAAAAAAAATAAATCAGTGTGTCTTGCTAGCAGATGGACTGCTGTGCTGAGTGGGTGCCAGAACTGAGATTTCATGTGGTAGCTACATTTCCAGTTCAAAGCCCGACTAAAAAAAATCACACACTCCCCACCCCATCCCTCCACAAAGTTCATTGCTGGATGTATTGATTAAATACATCAATTTTTGTTTTCATCTGAACAATCTGCTGGAAAACAAGCCCTGCTGTACTAAGTATTGGGATAAACATAGATAGAGTTTATTTCATTCCTGGGAAAGACTCCTGTATTCCCTTAATGCCTCTGCCATTCATGAGCAGTCTGGTATAAAAATAGGATCCCCTGCATCTCCTGGTGAATCTGCTGACGCTGGTCTACAGAAATATAAATTGAAGCACAGAATGATACACAAGTTCACATGAAAAAGACAATCAGTGAAACAGGTTTTCAAAACTTAATAATATTTTAATCACAACCATTTTAACATGAACTCTTGAAAACTTGATAATTTTTTAAAAGCTCAGCAACCTCGCTTTTTCCTCAGTCCTATTTTCTGCTTGTTCTTGCTAACGTTGGCAGAGTTTTCAGCCTGGAGACAATACGGGTATCCTGTTTCTTTGAAGAGGCAGAACAAGAACTTCTGTGTGTGTGTGTAGGACACATTATCAACAACAAAAAAGCCTTATCTGCCTCACACGCTAGTTCCCTCAGATATCCCTGTTCTAAAAACCTTACTAAACAACGCTGCTGACCTCCCAGTTCAGACCCATCTATCCTCCCCCCACCCTCCCAAACTGTGCTACTTGGGCTCCTAGATTTGTACCAAAACATGTAAAATGCAGGCTCCAAAGTACTCAGGCCAAGAAAAGCACCCTGCAATACACTCGGTGACTTGTTGACTTTATTCTGCAAGAACATTAGGGACACAAACACAAGCGAACAGTGGGCTGACGTTTGGGGACAGAATTTATCAGCCAGGTACAACAGTGCCTTGGAACATGAAGGCTGATGACGATATACAAAAAAAAAACAACCCCTGAACAAATCCTTGCTGACAAGCCCAAGGGCAAAAAATGCTTAATTGTCATCACATGAAGATAGCAAAATAATGGAAAATTTCAGACCTTGGAGGGCAGCCATAGGAGAAGGAAGTCAAAGCAAGACATGGAGAGGGGCAGACCTTTAAGCACTTTAATAAAGAGATGATGGAGGCCTGACTAGACCAGCATCCATTTACATTTAGGGAGTGTAAGCAGTGTCAGATCATCAGATCTTCAGAGAAACACAGAACAAGAGAATCGGTAGCCACAAGTCAAATTTACTGAAGCAAAACCAGCAACAGAATTTTCTTTATCTATCCGTGCTTCACCTTCCCTCTGATTTCTTCAAATCAGTTTTCCCTGTCAATAAAAAATTCAGGAGATTTTCCAAATACTATTAAGATACTATGATCACTGACAAAAAAAGCAAAATATTTCATTCCAAGAAGCTTGTTTACTGAGCAAATGAGATTCCGACCTGACATACAGAAAGGAGATACCTTAAAACTAAATGCAAGTATCTTAGAAACACGAGGAGCCCCAAGAGAATCTGACTCAGAAACTCATTATCTTCAATTAAAAACCCGAAGATGCTAAACCAGAACTGCAAACACAAAGCAAGGTTTGGAAATCCTCAAACACAGCTCTGGGGAAAAAAAAAAAAATTGAGGAGCAAGAGACAAATCATCTGCCTGTATTTACAACAGTTCCCTTTTGGACAGGCTCAGGCTAAGGAGGTGGCAGTAAGTTTGTCTGACATCTAATCCCTCCCTGCTATGTGGAGTGTGCACCATGCCAGGGCTCGCTGCAAACACCCCGCATTGACATCATGGCTATCGTACAGTTTGGACAGACAAAGTGTTCTTATCATCTCCAAGACGCCATGACTTCAGCAATGCTGGAGCAGAAAAATCAGGTGAATAAACAATCAGTCACAGAGAGTGAAAATGCAGCCAGAGGAGGAAGACTCCTGGCAAGCAGAGGCGCCAGCCTCGGCCAAGGATGGCACCGTGCCAGTCACATGCGGGCAAGTAAAAGGTTGCCAAGTGTGGGATAAATATTTTTTAAAGATTCTTTCTCTCCTTGTAAAAAGATATTTGATCCTTCTTTGGGTTTGTTTTTTTTTTTTTAATACATACCCTTTTGGCTTTTTTAGAGCATCCTTCAGATAAAATAATGTTTCAGAAAAAAAATAGGAGGGAAAAAATGCCTCGTTTTGAGCAGAAATGAGAGGAGGAAGGGAGCGTTTTCTCCTAGCCAACTACTGAAAAAATTAGCTGTCTAAATTTATCCACAAAGACAGAAAAATACGGTCACTTTTGGAATGTTAATCCTTCTACATGACAGAATTTTAAATATATTGCATTTTAATGGGCTAAACTTTGGTGCGGCCTTTCAAACAGCTGACTTCAAATGCTCAAACAGCCTATACAAGACCTGATTTCTTTTGCCCAATATTCTGTGAGAATAGAGAGACTGGAGAGACATTACTCAGAAAATCCAGTTCCAGTGATTCATGGTCAGGGCTGGAATCAAAAACTCCAGAATAAAAGGAAACACACATATTAAATACATGCAGTAGCGTGTTCTGATCGCAGAAATATGGGTAAAAGTCATCTCCAAGGCATTGGAGAGGCCACTCAGAGCAGTTGTGTAAATCTTTATATTACCAAAGAAACAGGTATTAGCAGCATATCAACAGTGGTATATTTTTTGTCTTTTCTGTTCCCCCTTCTCTGAAACTGGTCATCTCATATTCAGTGAAAATCCTGAAGGCAAAAAATGCTGCCATGTCGAACTACTTTCTAATAGTTAAGGCATGAATTGGCAGCTTTTGACAATAACTGCCAGATCTCAAAAGTTCAGTTCAACCCAGCACTGATCTAGGACCTGAAAGAGATCATCTCCTCCTTCTTTAAACCTCCAATATGCAGAGTCATGCCCACCAGCAAATTACTTGGAAATGTCTATACAAACTTGTACCAAGAGGGCATTAAGTCTATGGCCCACAAGCTATATCTGACTCAAGGTAAGTCATGCGTTTCTGTGTTTAAATCCTAGTCACTACCAACCCATTTTTATTCCTGAGACCTTTCCAAGGATCCTGAAATTATTCTAAAGTGGTTCAGGGAATTATTTTCTTCCCACTCCACCTGGTCAGCCTCCACACAAAGCTTTTTGGTCTCTCACTTCTCGGTATTTCTGTTTGTCACAGATGCTGTATATGCCTTTATCCCTGCACGAAGGAGTAGGAGTGATAAAGCATCCAGAACCTCAAAATAACCTCAGTGGATTTGCCCAGCCTGACATCAACCATCAGCCCACCAACTGCCCAATTTTTAATCACATGAAAGATTGATCACAGAGTCTATTCTTGCAGCCCCTTCCTCAAGATTTTATGGGTGAAAAACAATACACAGTTGTGCAACAGTTGGAGCCCACTGCTCAGATGATCCCAGAGCAAAGGAAGTTGGAAGAAAGGAGTGGGAGACAGGTTAAGAAAGTCCAGCACCGTCCAGCACCTGGAGACTCTCAGATTCCACCAGATGCAATGAGGTCTAAAAAAAGCAGAGAGGAAACATTCATCATTCAATGAGTGTATTTCGGTTGGATACACTGGAGTTTGATGACCCCACACATCCCTCTTTTGGCCACCTCTCATTCCTCACCCTAGAAGTTACACCAAAACATCTTCCAGGCATCCCAGCTGTGATACAAAACAACACGTTTGCCAGATCCCTTTTATTCAGACTAGAGGACTTGGGGACACTCTTTGGCACTGTAAAACTCCCATCCCTTCAGGTTTCTGCAAGTGAAGCAATCAACCCTGCTAAATGCTCCAGCAGCATTACAGGAACTCCCATCACACCGAAATGGAAACCTGAGTGAAGAAAACAACCACCTTATCCCACAGTCAACAGGAACCCAGGGATAGCACAGGCAATGTGCATTTGCTCCCCAATGTGTAACACTACAGCCTGGGAAGGTGCAAACAAACACGAATTATTGACAAACCCAGGCAGCATGAATTGCATTCTCTTTCAAAACAGTTTATGTTGCCCAGCACAGCCCAGACTGGCATCATTGCAGCTGGCATTCAAGAGAATGAGGAAAAAAACAAGTCCATTTAGTCCCTTCCACGCCAGTATGAATTCAGTACATAAACAAGCCCCACGGAGGCAGATACACAGCCATCTCTGGGGAGCTCAGGCCAGTTGCACTCTATCTTCAACACTGGGTAAACAAACTGGCTGGGAATGTTTTACCATCAGTACCACACTGTTCCAGAAACATTTCCTTTACGCACAGGGAAATTTCAAAGATGCGAATCAGAACAGTAGCATTGATCAGAGTGGGGATGAAGGCAGGAACGTGAGGGTCCCCCTGCAGTGGTGAAAGCTGCTCCCCCCATCCACTGCCATCCCCCACCACTCACTGTCACAGATCTGTCCACATTCCTAAAGGGACAACTGAAGTTCCTGAACTCTGCAGTAACAGATAAGGAAAGTAAAGTGCTGCCGAAGAACAGCTCTGAGGCAAATTATTTTTCTTTTTGCTGCAGATTACGAGCGATATATTGGGGTTTTGCTTGTTCTTGCTTAAAGCTAGATTTAATCTGCCTGTCTTCCAAATGCTGCAAGTGTAAAGCAATAAGCTTTACAGGATTTAATTAATATACTGCAAGCAAGGAGTTCTGGTCAGCCATCTCCTGGCAAAAGCCCAGCTGGAGGAGGACTACTATTCACATTCCAGATTTATTCTAAAGGAGGAAGACAGCCTGATAACATTATCACACTGGCCTAAATTATGTAGTTCTCTTAATGCCGAAGGATCACGGCAGTTTAATCCAGGGCAAACAAAAGTCACTGTTCGGAGGGATTCAGCTCCTGCTCCATTTCAGGAATGCCCTTTGCATTCATGCCTTACACCCATCAACAGCTTAACCATTCTGGCACCAGCAATGAAACAGAATGTTCGTCTTGGAGGCTGAATCAACACTGCTCCAACCGACGGCTAATTACACTAAAATTAAAGGGGAAAAAAAAGCTTCAGGAAAACTGTTCATAATACACACAGTGGGGCAAACCTAGAAAGTTTTTGTTCATCTCCAACTAAGATGACAACGACAAATGACAAAACCTCTAGAGTTCTGAACATTAGAAAGATGAAAATTCAAGGAAAAGACCAAGAACATTCAAACTGTTTTACTACAGAGCAAGACTTTTCGAGCTGTTCACCTGGCAGTGAGATAGGCCACTAAAACCAGGATTCAGATCCAGATGTTCAGGAGCCCGAGAAGAGAGCAGGATGATAATGGAAGGGCAGAACAAGTTGCAAAAATGCTGATGGTCTGTGAAGTTATCAGAGACACCTGGTGCATTTGTTTTAAATTACAAACTACTAAATCTGGGAGTATGACATCGCTTACGATATTTGTACATTAAAAGTGAAAGGCACCCTGTTAACAACAACAGCAACGATGCTCCAAACAATATTAAGGCAATTATGCTAAAACAATCAAATAAAGTATTTCCTTCAGGACTTCCAGAAATACAAGAGTGTAAGCAAATCTGACAGCAACTGAAGATTGTGCTCTAGAGATCCACAACAATCAAAGGGTGAGCTCTCTCCTTTGTTTTAATAACCACGGAATATATTTTTCATTCTAAATCTTCCTCTATTATAAACTCAGAGGGAATACAGAAAGTGCCAGAATTTCTAAGACCTAAAAGCAGACAGGAAGATTGCACACTAATCCATTTCTTAATGCATTTTAACAAATTTGCAGGCAACACTGGCAGTGGGAAGGATACAGCTGACGTTAAGGTGTATTAGAATTAGTTTCTTCTCATATACCACAACCATGGATGAAAGCATTTCCGAGGGAAATGGGAAAATGTTGAATTACCATTTTAGACTCGATGCAAATTGCTTTCATAGTCTGTAAATCATCCTGAACTATCTGGACCTAAACTTTTAACTCTGTCCTCCATGGTCTGATCTCCAAACAACAAAACTGCTGCAACAGTTGCCTGTTTGCTTAGGGGTTCCTGACCAGCTCTGTGTGTGGACAGAAAAGCTGGAGCTGGGCTGCAGAACCTGCTTTGGGAAGTGCAGGTATTCTCCCAGTCCATTGTGGCACTGGACATGACAACAAACCCAAAGAAGGTCCCAAGTGAGCTGCTGCAAATTCAGCAGCTCTGAATCCCCAGACAGCTCAAGCCAAGCAAAGGACTCAAACACCTGAGTCAGAAGCCACTGAGGAAAAGTGCCTTGGGTCAGTGAGGAGCACGGATGGAACAGAATCAGCTGGGAGTGCTCAGTGTTTCCTGCTAACCCAACTGAAGGATGACAGTGTCGTCCTGCCTGTACTTAGCTCAGCATCTTTAAAAACCTCCTCCGTTGTGAGACTGAACTATTTCGGTTCTTCCAACAGTTTGATATATAAACTGCTTGACTGTGACATCCCCCAGAAACTGCGAACACACAGAATATACTCACGGGACAAACGGCGCGCACAGCGCTGCCGGCCATGTACTCACACACAGCTAACACTCAGATGCTTGAGCTGTCTCTGCTGATACACTTCCACATGCTGTTGAGGAATTCCTGCTAGCATGACTGGGAAAAAATAATAATGACATTGCTTCGGACTTTCTAAATCCTTCCCTGTAGTAAGGATTTGTGATCAGATTAGGGAGCACCAGAGGTTTATTTATTTATTTATTTGTTGGAAGGACAGCCAAGGTGAGCTCTATCCCTGGATCTGACAGAGGCTCCAGGCTGCAGAAAAGCCAGCTCAGAGACACTGCCTGGCTGCTCTGAAGCTGGAGACGGCATCAGACAGCACTTATTAAAGAAAAAGAAGGGATTCATGTTTTTGATATTGGCATAAAGTGGGAAGCACGCTGCTTCCCACTCTGTTTTTGCTTGAGTTTGGCACGTTTGAGCTACGCTTTTCTTCTCCGGTACCTTTTTTTGTCATCTCAAGTCACATTCACATGAACATATAAATACGCAGATCCTTACGCTCTGTGTATAGCAGATACTTACATGGATGGTCTCAAAAAAGAATATTCTTTTCACACACTAAAAAAATTATACAGAGTTATTTTAAATTCAGAACTGTTTGTATATTCCTTATAAGTTTATAAAACTCTCACTGTCCTCCCATGACTAACGAAACTGGAATTGAGAGAGTATTCTATATTTATAACTCGTCTGGTTGCTCATGCCTATGGCCCTATTTCCACCCTGTGTTACTGTACACAGAGCTATGTGAGGTATTGTGGGTTCCCAAACTTCACCGATTTCCTAACAAGGCAGGCCTGTGTCCCGGAGGAACAAGCTGGGGGCTGTTTCATTTGAGCATTGGCCGAACTCAGAGGGAGAGGCCTTGAGCACTGTGGTTTTGGCAGCTCTTCTTGAAGCTGGTATTAGAGGCCATGTCTGGGCAGTGACACACCGAGCTGGCACCAGGCTGGGGATCGATGCTCTGTCTGCAGCACAAACCCTCTGGGATTCCTACGCGCTCACCCCAGCGATCTCAGTGCTCTGAGGCTTCGCTGAGCAGCTCCTCAGTCACCTACAGCACGGACACACCACAGGCAAATCCAAGCCTGACAGACTCACTTGCCTCTTAAAATCCAAAGGAGGCAAAACGCTCAAATTCTAACCAAACTCCCCCAAGACCATGGTGTGTTCACTGATGCCAGCCCACTACAGACCTCCAGTGGCTGGCAGGGAAAGAGACTCTATCAGGTATCTAAATGAAGCAAAATAAGGAAAAAACTGGATCACATAAAAATGAGGGTTAGGCAACATTCCTTATCCATATGAATGCCCAAGACTCATGCAATCGTATCCCATCTTCTGAACAAAATCACTTCACTAGTTCAAAAAGCCCAGCAAGAAATCTGATGTTTTGTCGTGATAGAGGTGCCTCATAATTGACGCATTTTAAACTCACGCCAGGCACCTGAGAGGCACAAAGCTTTTTCTAATTCATATAAGAATAATTCTATTCAATATAAGTAAGTATTTATCCAAAAAGCAGGGAGAGATACAGAGAGAGACATTTTTCAAATTCAAAATATGTTGTTGGTGGCTGGGATTAGGGTCTAATGCTCATGGAGGTGGATTCATTACAAGGCCAGGATGGATAAAGCCTTGAGTAACCTGGTCTAGTGCAAGGTGTTCCTGCCCATGGCAGGGGGTTTGGACTAGATGAGCTTTAAGGTCCCTTCCAACCCTTGACATTTTAGGATTATCTGATTCATTAGAGTACTAAAACTATAAAAAACCCACAAAAAGCAAGAAACCCACTACTCTTCCTAAGAGGCTCTGCAGAAAAGTAAGTTCAGAAGAATTTATCTGGGGGTCTGAATGCTTCACATACAAAAGCAAGGCAAGATCTGGACTATGCTTAGAAAGTTTAAGCCTCCATACCTACTAACAAAAAAAAAACATGACCAGGAAAGCAAGTGGAACATGGCCAACTTTGTGTAACTGAACTGAGAAGGTTTTCCCCTACCAAAATAAATGTTTCCTTAGAATATTCTAGCTGAGAGAGAGTGACACAACCTAAATCCTCCTATAAGGCAAACCAAGAACACCTGCCTCTCCTTCCCTTTCATCCCAGGGTCACTGTCTCTGTCGGGGTAGGCAGTGGTGCTGCAATTTTTTTTCCCCCTGAATTTATTCAGTCGCTTTCTTTGCTTTGCAATAAAGCTGTCAGGATTAACAGGCAGCTCTGGTGAGTCAGATGTTCAAAGAGAAAAGATGATCTGTACCTCTCCCCATCTCTACAGCAATACTACTGGTGGAATTGTTTTCCATCACTTGCCACACAAGACAAACTTTTAAGAGCTATTAAAAACACTCCTCCAGCTTAGCAAGAAGAAAAATGATCTAAATTTATCAAAGGAGCTAAAGTTCACTACACTTTGAGAAAAGGATTTAGATATGGATTATGTTTTCACCCATTTAGACCACGGAGTAAAATCATGAAAAGGTCTCTGAAAAATTAAATATAGAAAAACTTAGTATTACCACTTTAAATTATTTTTTTAAAGTTTCATATTATTTACATAATTTAAAAAATGTTTATGCTGAAGTACAGCAATGATGTCTTTCCACAACATATGATAATTTGACAGACCCTTTTCTACAGCTTTTAGAAATTCTCTTTTAATGTCAAAATTCTACTAAGTATTTCATTAATTCTGCAGAGGACTAGTATTAGTTACAGGAGAAAACCCAGGTTCCCAAAACAACCAAGCTCTACAATTCAGTAATATCAGTACTTACAGCTTCTTCATGCAGAATGTGCAGACTTGAAACAGACCATGAAACTTTCCACAACCTTGTTTACCCCAGAAATTATTGGATTTATAGGACACCTACAAACATCTACAAATGGAAAATTTATTGAATTCTAAGCTTTATTTCTCAATAATACTGTAGTAACAAGACTGCAATTACCTTTTCTTCCAGTTATGGGTCTCCTTGAGCCAATAACTGCAGATATCTTTGGTTATAGAGGTCAAAGGGGTGAAAGGCTCACCATACTTCCCATTTTCCACCTCCTCATGCTGTGCTGTGTTTTTACTATTCAGAGGCACATCCTCCTCCTTGTACTGATCTATTCTGAGCACATCAGCCATGCCATTCCCTACGTTCCCCAGGTGTATATTTACAGTACACAAAGCAGACCAAGATTAAAGTATTTCTGGCCATGCTGCAGTTATCAATGTCATATCACCCCCACAAACATTTGATGCTGATGCTGAGAAATGCTGTGACAGTTACGTACCTCCTCTGGTCCAGCTGGTCCTCACTATAAAAGGGGACCAGTGGCTGGTTTTGGCCAGCTGGAAGGGGACAGGGCTGTATTGCCATCACTTAATTTGAGAAACACTTTCCTATTCCATCCTTAGAAATAGTTTTTCTCTTCCAATGTTTACGACTGCAACATGAAACAACAAATGGATCTGTCTCTATTTCAAGCAGGGCAGGCTCTGCCTTCTCTGCAGTTATATGAACCTCAATTTCCATACCCATTAAATGAAGTTCTCCATACATTATGCAAACACTAGCCAGAACACACTGTTTAAAAATCACACTAGTTGAAAAACAAACAAAACCCAGACAAATCCAAATTTGCAGACAGAAACTTCACTGAAAAACAATGAAAGGGAGCTACCAAAAACAGCAGATCCTGCTTGTTGATGGCTCTGAAACAAGAAACAGGGAGGGGAAAAAATAATTAGTATTCCAGGATGTCCCACGCACACACCCAAAACTAAAAGCATTAAATTGGATGGGAATAGAATAGCTGATCTTGCCTGCAGTCAAATACAGAGAAGTATCATTTAAATTGCAAATTACAGAGCAACAGATTTTTGCACAAAGTTCAAGGCTGTTCTATGGTTTGTTTTTATGAATTAGGAATGACGTGGGGAAAAATTAAGGGCTTGGGCCAGCTACTACCCTTAATACATATTTCAGCTTAAATATTTCTCAGATTCATTTGATGCACTTTATTCAGGCACCGCAGCTCGTTAAAGTGATGACAGAAAGTAAAGCAGTTTCTCCGAGATCATCCCTAAGGATGCAGCATCCACTGGTGGCCACACTGCTGCTGCAGGATTAACTGCTACAGAAAGATCTCCAAACTGACTAATTACTCCCTTCTCCCCACATCATGTCCTTCCCCACATGGGAAACTTTTAATCCATTTATACCTTTCCTGGGCAGTGCTTTTCAACCAACAGTTCATCTGACAAAGCTTCCGCCTCCCTTTCCCAGGTTTTAAAGAGCTTGTTCCTACTAACATCAGCTTCTTGGCCTTGGTTCCCACAAATTAAACTTGATGAATGCTTAGTAACAGAAAAATATATACTTCACATTCATACAGTGCTTTTTAATCAGCAGTTCTCAAAACGCTTTACAAAGTATGAAATCTAATCAAGCGGCTGGTTTTGATGCGGGGTTTGGGGGGATAAATGCAATAAAAAAATATGAGTTACTCCATGTTACAGCAAAAGGCAGAAGATTTAGGAACAGAAGAAGCTGTTTGCCTTGATATGCAAAAGCCATGACCATAATAATTTTCTTTTAAAATGCAACCAGTCCTGAATTACAGACTTCAGCACACGATTACAGAACGCTATTCAAAGGATCTGGGACTCAAGTATTTTCTTGTCAGGCTGTTAGCACATAATAGAGGAAAGACCAAGCAGAAGCCAGATGATGTTTAAGAAATTATTTTAAAAATCAGCTTGCTTTGGGAGTATTTGTAAAAAATTCTACCAGTGAATATGTCAGTAGCTACAAAAAACCTGATATTTCACTGTAACAGTAGACCCCAGCCTAGTCTAAAATGTAAAATACCTTCACAATATCAGACTTGGATCTTTTGGGACAAACACGAAGACACTCTGGTGAAGATTACGCAGACTTTAAAGGATGACAACAAATGTCATCATCATCAGCATGGAAAGAAGTGAGGCTTGTCTGACCAAAGAGTATTGAGCCAAAGGCTTTACAGTGACACACGGCAGATCACAGTATCATAAAAAATAAAGATTGGAAAAGACCTCCAAGATCATCAAATCCAACCCTCACCACCTTGTCAACTATAGCAGAGCACTGAGTGCCATGTCCAGTCATTTCTGGAACCCCTCCAGGGATGGGGACTCCACCATCTCCCTGGGCAGCCCCTTCCAATGCCTGACCAGTCTCAGTGAAGAAACTCTTCCTGATGTCCAGCCTGAACCTCACCTGGCACAGCTTCAGGCCGTCTCCCTTGTCCTGTTGCTGGTTGCCTGAGACAAGAGCCCGACTCCCTGGTGTCAGGGAGTTGTAGAGAGCGATAAGGCCACCCCTCAGCCTCCTTTTATCCAAGCTGAACACCCTCAGCTCCCTCTCACAGGACTTATTTGATCCAGACAAGTCAGCCCTACGTCAATTAACAGTAAAATTTAGCTGAAAGGCTCATGATAAACTACAGTAGGGTAAAGAATGTAAAGCAAAATCTTGGGATTCTTGTAAGAAAATGTGCACAAGGTATCTTCTTCAAAGGTTTCTATCTTAGATATTTTAATTCAAGGATGTTTTGGTTTTTGAAGGTTTTCTAATTAATAAGCCAAATGGCTCTAGAAATTAATTTCACTTTTTAAAATACATTGTTTTCTTTGGTTTGTCATTCTCAGATTTTTAATCACATATGCAGATGGTGCCACCTGGGAAAGTTTACACGCTTACATCATTAAGTGTCTTTGAATTAACTTCATGCCAATAATTGTTTTTAAGAGATAACACTGCTAAATTTTCCACCTTAGAAAAGTTAATCTAATTCTTTTTTTGCTCACTGGAGAGAGATGGTGACCTCTTCCACTGAGGGACAGACACACATGGACAGAGTTCAGCCACTTCCAACCACACAAAACTCACATCTTTTTATCTCTGGTCCCCACTTGATTGTCCAATGTCTGATGGCACCTCTCCTACAGAACCAATGCCAATCACAACTGGATTTTCTCAGCCACCAACAGCCCCAGAACGCTGCTGTCACAGTCGGATTTAACAACACACCAGTGGGGATATGACAGGATTTCACCCACGGCACCAAGATGGAACCCAGAGTCTCCATGAGCTGCCCGCAGCTGCACAGCTTGGGACACGGTCCAAACCATCTGCATCTGAACCTGGGAGATTGCTCCAAACTGCCTTTTTTAAGTTTAACAAACACGTCTGGCTTAAAAATTATCATTTAGAGAATGACATTACCAGGTCAATGTGTTCCTGAGCACTGTCTCTGAGAAAAGACAATTTAAAAAGCATTTTGTGGCTGTTGGTGCAATGGGTAACAAAAACCAAATAGGCTCAGAACAAATACCTTAATAGCAATGTCTGTGGAAACCAACATCTTTTTAAATGCAGTTTGAAATCTGCCAAGCTACACTTAAAAGAAACTCTACAAGGCCACAAGCCCCTCGGCCAGCTCCTCATTCCCTCAGATTTCACCCCACCTGCATGGCAGTGCACAGCTTTGCTCACATCTGTCTCATCTCTGGATAGATTAACATGGCATCCTGTTCACTCTGCCACCTCCTGCTCTACATTAGCTCTTCCCTGCTCCCCTGTTGGCCTAAATTATCCTTCAGGAGCTTGCACACTCTCCACAGCCTCTTCCTTGAGCTCTTAAATCACTCCTCAAGCCTCGCTCCTATCCAGACTACTAAAAATGCAACCTCATAAGCTATTACCTACAAAGCATTAAAAAAGTATCCTCATGAACCTGGTACATGAACCCAAACATCCATATAGCCTACTGGGAACCCTATCAACAACCAGAAGCTACAAAGTTGATGCAATTGTGAATCTAGTTTTTGTTAGTTTACATCAGGGTTACCTTGATAAAACAACAATGTTGACATGCATCCAACAATTTACAGCTGATCCCCTGTATCTAAGGATGAAGATCACAACTAAGAAGTATTCAGCAGCTGTAAGTCTAATCTCATGATCCAAGTTATTTTCTTAGCGAAGTCCTGCAGTGTATATTGTTTCATGGACAGCATCCTACTCATTTATAATGTGCATGCTGTCAATCAAAAGACTCAATAATTGAGCTACAATCACATTTAGAACTGAATGCTTTTTAAGTCTAATCACTCCCAATCAAGGCTTAAGCGATCAGTCCAAAGAATCACGTCACATTCCAGAGCACTGTGGCTACCACTGGGTACACAGTGGATCTATGGAACTACACGCCAGAGAAATCCATTTTTAATAAAAACTCTATTGGTTAAATAAGAAAAAGAAGATGCATAGAACAAAATTCTTTGAATCCTCAAAGTATAATCATTTTCTCTGCACCCTCTACACCCTCTCACATGACAGTAAGTGTGTGGTGCTTGCTTATGTTAATGTATTTTTGTCAACAAAGAAGATCAGGCTGCACTGCAAACACCTGCAAAAGAGAGGCTTCTTACAGGTTCAATGACTCTTTGTGCATCCTAAATCCCACAACTGAAAAGAAAAAAAAAAATAATAAACAGGAAAAGAAGGGGGAAAAAGCGCCTTCTGTTGTTTCATTCACCACTCATTCCGAAACATTCAAATGAGCCCCAGCTCGGCGGGGAAATCCAATAAGGATAATGCCGGGGCTGTCTATCCATGCCCGCACGCCGCTCCGCAGGGCTGCACACCCACGTGATGGTTTGTTTATGAGTCTGGAGCAGCATCACGAGGCACTGCCCCACGGGACCGCTCCACGGGCAGGGACAGCCACCGCCCCCACGCCACAGCAACCCCGGCCACAGCTCCATAAAAATATCCCTGCCCGACCAGGCACAGGCGCCCCGTGCATGGAGCGTTCCTACGCCGCAGCATTCACACGCAGCTCTGGACTCCGGGCTTAAAATTGAAGGGGAGCAGAAGCAGCAGCCATTCAAAGCGCAGAGAAAAAGCTCTTTTAAAAGCTCACATGCACAAAACAAAGAAAAATTTAAAGGCAGAGCTTATCATAACCTCAGTCGGGTTCTGCAGGTATAGATTTCTCTTCGTAAAAATCAATAGAAGATGATTTTAAGCCGTTTGATTTCATTACTGTGTATCAAATCTCTGCTCTGAATGGAACATCTGAATCAATCTGCAAAGCTGCTACAGGCTACTGTCACAGGCTTTCACATGCCTTTTTCTCTACCACTCCTACCACAAAGACAGTGAGATAAAGACCCCACACTGGAGGTTATTTGATATTTCTAAACAAGTACCAGCAGTAGATTGGGTTTTTCCTTTTAGCCCTCTGATTTTTCACACCGATGTTTCAGGTGGAAAAGAAAAACCAAACACAAACTGCACAGGTTTGCTGCCGTGGTGACTGGAGAACTAAACTGTCCTATTTCCAGTACTGAGAGAGGAAAACATGTTGAATTAAACAAATACACATGTACACTCTTCATGCTGAGGCAGTGGGGTTTCACCACAAAAGAAACACATTATAGATCATTTAATCCATTAAAAAAAGATGGTACAGTGGATTTCTATGCTGTGCTCTGAATCATAATGAGAGGCTTGTTAAAACCTGAACACAAAAACAAATGTTGTGGCAATAGGGTTATTTTTTATACCTGTTTTAGTCAATATGTCACAATATAAAAATCTGGAGTCTCAATCTCTGGGTTTCTCTGAGCCTCTGCCCCTAAATTATGTCCCTTTAGTTAAACTGCTGCCTTCATAATCCAGTCAGCACATCCTAAGCTCCACATTGAGAAAGGTTACGATTCCATTTGTTTCCCACTCGTAAGATTCCCAGTGAGAGGGAGCGAGAGGCACGGCACAGCCTCCCACACATATCCTCAACGCCCCCAATCCATATGGATGTCACCCCAACACCCAGCTCTGCACCTCAAAAGCTGCACTGCTCAGAACTTCAAAGAAATGTCTTCTTTCTCCTTCTTGCATCGTTGTCAATATTACTTAAGAGTGAAAAAGAGGAAAAATTTGCTTCTTTTGAGCACAGACTACTCCTGATAGGATCAGTATGAACAACTGGCAATTTTGAGAAAAAAATAAAATAATTCAGAAAAAGTAATGTGAATAAAGTATCAGGCTTAGAATCTGTTAAATAACTAGTATGAAACCTATTACTGATATCTTTTACACTTTTTTTAAAAATATGGCTATTCTGGATTACTGTAAGACTTCTTTGTTCACTGAATACAGACACTCGTATTACCTGCCTAGTAAGCCAGTGGATGGTACCACACCCCCTCTAAATCCTCCAAATCATGTATCTGCACATGCATTTACAGTTTAGGGGAGGCAGGACTCAGTAGGATTGGTGGGGGGGGATATTTGTTTTCCGTACTCAGAATAAGAAAGTGAAAATGAATGCAAATACCTCCTTTCTTGGCAGCAGGCAGCGCATTGTGAGCATCGCAGCCTCCCAGTCTGAGCGCTGCAGCTGCCGAGCGGAAGAAATAAATAAATAAGAGCCCAACCCTAAGAGCAAGGCATTTCAAAGGACAAAGGATATAAAAAGAAGAGCTGCAATAGAGATTTCAGCACGGCCACAAGTGAGACATCCCAAATTCCTGCACATTGTAGCTGCTCTCAGATCATTCCTTTATTTTTAAGATCCTTACAATAAGTGTTACTTATCCGTCATTCACATCCACCCCTCATTTTCCACCCTGTTGTGATTTGCTGCAAAGGCCATCCCCCATCCATCACCCCTCGGTGGTTGTTTCTTTCACTGAACAGACATCCCATCAATCTGGAAATCCAGGTAGCAAATCCCATGGGCTCTAGATGCACTCTTATTTGGAATGCACTGAATAATAATTTATCCTAACACCTTTCAGAGCTGATCTTGAGGTGATGGACTTCAGGTGTGTGGCTTTGTTTCAGAAATCACCTGAGCAGTCCAGGTCCCTTTGAGTGATGCAGGAGCACCAGGCATCCTGCTCTGGGCCAGAAAACCCGAAGAGACATAGGTAGCAGCTACTCCAGTACTCTCCAAGTTTGCATTTGCTTCACTTGGGTTGTCTCAGCAGCTCAGAACAAATATCAGCCTGCAGAGTGATGTGACTTTTCCCCTTTCTGGCACAGCGAGGAAATGGCAAACCTGAAGATGCTGATCACAGCCTGGAGCCTGCACAGGTAAAGGGACTTGTTCCCAAGCTCACAAAATCCCAAGTCTGCTGAGCTCTGAAGGGAACAGGAAACCCATCAGCCCACACAGTTCAGTAACACAAAGCAGAAAACATTTTTAAGCTTTTCTTTAACTTTTTTTAAAGCAGCATTCCATTCCTGACTTCTCAAAAGTAAAAAAAAAAAAGTTTGGGTTAGAAACCATAGAAATTAGGATGGTAATATTCTTGTGTAAAAGTAGACAGAGTAAGAGATAAAAATTGAACAGAAATTTTTTTCTGCAAAACTTTTACTGTTGATTTTGAAAGCCAGAAATATGACCACAGACCCTGTAGGTCTTGACAATCATTGCAAAAATGTGATACTTTACATACAGCTGCCATACAGCACAGGAAAACCATTTTTCTTGTGACAGAAAAAATGACACACCTGAATTCTTTAATCAGAAGAGAGCTTGGGAAGTCAGGAGATTAACCTCAGTGATTTAATACTGCCTGCAAAATTCACTCAGTAGAAATATTAATTGCTACACTTAACTTGTTACAAGTTGGGCCTAATTCCTTAGAAGGATTTTAGCAGATGCACAATACTCCACACATTTGAAGAGGTCTGCTACAAAACATATTAGAGCACAAGTCAAAGGGATAAACACTAACATAATTCTTCCACTTCTGTCTAAGGACCTGTCAGATTTGCTCCTCAATACACGTGAAGGAACTCTTCATACCCTGCCTGCTGCTCCAAGCCACACGTTTCACTCCTCACAGAAAAACGTGTTTCAAAAGCCCCTGGTAAACTGCCACCTTGCACTACCCATGATTTGAATTTAATTTAAAAAATTAGTTAAGTACATCTGTCCTAGAAATGAGAGCTATCACAACAAAGCAAGATTTCTCCATACACACACTGCCTCCGGAATCTGATGCTTCCCTTGGAGCACATGCATCGTTTCTGCAACACGATGAAATTCAGAGCGAACAAATAATTCCAGCAGGAACTCGATACAAGTTTCACAAAAGGCAAACATTGGTTTTTGAAAAGCAAATCCTAGTTGTGAAGTTACTCTTCACTACGGAAGACTACTAGAAGAGTAAAGCAGGAAAAAAAAAAGCCCTTACTTGAGCAAATATGTATAGAAAGGTGGTGAGCTGTGGGGTTTGGAAACTTGAATGGTCTAGGGATACGGGCAAGGGATTTTTACAGTAGAAAAATCTTTTAATAGATACTCTTGCAGAAGGAGGGGGGAAGTAAATTTTGGAGCATAAATGTAATTTTTCAGGTCAGATGCATCTGTTCCATTAAGGGATTTCACTAGTACTGGTTTTCAACACAGTTTTTCTCTAGCCAGAAGTTAATGCTTGTCCCACTTGACCCTGGAACAGAGCAGACAGTAAAATATTTAGAAGATTTGACGAAGCTGGTAACAAGAATAAAGTGTTCAAAATGAGAGAGTGGAATTAAACCACCAATAAACTAGGTCAAATTATTGGATTGCAGAGTGCCCTGAAATACAGCAAAATGCAACTATTATAATTGCAATTTCCATCCCAGGTCATTTAAATTATTAATAGCAGGAGTTAGAAAAAAATGAATTAATTCCTGCAACTAATTCAATTTTGTTGTATTTCCTTGGGTTGTCTGGACTTTTAAGCTTAGTACCCAAAGTCCTTTATGCTTTTATTGCAATAACCTGACGCACTTTTACACATCTTGTGGGGGCCTAAATTTCTTTCATATTGTTCATATTTATCAGCATCTCCTCTGAAACTTTACTTCCATCAGGACCTGCACAAAGGTACCTAAAGAACAGAGTTATGTTGGAAAAGATATTGAAGATCAAGTCCAAGCACTAATGCAGTGATGCCAAGGCCACCACTAAATCACGCCCCAAAGTAGGGCAGGATGCAGCCACACTCGGGGATGCTTCCACGCCTGAAATTAGTGAAGATCATCAACCACGTGGATGTGGAGCTCTGCTGGTCACTGCACCAAGGCTGTCACTGCGGCCCAGGCCAGCTGGACACGGCCGGCAGAACTAACCACCATGCCCTGCGGCCTGCCTGACCGATACATCCACTGCTGTCCACATCCCTGTAAGCCTGCCACAGACGGAGCTGGGTCACAAACACCTCCGGCAGCCCAGGGAAGGTCTCCAGGCATGTGGCAGGGCCAGCACTCGGCCGTGTCCCAGCACCGAGTGACAGCACGGCTGCCTGCGCCGTCCGTTCCCACGCACAGCTCCACTCCACGGTTGCCAGCAGCCCCGACACGAGTAATTCCCATCCACTACTCCTCCATCACACCCACTGCGAGCTCTTCGTGCTGCTGCAACGGGGGAGACCTGGTTCAGGTCACGGCAAAAGGTAGAAATCCGCTTATTTTAACACGACGCTGCCACGCTTCCTTCTCCACACTCCCCCGAGACGGGGAGGATAAGCACCTCCCTGCAGAAAGCCCCAAGGCTGCCTTTGCCGGGGAAAAGGGAGATAGGAAACATCTTCATCTGGATTCCCCCTCCCACGGCAGAGCCCCTCGGCTCCTCTCCGCAGCCGTGTCCGCCCCAGTGCCCTCATTAGCAGGCAGAGGAGCTGCCCCATTGCGGTGCCCCCTCCCCACCCGGCGGGAGGTGAGCGCCGAGCGCGGTGCTCCCACACAAAGGAGCTCAGAGCAGCAGACCCTCCCCTCCGCCCTCCACCCCTTCCTCCACCTTCCCTCGCCTCCATCCCTAAAAAACAGACCTCGGCCTTTCATAAAGGGTGGAAAAAAACCCCAGAATAACCCACCCTACAGCAACCCCATGTTTTTCCCTACAGGGCGATTAAAACAGCTCCTGTATTAATGAGGAGAAAACCAAATTTAGAAGAGGCGCAGCATCCAAATATAGGCTCCAACACACCTCACTCCAGAAAAGGGTCTCACTGTTTTCCTCCCGCCCTGAGAGGAGCCATGGGCTGAGCTCACAGAGCCGGGGGCTGTGCCTGCCCCGCAGCTCAGCAGCATCCTGCATCCCACCGCAGCATCCCCACGGGAATGCAGCATCCAGCTGCCCCACGGTCACCCCCCTCCCAATATCCCCAGGGAAGCATCCCGCCGCTGCCCGGCCCAGCACAGAGGTGGTATTTTGGCAGATGCCAATAATCCTGCTCCCCAGGGAGGATCCCTGGGACTGGCCTGTTATTCCAGGCTGAAAGTAGTAAACAACCTCCCAGGGGCTGGAGACAGAGGTAAACCCCAAAGATGCCATGTCCTTGCTGGGGCGAGTGCTATTACAGGACAAAAACAACATGGAGCTTCTCAGGCTGTGCTAAAAAAAATGTAAGGCAAAAGTTAAGAATGCTGCTCCTATAAGAGAAAAAAAAAAAAAGGAATCAAAGTCATATGTTTCTCCAGAGGATTTAATGAGTTTGTTTACGACAAACTATGTTCACGACGGCTCTGAAATTCGGAAATAATATGACTTATTTTCTATCCAGGAAGATTTTATGAAGATCTTTCTGCCCCCTTTTACAAGCATTTACTTTTTTTTTCAAGACAGAAAAAAATGGGAGGGAAATATCAATGCAGTCAAATCAGCCACAGGTTTTCCTACACATATAGAAACATTCTAGCAAAACCAAAGCTTGGTATTTACTTGATAACATACAGATGAAGAAAGAACATTCCCAATAAATCCACCCCACAGGGGAGGATTTCAAAATTTGTTTAAAATGCTATTTGACCACATTCTGTTGATATATTCGAGTGATGTCACGCTTGTTGCAAGACAGAAAATGTGCCGCTCAGAGTAACATCTAAGGCAGCTCTAACCAGGATGGGGGGATTAGTTTGGCCTCTTTCAAGAGAATAAATTATTGCTGAAGATGTTTACACAATGCAGCTCCATGAGCTGAAAGGTTGCTTTCAAAAGAGGCCCAGGCCCTGCCGGAGGAATGCGAGCACAGCCCAGGGCAGGCCAAGGCTCAGCAGCTCCATTTCAGCCTCTGTCTTTCCCTTCAGGTGACTATTTTTGGGAGGCACAGAGTTGTGTGTGTTGGGGCTGGAACCAGCCAGCTCTGAAAACATTTGGAGTATTTTAGACACGACAGTCTCAGCATAGTGTTCTAAAAGCAACCTGCATTGTAGGAAATGTTGAAAGCAAAAAATGGGAAAAGTGCAGCCGCAGTAAATAAAAACTGAAATAAATCTAAAATTCAGATCACAATGAAAAGTTGTCCTTCTTGCTATCGCTGCACAACTACACTCAAAAAACCCTCAGTTTTACAGACAACACAGCACAGAGCATCATAAGGGAGCACAAATTTGGCCTCAATTTACTCCTCTAGAACACAGCATTCCCTAATTTTTGCACAGCTGTATGCAGACATCCCTATCACCACTGCCTGCATATCACACATCAAGAAACACTACATTAAACACAAATTTAAATGAAACATCATTGACATTTTGTTTCCATCTTCTCAAAACAGAGAATAACCAGACTGAACCCTTTCACAACACTCAAAATCTGTGTATTAAAAAAAAAGGGAGGGGGTGGTGCAGGGAGGGAGAAAACGGTCTCAGATGTGTGCCCAGCTCCTCACTACTGATCTTTTTGTCCAAATACACAGTAGAAAATAAAGAGACATGGGGATTGTCAGGGTGCTGAGATTCAAAACAGAAGGGCTTAGGAGGAGGGACAAAAGACCTGCTGTAAAAGCATCTGCAAAGTAAGCAGGAACTGCAATCCGCCCAGTACCCACTTTCATGTCTTGCCATTAAATTCCTGATGTAGTGGTGATAAGAAAACCCCTGACAGACTTGAAGACTATGAAGAACCTACATTAAATCTCATGGCTTTACCTGTGCTTAAAATTAGGAAGGAACTTCAGGATCTTGCCCAACAAAGCCCAAGGCCCCAGGCTGCAGCACTGACCACAGTGGATGCCCCACATCCCCCAGAGCAGGGAATCTCAGCCTGGAATGCAGAGGCTCCGGTGAAAAGTAGTCTTAATAACCTAACAACAGCTAGCTTACTGTCAGTAGGCTTAGTAGAGTTTGCACTTCCTCTGTGTTGTGGGGGTTTTGTGTGTGCTTGATTTGATTTTTAAAGAGGACAGTGCCACCAGGAAGGCTGAAGCTATTCCACAGACACTACACAGCAACAGCTGCACTGGGAAAGAAAAACAGATGTCAGCACACCTTGTTTCTATACCTAGTAATAAAATATTTATGGATCATTCTCCTTTCTTCCCTCTCCCAGTTTCCTCTGCTCTGCTGGACATACACTGTCTGAAAACTCACTTTCAGCTGCTTAAGCCTGACTTTTGCTCAACTTGGCAGTGTTCGGTTTATGGTTAGATTCAATGACCTTAAAGCTCTTTCCCAACCTAAAAGAGTCCATGATTCAGGTATCTCCTGTTTCCTGGAGACACTCTCCTGAGTCCCCACAGCACACTCTGTGTGAGCCATCACCTTCCATTCCCAAAGGCCAAAGCTGCTGTAGCCACTGTCCTAACAGGTTCCTCCATGAGGAACCTTGGAAAAGCAGGATGGCAATTCCTGGTGATCAGGCAAGGTTAGACATGCCGAGTCACTCGGGAGGAGTGACACTGTAGCAAGTAACAAAATACCTGCAAAGCAGTGTTTCCTGAATCCACCTGGTTGCCAGCAACACCCAGCACCTGACTTTGTGGTGTAACCTTTCATTATGCACCTCACACCAAACACTGCAGGTCCCTCCCTCATCCCCACACCTCCTTTTTCCCCTTTTAAAGGGGGAGAAAGTCTCCCTTTACAAGAAGAAAACTTCTTTAAAAAATTTAAAAGATAAAACCTTCATTTAGGCAAGAGAATATTCAGAATTTATGGCTTAAATTTGCATGCCTGCAGGCAAATCAGAGGCAAGACATCTCTGATCAAGTATGCAATTCTTATCTCCCGTAGACAAAGCAACACCTCCATCAAGCATATGGATCATCAACGTGCCTCTTGGAAGGGACAAGGGAGATTAGGTATCACCAGTTATACAAGCTGCACTTTACAAATCCCGTGTCAATTAAAAGATGCTGTGTATTCTGAAACTCCCACACTCTCCATGCCTACACATCTTCTGTAGGCTGTATTGGCAGCGAAAGTAGTGGCATTTGGCCCAATAACTGAGAGGATGCTAAAGCTTAATTCAGTCCTCTTCCCTGCACTCTGGGTGCAAACAAAACTAACAAACAGAACAAGTCAAAGCTAGCCAAAAAGTTTTTCCAACTACTACATCATTCATGCACAACAAATGCTCCATCCAGCATTTTCTATCACCTAACAGGAAGCTGCAGTGCTGAGGCCACCCCAGAACACCTCTCCTCATCCTTCCCACAGTTGCATCCTTCCCTTTGGGATCCAGAGGGGTGACCTCACCAAAACCCACCCTAGGGAGGACTTTGAATTGCAGATACTTTGTTGAAATACTTAAAAAAAAAAAAATCATTCAAACACTGTAAAAGTGCAGGTTGCTCACATCTCAAATACAGACTGCAACTCTGAGCCCTTCAGCTCAGAAAGGATGGAAAAAAACTAGAAAAGACACAAAGCAGCATGACAAAGACCCAGAATTATTCACACATGCATGAAAACAAAGACTTGTCTTCAGTACTTCAGCCTGAAGAAAAAAACAGAATTAAAAATCAGTTACTGTCAGAGTAATTGCAAGTAAAATGCTTAAACCCACATTTAATTCCTACAAATAACTGGACTGCTCCTCCACATTCCTTCTACTACCCAGAGATATTGTTAATGTACAGAAATTAGTTCTGCTTTTGAAGCAGATCAGACTATTCAGACCCCAAAATCTTGTGGGCTGCCCAAACTGTCCAATATCCTCAAGGCTACACCTCACCTCCTCAGAAATCTCCTCTTTACCTGTAAGATTACCTTTTCCTACTGAAGGATCTCTCAAATCCTATTTTCATGTTCTTTTGCAAAACATTCAGATGTTTAGTTCAATTATGGTTTTTTATCCTGCTACAGTTAAACTAAATGTTCTCATTAAAAAAGAACACATTCAACTATGAAATCTGCAATTTTAATTCATCTACTTTGAAACGCACACCAAACCAGGACTGTTGTTTGTTCATGTCTGAACAATGTTTTTATTTACTGTGGATAAATGGAGACTTATCTAATACCACTTACATGGAGTCATAAATTGATTTTTGATTAATGTTTAATCAAAAACAAAGAGACCCATCTGTGCAAAAAAAAAAAAAAAGTAGGAAGCAGAAAGCCTTGTCCATGGGAATTTTTTCTGTGTCAGCTCTCCCAAGCTCGGTGTATCAACACGAGATCCTTCCTCTTCTGCTGGTATGAGGATGCAGCTCTGTTGACAGAGCACTGTACAATAGCCAGATAGCTTCCTCCAGGAAACACTAATTTAAAACAAGATTATTTATTTTAAATACAAAGGCTCTACAACCAACAACATGGAGTAAACACTTTAAATCTCAAACGCTCATAAAAATTAAGAGCATTAATGACAACCTTCCCTGCTGCTGGCAGGCAGCCAGCTGTCAAAGCTGAAGGTGAACAAACCTCAGGTACCTCCAAGCCCCTCCCTGCCCAGCAGTGTCAGTTGGCAGGGCCACAAGTGAAAAGAGCATTAAAATCCCATGTCTTACTGATGATGAAATCATAGCTTTAATGAAAACTGAATATTCAAGTCTTCACTGGAGCACACATGACTTCTCCATCAAGGGTTCAAAGTCCAGGGGAGCGCCAGCATTTAGAAGAAGGCAGCACTTGAGATCAATACAGTGTAATAAAAAAAAAAAAAAGAAGGATGAACATTTCTGGGTGTAATTAAAATAATAAAAGAGGTTATCTAACCTCAAAAGGAGTCTCTCTTTTAAAACAGAAGCTCATATACCAGTTTGGTGATATAAATGCCTTGACAGCATGTCCTTGGGAGGGATGGAGCAGGGAGGGAGTGATACCAAAGCAATCCCAGGATATTTGGGGAGAGCCAGAAACATCAGGAAGGCAGTAAGTCTTTAAAAAGCCAGTGGTGAAGTGGCTGCTTCCTCTTCTGGATAGAGCCTGAGTAACACCTGAGTTAATCCACAGATCTTTTCATTCCTTTCTCAAAGTGTCTCTCTCTCATATTCATGGTAAGAGCCCAGAAAAGCAAACAGGGCTGCTCTAAAACATTTGTATCAAATGTAAATACACACTAATTTTTTTCAACAATTAAGAACTCCCAAAGAAAGATGGAATATTTAAAAAAAGTGACAAGAACAATCTTAATTATAGCTCTGTTAACACATTATCATAATAAGTACTTGTTCTTTATCAGACATTTTTTAAAAATTATTATTGTTCTGAACTATACAAAAGCTGGCCTAAAGAACAAGGATCTTTGTCTCTTGCTGCCAGAAGAAACAGCATTTCCTGAGGCCTGTTACTGCCTTCAGCTAACAGTTTTGATTTGGGCTTCAGAAAAATAACTGCATGTCCTCAGCTGGAGGGAAAAAAAGTTCCCTTCCTCCCCTTCTCCCAGATGCTCACAGGAGAACAGCATCACCAGCAGTAATAACACCATGTTTCATCAGCCTTCAGGAAAAACAAGACCAAACCTCTGGCTCTCCTGGCTCAGGTAAACAACAGGAGTTTATTACAGAGTTAATACTTGGTTTTCTTCATATTCCTCTTCCTCCTTTCCACCTCCCCTCAGAGCCCCCGGACTAGAATTACAGCCCAACAATAGCCCAATTGTCGCCCCCGGCAGCAGCTTCCATCCCAACAATAGATCTTTCCCTTTTCTCTCCACCCAAAGGAAAATTAATAAGGAAAAATTTCTCTGATTACAGGGTAAAGAAAAACATTTTTAAGGGGGAAGACAGAGAGACCTATGTATATACCATGAGATTCTGAGCTTCCTTTGTACAGAAGAATGTGCATTCCGTTTCCCAGGCTGCTTTGTATCCCACAACCCCTCCTATGCAGGGGAAGAGATGGGGAGGAAGGTTATGTGCTCTGGCATGCATGGCATTTCCTAAGAAGGTCACTTTAACCACCACTCGAGGGTCCTTGCTTTAAGAAGTCTCACCTGTTCCTACAAACATGGAGGGGAGAGCTGTGAGCTCCCTTTATTTCAGTGATAACCTGGAAGTACACGTGCCTGCTCTCCGAAACGGAGCTCACAGGAACTCGCACTCTGAGGGGAGAAGCAGGCTGGATTTACAAAGCAAACATTGTTTTTTGTGGGGAAAGAGTATTTACACATAGGAACAAATATGTTTTATTTCCCACTTTCCAGATGAAAAAATACACGTTACTGCACTGCAAATATTTTGGTAACATGTGCCAAAAGCCAAAAACAAAGAGAGAAGTCCTTCCTTTGGAGAGGGAAAAGAATCCCCAACTCCTACAGCCATGGCTGTAGAAAGTCCAGCATTAGGCTGATGATTTGTTTCTGCCTGCTAAGGAGCCTAACGTTTATTTCGGCAACAAAGCGATAACAAAGATTCAAAGCTGCTTTCCAAAGAAGTTCTTAAGTATTTCAAGAATTTTTTTGTGCTCTGCCAAATATCCCTCTGTTCTTCACAGGGCTCTACCCCTGCAACCAGGGCAACATCTGTTGGTTTGGGTGACAAGAGAAGAAACAGGATATTTTGTGATTCTGCACTAACTGCAGAATCTGCCCAACATGTAATTCACATTGATATTAATTTCACCTTCTGCCTGCACAGTATTTACTCATGCAACAGCTAGTTAAAAGCTCTGTCCAAATGCCTTTAAGTATTTGAGATTTATCTCCACTAATCAAGGTTTATTCTCCTTTAGTTGTAAGTACTTTACTAAATCACTGCTCTCAGTAGTTCTGACATCTGACTTCTCCTCACTAAAACTAATAAAAAAGGTCCCATCACTTGGCTATGGCAACAGGGAACATTTACAAAAGCAGATTTGAGTTCTTACTGGTTTCAACAAGAAAAATCTTGTTGATTTTTGGTAAGAATATACACACAGAAAAACCCAACACTACAAGTGTGTCAGCAGAGCTCCCATGTTAGCTGAAGTCCCAGTCCAAGGCCCAAGTTCTTTCCAGTGACCTTACATTCAAGGTTTGGGTTTTAACAGAAACTTGCAGCACACCAGGAACATGCCCACCTCCAGCTAAGGGAATCTCTAGGATCCACTTGTGGATCAGGCCGGAATTAGTCTTGCTCAGGACCCACCTGTAGCTGAGCAGGAGCCAGGCACTGGCAGTAGGCAGCTCTTAGGCAGCACTGCTCAAATCCTGTTTAGGATTGTCCTTGTTCCACCATCCCAGAGTGCTTTACCTGCTCTCTTCAAGCAATTTCTCCAGTGATATGTAGGTCCTAAAGCTGTGACTTAGCTCCTAAATTTGAGGAAATGTTAAAAATGTCAGAGCCATGCTATTCCAACAACCAGCAAGTATCTCTGTAGGAGACAGGAATTCTGTTGCCTTTGAGAAAACTCTGCATTCACCAGAAAAGCATTTTAACAGACTTTTTTTTTTTTTTTTTTAAGAATTAACACTGACATCGTTACTTGCACTCCTTAAGGAGGTCTACTAACATCTCCTTGCTTCATTTCCTTTTTGGTTTATGCTTAGGCACAAATATTTTGTTTATAGTGAACTGAGCACACATCCAGCTGATCTCTCTCTGAGTACTTCCTGCAAGTTCACTTGACAAAAATTTCCAGCCAGCCAAAGGCTGCCACACAGTCCCTCAGATAACCAGGGTACGGCTGTGGAGTTGGAGCACTGGAAAATGAGACACACCAACTATTCTTCTCTTCTCCACCAAGGCATTTATGAGGTGGGGATGTCATGCAGAATTCCAATATCTGCAACAGCTCGTAAATAATGCACCGTTTGACACTCCTCTCACAGACACAGTTAAAAGAAGGAAAAAAATGTACCACCCGTGGTTTCTTTATGTAGGTAAATTTAAAATTAACTTCAAACTCCATTTCATTTTATGGTTGTGAATAATCCTCACCTCTGCCTGTCCTTTCCATACTGGTGATTTTAAAGGAACATATAAGAAAAATGCATTTTTACAGCTTTCTAGAGCTTAACCCTCCCTGCCAGCTTCTCTAACCTGCCAGAGAAGGAATAAACAGGTGAAGTTAAATGCTGCCGCTACACAGTGTCTCTTGAAATCAGAATTTTGTCCAAGAGAAAGGGATCTTGCTTATAATTCAGGTCTCTATTTTCTGGAATAGATTGGAACTAATTCCCAAGCAGAAATGTACAAAAAGCTGATTAAATTCAGTTTCTTCAATTGTTAACAATGGTATCTCCCCAAAAGCTGTTCAAGTTTTTTGGACAGCTGAGGCCATTTGAAGACGATCCAGTGCATCTCCCAACTGGTATCTGCAATTCTACAGTCAAGTAAAACATGTAGATTTCTCCTGTAGATCTTTACAAAGGTGGTTCAGAAAAGAAAACCAGAGCATGAGCGGAGACAGCCTTGCCCAAGATCCCCACAGATGCCAGATCCTTCCCAATGCTCTACACTCATTCCACAAAATCTCAAATAATAATAATATTCTGGAAGGTGGTATGCGAGGGTTGCTTTTAAAACTGCTAAAAATAACATGTTGTGATTGCATCTTGCAGCCACTGAGGGCTCGGAGTGAAGATACATCCAGCTCCTCCTGCCTGTCCTGATCCCCCTGTACGTGCACAAGGTCCCTCAGAGGCATCCATCCCTCAACAGAGAGCTGCTCGACTCCAAAGGCCATGCGAAGTGGGGACATTTTCCAATGAAGCTTAGTGTCACAGGTCAGCCCAGCCAGGCAGAGGCTGACCTGTGACACAGGTACTGTGCTACGTAAATGAAATCCTTCGGCAGGAGGTGCTGCAGGAGGCAAAAAGGAGAGAGAGCAAAGATAATGAATAAAAAGTACTCAGCACAGCAATCTCTCTGCCTCACATGCACCACAGTCTATAATGGCCTCACTCTTCTGTCAAGTTACAGTCACCTTGGTTTCTAGGCTAGGGCACAACCACCATTTCTCACTCACATCTTTCCTGTACCCCTCCAAGAAAAGCAGCACCAAGGAAGAAGTGACCAGGAAACCCAGCCCATCCCCAGGTCCCTGCTCCTGATTGTCCTCCCTGACTCACACGTAGCCACACTTACAATTTTTAGCAGCCTGCTGGGGCAGCTATGATTCCTCACTTCGGTTCATTTAAGGACCTTAATTGTTTGTTTTGGCTCCAACCAGCAACCGTGTTTATGAAAAACAGGTTAAGCTTTTGGCACCAAATTGTTTTCAAAAACCCTCAGCCTTTGAAATAGTGCCTTCTTTAAAAAAATGTTTTTCTACCTTGAGATGCTGCATTTCTCTCCAGAGAGACATTTCACCTCCACTGCTCACTACACTGGTGTTACCTTTTTGTGTTCCCATTAGTAACTTATTTTCCTCAACAGTTCATAACTTGATCTAAAAGACTATCTAAGCTAAGCCGTAACATGTGAAATTTCAGAGAAATCAAAGTTATTATTTCCAAATAAAAAAACCACTCTGACACCATGTGACCACTCATGAATTTCAAATTTTCATGGTAGATTTGCATAAATAAGGTGGACTTGTACACTGCGAGTACCTCTCCATGGAAGTTAGATTGTACAATTTATTCCTTTAATTCAATAAACTCTTCTGATGCCCCACTGCATCCTGTGTACTGCTACTAAAAACTGTACAACAAGACAGTTCTGCAAAACAAGAATACCTCCAGTGCAAAACTGGCCACAAGATTCTACACTCCCATTCGCATTTATAAAAGCTTATTTTACTCCACACTCAAGAGGTTCCAATGCCAAAAAATACCCAGAATTCACATCCCAGAGTGAGAATCCATTGTTCCAGGGCAGATCCCGTTGATGAAGGCCCGTGTATAAATGCATTAGGAAATCCTGAGTACACTTCACTCATTGGCTTTTCTAGTTCATTAAAAAGCTGCTCCCATAAACTTTTATTCTAGTTAAATGGTTTTCTACAGTATTTTGTTAGTCTTAGTACTTCAAAGATTCAGTTGGATGTACAGGAAGGGTTATCAGCTGTGTCTTTTTTCTCCTGAAGGTGCAGTCAGAAATGAAATGGCTAAAAATCTCAACAGAGCAAAATTACCAAAAGCTCATATTAAAACAAGAAATACCTATTTTTCCACCAAAAAGGGTGGTAAAAACAGAGTATCAACACTGAGCTTCATTGAACCATGCTAAGGTCATAAATGGCCTGATGTCATTTCTTGTCCATTTGAAATGGTTTTGGTCTCCAGCTTGATCATATCCAGGAAAAAAATTCCAATAGAGTAATGCCAATACAGCCACTCTCCTTTTGGGTTATAACTGGTACATGTTATAAGGTTTAAAAGCCACAAAATGTTCCAAAACAGCCTGGAGTCACTAGGACGATGCTCTCTTGGGACAAAATAACTCCAATATTCTTCAGTCTACTTCCTAGAGAAACAAACTGAATGAGAGCAGCCATCATCCCTCTACAGGCAAGAATGCCAAAGTGCTACACCAGAATCCTGCTCACTGCTCCTTCCAACTGTTTAGAAGCAATCAGAACAACCCGAGGCCAGGAGGCTGCTGAGCCATCCTACAGCACTCAGAAAAGACACAGAGAGCTCGGCTTGGGCAGATCTGTGGAGATGTCTCCAGGAATGTCACTTCAGCCACCAACAAAACAGAAGTGGGAAAGAGGAAGGAGAGAACAAAGAGCACAAATAGATCCAAGCCCTCGGGGTAAATCTGTCTATCAATTTAAACTTAGTATCGGCTTACTCAAAGTGAGTCCAACCTCAGAATGTGGCTTTGGTCAAATAACTGACATATAAAATTAAAGTTCATGCCATAGAAGGCTCTTATGGAAAGGGAAGCTGTATGATTTCAACTCCTCCAGTAGTGTCAGCCAACATTTTCTAAGCAACTGCCTACAGTTTGACCCCCAGCTCCTTTATCCGGCCTCTTAAATTCCTGTCGGGGTTTCAAGAGGAGAAAAATATCACCACTACCTCATTCTTCTATCAAAGCATCTGCTCAAGGTAAAGTGCAAAGGGTGAAGAGGGAAGAATGTCCAAGTCATCCAGCAAAACTGGAGTCATCTCCACCACCAATTATCATCACATCCCCCAGCCTTGATGCTACCATGGGAAATCTTCACAAATCACCACACTGAACTACCAGAAGAGAATCAGGCCATGAAGCAAGTCAGCACAAGTAAAACACATCAGCAGTAGTTCAGAATTTTCTGAAAAGGCCAGTCTAGAACTTAGTGCGGACTTAGAGCACTGCTGATGCACTTCCCAATCCACATGGCTCACAAATCCAACTCAGGAATGTAAAACTGTATTAAAATACCTCAGCGGTTTGGTACAAGTTCAGCGTATCACCATTCAGAGAGGAGCAATCACCTATGTCAGGTTATTTCTATTACCACTAACAGTCACAACTGTGCACTGTTTACAACTGCAGAAGGAACAAGGATACACCTACATTTACTGATGGTGCTTGGGCCACACAGGCTGCTGCATTTTTATATCACACTTTACCAAACTGCCTATTCTATCATCATTTTGCTGGCAAACTCAGCCCCACAAACATCTTTAGGTTTTGTTACACAACAAAATTTACCATTTTAATGCATCAGGTATTAATGTGAGTCCCAGTTGCAGGCAGGATAAGGATCCTTATGTCTAGCCATCAGTTTCCAACTCAGCTATATAAGACTTTTCCAGAATTAAACAGGCTATTAATGGAAGCACTTAAGTTTCACAGGTTTTGCTTTCAAATAACAAATGCTACTCTAGGAAACTATGTACAAAAGATGTCCTATAAACTAAGACTGAAAGAAAGAATTAGTTGCCCTATAACGAGTGGCTGTCCAGTACAGAAAGCTGTAAACTTCCTTGTTTAAAGGGGACGTGGATCTGCTTGGGCTTCACCTCCCTTGTTACAGAAGCCCTAAAGCAGCAATCCAAGTTTACCACAAGCACAGGAAATGGTGATGGTTCCTCTTGGAGCATCTTCCTCTGCTTATCTCATGTGCACCTCTTCACATGCCTCAGGCTCATTCCATTTTCATGGAATCCACACTCTGTATCTCTATGCACATAAAAAAATCCACAGCAACGGGCAACCATCAGCTGGAATATTTTACAGTCTCTTTTGCTGTTTTGGAACACATTGATAGCTGTAAAATATGGGAAACATCTTCCTAAGCTCATCATCAATGCTGCTAAACCACCCAAGATGAACTTAAATGCATCATGTTATTTTAATTATTTTTCTAAAGCATCTTATTTTGATCTCAATGCTCGTCATTACAGCAGGATTCTTTACAAGAAAAGAATAAAACTCTGAAAAGGACTGAAATCTTAAATCTTTTCTCCTGTTGGCCTAATGGTACAGTTCTCCATACACCTGGCAATGAAGAGAATAAATTCAAAGATGCCTTTTGATTTATAGCTCCAGTGTGGTTTCTCAATAATACAGCTATCTTAGACTGCTGCATGCATTTCAAAAGTATTCCAGCTCCTTCAGAGATGAATTACAGTAGCTGCATCTTTAACTGAAGCTCACATAAATTTCTTTTTTTTCCTCCAAGAAAACAATTACAAAACATTAAATCACTTTCACAATGCACTATGAAAACAAAACCCTGTAATTTGGGTTATGATATGAACGGTTTGTACAGGACACTCAGGCTGCTCCTCTGCTTTGCTCTCTGCCTGCAGAAGCTGCAACTCAGGAGCCCCAGGCCAGGAGGAATCACCTACTTTAATCTGACCATTTCTTCAGTTTATAAAGACAACACACCTCCTTCTACCTTCTCATGCCTCACAGAGGGGATCCCAAACACACTTAACAACACCTTGCCCAAGCCTTGTGCTCGGCTCTCATTCCACCAATAGTTTCAGGCATCCCAAACTGGGTCACATGGCTGTCCTTACAGTTGATCCAACATCTCTTGTATATGTCATGTGAAATCCAGTGTAGATCAAAATAGAAAAGACATTCCAGTACCTGGACTGGAGATGATTATCCATCCCTGAAATGCTAAAACCATCAGAGCCCTCTGATACAAGGTCTCACTATCCCAAATGCAGATGAAGTCTACGTAACAAAACTTACAACCTTCCTTCCTCCTTACAGCCTTCTCACCATTATGCTTCTGGAGAAAAACATAAAAATAAAATAAAAGAAGGAAGTACTACAAATTATAATAGAGGATCTTGTCTATCCTCTAAAACTAGAATTTTGTTTGAGATCTGTTTGCTCACATCTTTCTTTCCTGGCATCAACAATGACCTCATAGAGTAAAATTTTTAATTTCTTTTAAATCTACCTCAAACTGTATATACAGTCATTGTTTTGAATATCAGAAAGGGTGCCTCAGCTCTCTGGTTTGAAAACCTATTAAATTTCACTCAAAAATAATAAACAGCTCTTACAGCCTCCAACAGCTTGAACCACCAAAATGCTCAACACAGCCTCTGCTAAGCGGATAGGAGGAGACAGAAACAACATGAGTAATTTATCTGTGGGATTTGCTAATATAAAATAAGACATAAATGTGTAACGCAAAATAGATAAGGAAATAAGAACGGTGTACAATACACATCAAAAGTAGCAAACACACATGAACACATATCCTACCCAGCACACACAGGGCAGAACAGCAAGTGCTGTGAAGAAAAAAAAACCCAAAGAAAATCACTTTTCTTGCTTGTCATGTGCTCCATGAAAGAGCTATAAGAGCTCCCACCCAGTTCCACAGTCTTGGGAAACTTCAGAATCTCATGAACTGCGGGAGTGATGAATTGTGTTTTATGTGCACTTAACTCTGAAATAATGAACTTCAGAAGGTTTGCTCCTCGGCAGTTCCCGGTGGTGAGAAAGGGACAAGTGGCGGGAGGGGGCTGCTGGTGCTGTGGGCTGTGCGGGGGCTGCCAGGCGTGTGACATCACCCCTCCGGATTGGCTGCCAGTGACATCATTTTATTATTCAGTTTCATGTTTGCATTTCAGCTTCCCCCTTTCAGGGACCTCCGGACCTCACACAGCTCCTTGGAGCTGAAAGGAGCGAGGCAGGGTGTCCGAGCCACCGTCCCCACCTCGGGCTCCAGAACCACCAGAGGAGAACAAGCCTCTCCAGTTGTTCTGGAGCTGGGAAAGGCGACGGTGCTGGGAGGCCGACCAGGGGTCATGGGCTTACAGCAAGAGTTAAAGCAAAATTCTTAAGAAATTTGTTGCAGAAAAAGACCTGAAGACTGGCAAATGGAAACCACGTGCAATGCAAGAGCAGAGTTAACAACACCCATGCACACAGGCGGAATTGCACATGCATATAACAGCATGTATGGAAACAGTGCAAAGACTGTTCATCAACAGTATCCTCGCTTTTGTTAACACCCATAATGGATCCACCACAAAGTGGTATCACCCCTGTTTACCCCTCCACAACACGAGGCTGCCTTTGTTCCAAGCTCACATCTTGCTTCCCCTCACATACTCACCCCTCCCGAACTCGGATGCCTGTAACCTGATACACAAGAATGTTAATTTCTCAAGTGATTTTTGTAAAAGCACGGAATGGAAGTAACTTGATATTTTCCCCATCTTGAAAAATATTATTTTATAGCACATACAAGAGTAGGAAAATATATCTAGTGTACAACAACACTTTGGGAAAATAAACTGAAGAAAGGGCTGCTCGGCCTCTGAGTACCTACTGCCCTGAACGTTTTCTGTTGAGCACACACCAGGATGTGTGTGCGTATATCCAAACGCATATACCTGTGAATTATTCATGTGCACACAAACACAGATCAATCAGGCAAAAGATCAGTTTCCAGCAAGTACAAAAACACCTAAATTAATGCCGAGCTTGAGTGACTGCTCTCAGGCACAGTGTACTGCACCCGCCTGCTCACGGATCCAAAAGTACCTACAGAGCCTGCAACTTAAAAATGTTTTATGAGCAATTTACACAAAATCAATTAAACAAATACAATCATGCTCTCAAAACTAGTTCACCTACAAAATGCATGTTCTGCTCACTCCCAGCAGCATGCATTTGAAGCATGTATCCCACAACCCACACCATCCCACAGAAAGAGCACAACCCTGAAGGACAGCCGTCCTGCAAACCCCGAGCCTCTGGCCCATTCCCAGGGATATGGAGAGGCACCTTGCCATGCAGGAGCATAGCTCGGACAGGTTGCACTGCTGTCCCAACACAGCCTACCGAGAAAAGCTTCTTGTGCGTGACATGCAGGATCACAAACCACTGTAGAAATTCAAGCCGATGTAACTTCATGTTTTACCTAAATTCGCGTACAGCATCATTACCTTACATCACTTTTACACTTTATGATGCCACTGTTTCTTCTATATTAAGAGAACATCAGTATTTCAGGACACTAAATCAATGTGTTTGGTTTTATTTTAAAAGATATCCCCCAAACTCCAAAATTACTTTTAAGACTGCATCTTAATTTGAATTTAATGTATGCTGCTTCCTTGTGGTGGTGCATCCCCCATGCCCCCCACAGCAACCTTAAAACACTCTTTCATGACAGTCCTACCTTGGCATGTTTTACCAGTTCAATAATTCAGCCTTCTTTAGACCCAAGGAAACTGAATGCTTTTATGTGCAAATGAAATAAAAATGCTATTAAACTCTTCTGGCTTCAAGTCCTAGACAGCAACAAGATAGGGAAAAACCACTGGTGAAATTAAGGAAACACAGAGTGAGATTTTCTTTTGTTTACCATGTGTGGTTTGGAATATGGGATTTTACAGAGGTATTTTCCACCAACCACGATGTCAACTATCAAAGTTTCCTTCCTGCCACGTGAGAAAAGACTTGAAAATGCAGAGTTTGTTCTCAATGTGTGTCGATCTGGGTTAACAAGGTGAAGTTCCCATGGCTCAGGGGTAACGCAGGTACAGCTCAGTCTGTTCTCTAGCAGCCACAGAGAGCTGCTGGAAGACAGAGCTGCTCTTTCCTACCATCACAAGGGAGCAGGTCATGCTTGGAGCACCACATGGAGCCTTCCGGCTCAGAAAGCTTTGCCTGACTTCAGCAAAACAAGCTGCAGTAAGCAGGACATGTAACAATCTCTTCATTTATCACACGCTTTCCAGAATGCTCTAAAACCCCAAGCAATCAGTTTTGCACAAAGCAAGGCGTTCTCATCAATCACAAGAACACACATTCTTCCTCCATACAACTCAGCAAGAGCACCCAACACTGCACCTGAGCATACCTTGGAGAGGAATGGCCCTGGGGAACTGTCCTAGTTTCCAGGGAAATTGCACTTTTTTAGCTCCTTTGGCAAAAGGAAAACGTTGTCTGGCTGGTCTGATACGATTTTTTCAAAGAGTTACAAAGTTGAGTTGTCCTCAGTCTGATTTTAGCTATAAGACTGTGAAAGTTTCCAGACCTTTCCCCCAACCACCACAGCCTTCAATGAGCCTTCCTAACATTCCTTCAACCAACCAACCAGAAATATCAGCCTAAAAATGATCCAAAGAGGAGGACTGGAGGAGTCACCACTGCAAGAGAACACTTCCATCACAAGCCAGTGGCAAGAACATGCAAGACAAGGCATTATGAGACAGTTCCTGTAGATGAATCAAAGCCAGCAAGCATGGAAGTTCCCAAATTCAGTGAAATATCTCCCCAAAGATAAAAAGAAAGCAAGCTCCCACTTGATCAAATAATACTGATGAGCATCAGTCTCAGGTAGATTCCTTTCAGAAATCACATTATAGCAACCACTGGTCACCTAAAACAGAGTTTTTCAAGATCAATTTAAACAAACCTGGGACACCTGGCTTTTAAGAAAATGGTTCTGAGATTTATTTTGCACAGTAATGGCACAAAGAGCGAGGTATTACACCTGCTGGGCATTTACTCATTACTTATAGTATTTTCTAGTTTAGTTCTCTTTTGCAAATTTGGAAAGGCTTGTATTTATTAGCAAGAAACTACACTTCCTATGCCTTCTATGTCACCTGCAGAGAGGGCTCAAGCTGAGAAAAACGAGTTCAAGTGATGCCATTTATTTTGAGTCTCCATCAGGATCAGCTTCTGGGTCCTCCCTAGCTCCTTCCTTCTATCACTACGCCTACTCTTCCAGGGAAAACTAAGGAAAATCTAACACCTCCAAATGCTGCCACATATAAAAAACATACCAGACAAAACGTGAAGGACATGAACCAAATCCCGAGAAGGAGCTTGTGGGTATCTTTTATTTATAACACTGAATGAAATTCTGTAGAATTGTGGGTGGGGGGAGGCTGTTTTCACAGCAGGACTTTCCCTGCAGCACAGACTGCAGGCATGGGCACTCTCTTTGCCTGGAACAACTGGACAGAAAGAACAAAATTTGGAACAACTGGACAGGAAGAACAAAAGCAAGAAATACTAAGCTCCAAACAAGAAGAGAGGTAAACTCAGCTTCCCCCACCCACCTTCCACAAAAACATCAAATATTTCCTTTCATAAATAATTGCAATAGGATGCTGTAGACTTTTCCAAGCAGACAATAGCTGGATTGTGTAATGTTTTGCCCCAGGCAGGGCCCGGGGGGAGGGGGACACAAAGGCTGGCTTTCAGGGCTTGGGGCCTCTCGCTCCTGCTCTGACAGCCTTGCTCCCTTCCTACTCCCTTCCTACTCCTTCGCCTTCCCGTGCTGGCCCTCGCTGGGACTGGGGAGCGGCAGCCATCGGAGGCTCCTGCTACACACACACAAACACACACAAACAGGCAGCAAAAGCAAACAAACACAAGTTATAAAGCCCCTCTGCCCCTGCCACAGACCTCACATGGAACAACACCTCTTCTTTCCCCAGGAGGGGAACCCTACGTGAGAGATCTGGGGGTGCCAGTGACAGCCCTGGGTGACCAGTGAGAGCCATGGGCTGCACCCACTGCTCATGCTGTTCCCCTGGCCCATCGAGTGCCCCCAAAGGAGCCCAGCCTCTTGGGTCTCAGGTTAAGCTGTCTGAGGGCAGAGCTGAGCTGGGGATATTAAAAGAAAACAATGGAAAGACTTTTCCCATCTGTAAGGTGTTTTGAAAGAGTCGCCCATTTGAGTTGGGAAATCTGAGCGCTGTAATTCCTGGACTGATTCACCTTCCTTCTTCACGTTCAGAATTAGTAAACCACCTGCCCTGGCAACATCAAAGGAGCCCCAGTGCTCCCCAGTCCCCAGCCAGCCACGGCAGGCACTCCCCTCCTTTCATGTGCCAGGCAGCACCACAGGGACACAGCCAGCCCAGAACCCAAACCAGTGACAGCTTTGCCTGTCCTGGGCTCTGCGCAAAACACTTCTTCCAAACAGATGATTTAAGGTGCCTGCCCCACCTTGGAGATAAGTACACTCAAAAAAATTTTATATATATATTTTTTTATCACCTGCATGAGGAAGTACTGAGGCTGGGAAAAGCCACAGTAACAGGAGTGCCCAACCCTGCCTGCCTAAAATATGCATTTATTCTCCTTAGTAGAGCAGCCTGTACTTGTACCACCTCAACACTGTCATCTCCCCAAAGTCAAATGTTTACTGTTCATATATAACATAATATATTATTCTGTATAAACTAACTAAAATAGCATGAAGTCAGCTGGGAGACTAAATAGACTCTTCTTTACAACAGAAACAAGCAGAGGACACTTGGCCAGTTGCAAGAGCACGAGTAGTTGTGCCAAGTTCGCAATAAATCAGGTTGTTTTGTTTGGGTTTTGAAGTGCAGCAAAAAGACGTCAATAAATGCATTAGTGCAGGTAAAATGATCTGAACCGCACTTCAAAACAGCCACCATGTCAGGTGTGCAGAAAACAAGGGACAGGTGCTGGCCACAGAAATTAAACCAAATTTATGACAAATTTATGCAAAGCACCTGCTGCAAAACTGGCAGAAAAAAAACAGGATATAGAAGGAAAATATAGGGTCAAAAAACTTTCCAAGGTGCATCTACAGATGGAGATGCTGCCTGTTTTTCTATAGGCTAAGGCATAAAGAGGCACACAGAAAATGGGGAAAAGCAAATGGAGCAAAATCACCTTATCGTTGACCTTATCTGGTCAGGCTTTTAAAAATGTGTTTTGAGACATGAGAGTGCATTTGAATGATGTTCTCCTTTTCTACAAAAGGAGAATTTAAGTCACTCAATAGCCAGAGAACACACCTGGATATCTGAGTGTCCCTCCCTGACCCACATCAGAGCTGTGACTTCACCTCTGCCAGCCCCAGCCTAGCAGGGCAGCACTGGCTCCTCTGCCCTTTGGAGCGCCCTCAGCTCCTCTGCCTGTCCACCTCAGGGCATCAGCACTGACCAAGTACTAACAGAGACTCAACCAAACTTCACTAAGGCATGTAGAAAAGAATAAAATTAATGAAGCAACTTTGATTTACTTTTGTCAGAAGTATTTGCTCCACCTCTCTACACATATGTACCTATTTTTACCTGCAGACTCATTGCTGATAATTTGCAGAGAGATTTAAGCCACCACCCATCAACTAACATTTCCACAATACATATCTATAAGAGCTTAGTCTGGGGTTACAGTGGTTCTGTGTTTTCCTTGTCTCAGGTAACAGAAGGTTCTGACTGAAGTTGGAACATGTGGAAATGTATTTGAGAGACACAGTAACATCATGTATGCATCACAGAGAGTGAAAAACCTGAGTAGAAATTAAATTAGACCGAAACTGCTTTAGAAGCTCATTCCACAATGTACTTCAACCAATCTCTGTCCTGACAATCTCCAGCATGGGCTCAGTAAATCCCTCAGCTCAGACCATGGATGATTTTGGGACAATAATGAATCACTGGTAGAACCACATTCTGGTTTACTGACGGCTTGGGAGATCCAGGCCTTGTGTGGATCATCAGAGCCAAGCACCAGAAAAGGACACTTATACCTATTACTGCTTTTTTACACATGCATTATACTTTGAAAAATATTGATGAAAAACATGAGAACTTTAAGGAAAGCAGTTAGTTAGTTAGTTAACAAAACATTTGTTTCTAATACCAAATTTCGTACAGCCCAAAAACTTTAATCCTGAGAGCTAAACTGTAATATTTAGATGTGAGGCACATCTTACACCACTTCGGTTCAGCACTGGGATTCAGTCCTTTAAATGAAAGGCTAAACCTGTGCTATTCTTGACTAGTGGGAGCCTGGGCTTTACAAGGCACCTTATCGTGAGAACAGGCTCTCTCAAGATTCCCAAACGCAATTTCTAAACCAAAAAGATTCAGATAAGTATCTGAGCATTTGCAATGCTTATCTGCTAGCTGTTCTTCTCCTTTCTGCCTTGATGTTTTGTAGGGCTCCACAATGAATGTTTGCCTAAACTCTAAAGATAATTTCATGGCTATGCAAGTTAAAATTCCTCCACACATAGAGATAATTTAGAGGGAAATCTTCCTTGTTTTTCTGGAGAATGTAGAAACTACATTTGCCTTCTTTACATGTGGTGCAGTCTTTGACAACACTGACAAGAGTCTCCTGCATATCCACACAACCAGTGTTGGGGTCTCCATGAAGTCTGCCCTTAAGTCACATGCACAAATTGCCAGAAAAATAGGTGATTTTCCTCTGTAGCTTCATTTTTTAGTTTGACTTTTAAAAAGCTTATTTGTTGGCATGATTTGTTTCTGTGATCTTGTAGGATGAGTTATTTACTCAAAGCAAGGAGTTTCTCATCATCCTCAGTCAAGCACAGCCCCTTATGTAGTGCTGTTTCACCTGGGGAACTTTATCTTTCCCTCATGGTCCTCACTGGTTTTTCCCCATTCATCCCATTTTGCTTTACTAAAACTCTTACTAACTTCCAACAACAAGATATAGTATTATCCTAGGTTAGGATCATGTGTTTAGGCTTATCTGAATGTGGAAACCCTGCTTTGCAATGCAAGGTAGTATTCCATAATTACACGGCAAGGCAGGTATCTTGCTAGTAAAAATACTCAGTACAAAACCAGAAAGGCAATGCAGCAGCTCCCACCCGATCTGCAACACGAGCTCTGTTCCGTGCAAGCCTGGCAACCCAAGGATTTGAAAACCACTTCAGACCCACAAATTCAGTGCCAGCTGGGAGAGGGCAGATCGCATGTTGAAGCTTTATAATGAAGGTAAGATACAGCAACTTCTGCAAAACACCTCCTAATGACAGCCCACACAACCATTACAGAGGCCAAACATATCAGCTTCCCACTCAGCAAAGCTGCCAGAACTCAGCTCAAAGCAAAATTTATATAAACGGAACAAACAGTATCATATTCAGCTATCGCTTGTGACTGCCTTCATTTTGAGAGCGAGAAAACCAAAGGATTCTGAGTTACTGAAAGAAGGGGGGAAAGGCCTTTCCCACCCTCACAAACAGAACAATCCTTCTGTTACCCTGTTTTGAAACTTCTCAATACTCGAAAGCAGCACTGCAGCCATAAGGACTTGCCGCATTTCAAGATAGTAGTTTTCTTATCCTAAAAAAATCCAAGCACATACATAACCGAATGCTCTTCACATACACTCTTCCTTGCTTTCACACCCCAAATGTCATAAACATCATTAGCATCTTATTGCCCACTTTGCTTTTATTCCCCCTTATTCATTAGATCAAAAGACTTTAGTGTGAGAATATTAAAACACTGAGAAGCATCAGTATCATACACAGAGAGAATCCTTGAGAACTCACATTGACCTTCCAAATTTGAACTAAATCCCTGCAACAGCACAAAAGATTTCATCTGTAGCAGGAGCTCACTCTCAGGGTTTCTAAAATTTGAGATTGAGAAGGAAAAGCTTCTGTAAGTATGAAAATAAATTGTTTATACACTGGGTGTTTTTCAGATGGAAAAGGCTGGTGCATCTAATACTATTTATTTTTTACTTTGAGGGACAAGCTTACAGAACTTAGGATTTCCAGTGCTTCCTTCTTAAATTACATGACATGATATTACTGGAATCAACAAGTTAGATCACTAGTCTTGCACATCAAAATACATGAAAGGATACCAGGATGAAATAAAGAGGGTGGTGCAAACAAAAACAAATAGCCTATGAATAAAAGCATTACCTAAGAGCCAGCTTCCCCTCTCAGTTTTTCAAGAGATTTCTAAGAGGATTTGCAGAGTTAAAGATAAGGACCAGAAGAGAGATAACAGATGGCAATGGAAAGAAAGCAGCATGTAATAACTTGATAGGGTACATTCAGTACTTCAGTACGTTAGAAGAAACCCGGAGACAACTTCCACGTGCATGTTACTTGGTTCCCTATTTATGAACAGTAGCATCATCAAGGGCTCAACATTACATTTAGTTTTGTATTTACTGGTCTCTGTTTCAGCAGGCCAGTCCAGTAAGGAGAGACTTTGAACATGACCTGGCCACCAGCCTGGGTTCCTCGCCCCACACAGAAACCATGGGAGCAAGCCTGCAGCAAGTCAGCCCTGCAGTACTAACACAGCACTTGCAAACACCCAAGGCTGAACAAAGTTTGCTTCTGTGGTGGGGCTGGTTGGTTGGGGGATTTTGTTGGCTTTTTGTTGTTTTCCAAGGCTGCACTTCAGAGCTCTGTGTTTCCTGAGAAGCAGCAGACATGTCCTCCCAGTCCTGCCAAGCAACCGAAATATCGCTGGTCAACAACCTTCTCTGCTATCACCACAATCATTGCTTTTTTGTTTTGCTTAAATTTCCCAGGCTACAAGCCAAAGCTTTCAGAGGCAATGCATTGCCTTTAAGGTAAAGGTTGGTGATCCTGCATTTTTCTTTACATTCCCAGCCTCACCACCCTGGTAAAAGCTCTGCTGACAAACACTGTCTAACCTGTTTGTCCCATTCCACCCAGGGAGGAGGTCAGGCACTCACAGCTTCTATTCTTGGGCCCCCATGGTTGTCAGTTCCAGAGGCAGAGGCACATCAGTACCTACCTGAAAAATGGCAGGGAGCAAAGGCAGCAGAAAAAAGCATCCACAGGTCAGAATTATTACGTAAGAAAAATGGAATAGGTCTCAACCTGTACCTGGAGAACTGAAATGGGAAGGTATTTTGCATCCCCATGGCAGGGAGAGCAACACACAGAGGCAAAGCTGCCAGCTGTGAGCTGCATGTGCTTAGACTGTGGAGGCAGGAGACATACAAGGGACACAAAACTCCCATGAAGAGCTGAAAATAAAACCCATTTATTTCTAAACAGGACTCCTTCAAAACCACCTTACAGGAGCAAACACCTAAAACAATACTGAAAAACTATGTAAACTGCACAACCCAAGGTTCCCAAGGCACTTTGTACCACCCTTTCCCTGAGTGCGCTTTGTGGAGTTTAGTCTTTCAATGAAGCTCAAATTATGATAAAAGACTTTCATTTCTGGCCATGAGATGTCAAGTCCCCAGCACAGAGTTATGGTTTGAGAAGGACAAACTGCAAGGTTATCGTAGACAGGGCCATTTTCAAAGCAAGTCACCCCCAATGGTAAGGAATTACAGTTCTGACCTACATCCAAACTCATATTTTTGTTGGAGACACAGGGGCATGGAGTCAAGCTACAGTAGTCAAAAACAGAAACAAAACAAAGAGCTAAATAAAAAGAAACAAAACACACAAGCAAATAATAACCCACCCCACTGCACCTCCCTTGGCAAGTACAACACGGTCTGTACATCTGCATGGCCAGAGGACAGAGATGTACCAGCCAAACCTGCACCTCGTAACTCCACCTGCCCTTCCCAAGGTCACTTCAAGAAGCTCTCCAGGCTACTCTCTAGAACTCAAGCTGCTCTGCAGGATCTGCTCTTAAATAAATATATAACACACACATTTAAAAACCTAAGTACAACGCCAGTCATTTCTCATGTTTGTTGTGTTTCTGTTCAACCAGCTGCACACAGACATGTTTGGTAAAAAATACAGCTGTGTAGAAATCCCATTAAGGAGAACAGCTATATTTTTAATTACCTCCAAGGCAAAGATTCCAGCACACAAAAACACAGAAGGGCAATGTTTTGCTTTGGTGGTGGGGTTGGGGTTTGTTTTTTAATTTGTTTAAAAAGCGCTCAAGTCGGTGGCAATTAAAAAATTCCTGCAGTAGCTTAGAATCAACTAAAGCCCAGAACAATCTGTAATAACATCATGCAGTATCACCTTATTTATCAGCCCATTGCTCATGAACCACAGATAAAAAGTTTCTGCCCCAGACATAAATAAGCGAAGGCTAATTTACGTCATGCAAGAAAACCTCTGCAAGGAAGAAATCAGTGAGACAGGCAGAGATGCAGATAAGGTGTTCTTTGGGTTCAAAACACCCAACTGGTCTGGAAGCACTGCAGTGAGAGTGTATCCTATAGGAAAAAGAATGCTCATGGAGATCACAGGGATGTTTTAAAACCAGATGCAACCAAGATGCAGGAAGACAGAGTTTCTTCTCTAATGTGTGAGCTGAAAAGTGTATCCAAGCCAGTAGTTTGTGTGCAATTTTAACCTGCAGCAGGGTCACAGCTCCATGTACCTACACAGAACTCTACATGCAGCCAGCCTTGGCTCTCTCCACATGGCTTCTCTTGGAAGAATGGGAATAGTCCATCAGTTTACCCCACGGGCTCACTTTAAATCTTTAATTTTGTTATGTTCGAGCAGCTCTAATGGAAATCACCTAACAAGCACAGAATAGAGGCTTAGCTCATGCTAGATGTAAAGATTAAAAAATCCGGGATTTCCCCATGTCCTTTCAGCCTACCATTGGCAACAAATGAATTTAATTTCAAGAAAAGATAACCACAAAATAAAATAATACATATTTTCCACACACTAAAAATAACTGACAATTGTTATGGGTTTGTTTGTTTAATAATATATTAATATGAGGAAACTAAAAAGGTATTTTCCTTCTTTGTTTCAGCTCAGTTTCACTAAATAGCTTATAAAACCCCCAAAGAACATGTCTGAAACTGCAAAGCCACAAACACATCCCTCCCCACTTCCCTTCCCAAGTCCTAGTCCCTAATGTGCAACCAGGTAAAGCTCAGGGAAGGAGAAAGGAGTTTTATTAGCAGAGGGCTCAGAATTGGAGGACAACCACTGAACGTTGCCTGGAGCTAAACCTCTAAAGTTCCTCGTTGGCGAAGTGCGCCTGCCTTTGATCCGCCGAGTTCAGAGTCCGCTTACTTAACCTCCACAGGAAGAGCTCACTTATGTGGTGCAAGATGAGCTCTTTCCTGCACTTTCTTCCACAGTTCTAAAAAACTGGCACACTGACAGGCTTTGCACATTTCCAAATATAAAAAAATAGCTCGACAAGAATTTACAAGTAGTGATATCACTGATGACAACCCACAAACCATCTATCTCCCAAAATGTGAGTTTTTTTATGAGCCAGGTCCACGAGAGATCACAAGTTCCAGCATCAAGGGTATCTCCTGAACTAAACATGATAAGCCAACAATCTCACAAAATATTTTAGTGTGTACTTTGTTGAGCATCCTACTAAAATAATTGATACAGAACTGCAGAAAGAGACTGACAAGGTCCTTCCAGAAAAGATAACCAAAGTATTCCAGTATCTTCCTTGTTTATAGAAAACTTAAATAAAAACTGCCCCAAACACATTTCCTGACACATTTAGAGCAGGAATTTGCAGATGCCTTTGCACCACTTTGGTGGGGTCATGCTAAACATGTCTGCAGCCTACACTCACACAGAAACAACATGTTGGTTTGGTTGACTCTCAGGAAAAACAAATGGAAATAAGACTGCGCAGTCTGGGTAGAAGAACAGCCAAGTCTGCCTGGTTCTACTGTTCAAAAGCTTTCCGTCAGCTGGGTCTTGAAGATGCAACTCCTCTACCCAAACTATGCCCCAAGTACTCAACTCTTCATAGGAAAACTTATTTCTGCACTGTAGTCCATTATCTGTGTATTGCTCATCATCAAAAAACTAACACCATCTGCAGACATCTTTTGTAGCAACCTGAAGCCTCATTCCAGTTGCTGTGAGCCAGCCTTTTGTAGCCCACAAGACTCAAATCATCTTAGCTTACTCATCCCTCAAGGCTTTTCTTCAGAGAAGAGTCTGCACTAATGGATACGAGTCACAAAGTGGCCCTTAACACTAACATTTAAAAGGAGATGGATCTGAGTGAACCAGATTTTATATCATTAGAAGTTTATCACTGCTTACTTTGATATCACCAGAATGCAAACTAGTCTGGCTAGAATTTGCTTTGAGGAGGTGAACAAAGCTCTGCTCAACTTTGCCTGCCCACACACATGGGAGTGATGTAAATGTACAGGTGAAGTGCCCACCCAGTTTAAAAACAAAATTATTTCAGAACCCAAATATTAACAGGAAATGAGCAGGATGAACCCACCTCCCCCAGCCCTGAGACAATTCTCCTACATCTGAATAATGACCACGGCAGCAGAAGTGACTTGCAAAGCTTCCCATCTAGGATACTAAAACTAATTTACAAATAGGGTATTTCTGGCAGTTCTGATGAGACAGATTACAGAAAAATGATGCACTCATGTGAATGAAGTGGGAAATGAGTAACTATCGTGGAATTCCAGAATAGTTTGGGTTGGAAGGGACCTTGAAGTTCATCTTATTCCAACCCACCTGCCATGGGCAGGGACACACCTTCCACTAAACCAGGTTGCTCCAAGACCCATCCAATCTGACCTTGAACACTTTCAGGGATACAGCAACCACAGCTTCTCTGGGCAATGATTTTTGAGACTTCAAAAGACAGGATGAACAAGTGCTAACACCAGAACTTCACAAGTGCAAGTGAAAACCGCAAGAGAATATAAAGTTGACCCAGTGCATGCTGCTTAAATATTTTTTGAAACTTCTGGCATAGTTGACATATTATTGATGCTGGAACTTGTGATCTCCTGTGGACCTGATTTGGGTTACAAATAATAAATCACATTTAGGAAGTAGATGTTTTCTGAGGTATCGTTAGCAATGTCATGACTTGTAAGTAACAGTCAGTATCTTAAAAAGAAAATTTAGCTTGTGCACCTTAAATTCAAAAGCAATGCTGCCCCGGCTTTAGAAAGGTTACTGTTGGCAATTAGGTTTCTAGTCCTAAGCTCTCTCCACTGTTACAGCTCAAACCAGCAGCTTTAACTGAGTTTCCCGTCTCTTTGTGGGTTTGTTTTGAAAGCAGCTCAATTATGCTCAGGACAATGGCCTGTCTCTTCATTTTGGCTGAATAGGAAGCAAGGGTGCCATTGTCACCCGGCTTCAATGCAGTCACAACAAAGGGCTCTGAAGTGCCGAAAATAATGGGCTACCTAAAGTATTCGGGAGGAGGAAGGAGACGGAGCTCTGCACTAGCCACGGTCTCCCGTCTCCTGGCCCTCCAACCAGGCTGCCTGTGCCAAGGGCCGTGCCAGGGGCTGGGAGGCAGGACACGGAGCTGCCACCATGGCTGCACCGAGCCGAGGACACGGACGGGACGCAGCTCTGCCCACCCTTCCCACGGGGCAGAAGGGAAACGAGGTAGCTGGGCGGGTTGGTTTAGAGAAAAGGCAAAACCCGGAGCCATGAGCTTTAGTGTATGGGTGGGCTTCGGGGGTGAAAGGCAAAGAGGGGCAGGAAGGCAACAGCATGGAAGCGAAAAGAGCCACACGGCAGATTCAGTGAGAAAAAAAAAGAAGGAATGTAATTTGTTTTTTAAAAAAATAGGACATAGTATTGCTGAAAGGCAGCGAGTGAATGAAAGGCAGCGCAGGCTGCTATTGTAGCTACAGTCCCTCCTCCCCTTCTGGTGCCTCATTCATAAATGGCTGCTGGGGCTGGCGGCACAGCCGGGCCCGGCGTGCGCAGGGCACGGCCCCGCAGCCCGGCCTGCGAGCGCCTCACGGCTCCTCCACAGACACCCACACGCCCTGCTCTCAAACATTTCCCTCAGCCTGGCATCGGAGCCGGCAGGAGGACTTCGGGGACGTTTGTTGAGCAGGAGTGGCCGGCCCGCGATGGAGGTGCCTGCGCTCCGCACCTCTCCTGCCGGCCGCGCTCCTCAGAGCTCGCCTTCGTCCTCCCTCCGCGGAGGAGGCTGCTGAGAAAAGAGTCTGTACATCACAGAATCACGGAGTGTGCTGAGCTGCAAGGGACCCATCGGGATCATGGAATCCGCCTAGATGTATGTGCATAGAGAAACAAACAAGGCAAGATTTCAAGAAGAAAGCATCCCCCCCAATCTTGTTAAAAGCAATTAAACTGCTTTCCTTTGCGTGCCCAGCTTAGGTGAATGTAGGTAACTGTGGTGTTCCCTGTATTTGCCTTCATGTTATTTGCAGCTAAGAATTCCTTCAGAACATTTTAATTAGGTAGAACAAGACTCAAACGTGCCATAACAATATCAGTACTAATAAATCATAGGCTGTATGGTATCCTACTGTTTGTAGCTACAAAGGGGAATTTCCAAAATGCTTTTTTCACAAAAAATAAAAAGGAAGAAAAATGAAAGAAAATGTGCACAGGACTGAGGCAGAAGGAGGGTAAAGAACCCACCTGTTATGCTCAGGACTTGCACAGATGCAGGAATATTAAAAAAAAAATATTTCTGGGCCAAAAGATGAATAATTAACGATAGATGGTGAAGGAAGCCAAGGCCTGACCAAGGACCTTATTTCATTATCAGAAAATAAATTAACTTATTGAAATTGTCACCATCAGTCTGAGTTACTTATTTCTGATCCTCCTGGTAAACAAACATAAATTCCTGCTGAACAGTGAGCAATTCTCCTACTAAACAATAAAGCAGGACTTTAATCCACTTCTTACAAAGCCCTTTAATAACAGACTTATTTTTACAGCCAACTTTCCAAGAAGATAAGTAATTCCCTTAAGAAAGCAGTTTCTTACTTCAAAATTGGAATAATTTGACAATGTAAAAGATGGGAAATAACATCTCTTCCGTTCTGCTAACCCTCCAGAGGGGCCCCAGCCCAAACAGCAGGCAAGTGGGAGCAGGCATCTGCCCAGCTCACCAGCAGGAAAAGGCAGCCTGCCCTCCTCCTTTTTGTTTTGCACTGGGTAGGAAGAAAGGAAGGATCACATTTACAGCAGTGAAAAAAAAGTTCTTGCAGAACTAACTCAAGACCCCAGCTATATCTTTTAGCACCAAAACAGTTTTCTCTCTAGACCAGAATAAAAAAAATAAAGGCCTTGGATTAACACAAACTCAAACTTGAATCAAACAGATTAAAGATGCAGATATTTCCATGTTGACATTTCATAAAAGTGCCCACAGAATACTGTGAGATGGTGCAAGATCCTCAGCACTGATCCATCATCTCACAGGCATTTCAAAAGAACTTCCAATCTCCCAACCAGGTAACCATTACCACACCTGACCCACCTGGATGTCTGCAGTTACTCCACACGTTCATCAATCTTTTAAGATTCAAAAAGCACTCGAAAAATGCAGGCAGTGTCCACCCTGCTCCCAACCCCACACCATCCCTCAGGTTCCATGCCTTCCTGTCACACATCTGTGAAGCCTGTAAGTCAATTTTTTAACCCATAGTCGTGGCTTCTGAAGAACAGGTAGCATTACTAGAGCCAAAGGCAAACCACAGCTGGCACCTCACCCCAGAAGAACTATTTGTGAAATATTTTGCAAGTTGTCTAAGTCTAAAGCATACCTCTGGAGAGAAATTCCCACTGGCATTTGATGAGTATGTTGCTCCCCACAGGTGTGATCAGAGATTTTCTACTCCCAAAAAAAGAGCTGAACCCACAAGCCCTGCAGAAGAGCAGGAACACATCAGCACCAACTTTCTATGGGTGTCATTTCATTAGCACTGGTGGAATTATTTTCCCTAAAGCAGCACTAGCAAGGACAGAAAACTTTTAGAGCAGATCTGTAACACCAAACTCTTGTGTTCATCATCTGTGCCTCCTGCAGGACAGGTAAATCAGACGGCAGCACCCACTCAGCTGCTTGTTTGGCCCAAGTCATCGAGAAGGAATTTTTTGTTTGGTCAGGACACATACTAAACAGTTACACATTCCCAGTGCACAAGGCCATATGCACCAAGTCACTGTGCACTGACCTCATTTCAAAAGGACCAACTATCACGAGCATTCATGTTTATATTTATTTATGTACATATACATATAAAATGTACATACACATATAAACTACCATGAGCATTCCTGTTTATTTATGTACATACACATATAAAATGTACATACACAGCCATTATATATTTATCTTAGCCTGCTTCATAGCACAGCATCCCAGGAAACAACCCAGAGGGAAGGAAGTTCCTCAATTTCCCTTAAATTTTGTGGCTAGGCCCTTAAAGTACATGTTTTGCAGAGAGATTATGTGATAATAGAAAGTCCCTGGACAACTTCAGAAGCAAGGGAAAGAGCCCCTTCAGGTACCCCCAAACAAACAAAAAAAAAAACCCAAACCCCAATCCAAACTTTGGATTTTGGTATCCTTTAAAGCCCTGCAATACCCTGCTGTTTTCTATCAAAAGCAGATCAAGTTTTGCAGATAAACAACACATTTGGTTGTTTTTGCAGCCTATAAACCACAGCTCTTCCTCCTGTTTGTGAATTAGATCTTCTCATATGGCAAATATGACAAGCTAAACGAGGTGTTCTCTGTCTTAACCTCAATTCTCCATGACCTCAAGCAGAAGAGATATGCTTTTTGTCCACAAATATCCATGTCACCTGTATTCAAACGTCATGAGCCACAAGCCACACCCCAAGACTCTACATCTAAAGTAGAGCTTCTGGGACAAAACCAGAAGCCACAAACTGCAAGTGCCAGCGATTGTATCTTGAAAGAGGAAACATGGTGTCAGTTCTCAACAACCTACCAAGACCTAACAAAACATTTGGTGATGGAAATAACTTCTTTACCTTAAATGAGAAACTCTAGAGGAGACAGCTTAGTACTTAATATACATCAAAACCACTACTTTTGCAGCCAGCCAGAAAGCCCACATATTTTTCTATTTTTTTTCCTGGGGGTGTCAGCTCAAAGTCTCTTATACAGGCTGAGCACTGGCTCATGACTAGTAAAACAGCTTTTATACATTCCTCTTCCACTTAAACATCATTATGTACTTTCCTGCAACTTCACCATGATCAAAGTCCTCACAAAACAGCAAAACAAAGTGATAAACAGGATATATACTTAGAACTTCAGTTGTGCTGGCAAAACACACAGTATCATTTACGTTCCATTTCAGATCAGTTTGTCCAAAAAATAACCAGTACAAATCATATTATGTTCATACCAGCAGGAAAAAAAGATAAGATACACAAAAACAAGCAGAGCAAATGAGTTTCCATCTCTGTCACCAAACAGGAACAGACTATTTCTGTTAGCAAGGATAAAGCAAATGGAGACAAAAGTAAGGAATTAACATTTCCTCTACACTAGCAACCACCATCAGGAGGTGTACGGCTTGGTGCCAGGTTGTCCTGCAAAATACTGGAGAGATCACATGCAAGAGTCAAGCCAGTACAATTGCTCCCTGTATCCCAATGCCAGAGCACAGTCCTTGAGTCACCACTGGAACAGGAACTTATCTCCATTTTATCTCAGCACCAAGTCACCCATTTTATTGCTGTATAGACATTGATATTCTTGTACTTCCCATTTTTTCACTCACCTGTCAGTCCGCTCCTCATCACCTCTAGCCAATATTTCAGCACTGTACTGATAATTGGGACTGCAGGTGTCACCACTTGATCTAAAAGCATCTCTGTGCAGCTCAGTTAAAAATTCAAGACTGTCCCAGTACTTTCCACAGTTGATACTGGAAAGAGAAGCAGGACACCTTACAGAGCACGCATTTGTTCTCATATGGAAAGATCTGGTGCTGACTTAAGTTAGTTCTCACTTCCCTGGAGTACTCAACCAGTATCAACAGGACTATTCACAAATTTGAAGTGCAGTATAGTCTTAAAGCATTTGCTGAAGACAACCATTCATCAGTTATTTTGTTTCTTAATTGAGGTTCTCCACAAAACAGTTTTGCTGTGTATGACACTGACAGAGCAAACACAACAGTGGGGGTTCCTCTCTCGCTGTGTAGTTTTTTAATACTGTCAGAGAGCTGCTTTGTATCATGACTACATTTACCTATCAACTTCCAGATTACTTTTTTTGTGCTGTCAGGTTTTCCTGAATCAGGAGACTCCTTAGACACACAGGAACTCCTTTCATCTGCTCTTCTACCAGATGGAAGATGCTCACTTCTGTCTCCCCTAATTTCAGCAAGTACTCTTCCAGACTCTCTTTTTCCACATTGCCCACAGGTCACCCAACATGACACATGCAGTACGTGTGCAGAAGTTCACCCCCGATGTCCTACTGAGATCTGGATGCACCTACAGGAGGGAGATCATAATCTGGTGTCATATTTACTCCTAACGTGGACTTGTACCTCAATGTGCTGTGGTAACAACAGCCACCAAAATGGAAACCTCACCAGGGCATGGAACCTGTTTTCCTGTTTAGCTCAAGAATTACCCAACGCACACAATAGTTTTAATAATTATCATAAACCAGTTCTACTACAAGCTGTCAGCTCTAGCAAGAGTCTGTCCAAGGCGGGGAAACCTCCCCAAACTTATTTGGGTACACTATTTAGCTGACTTAATTTGAAGCTACTTTTCCCTTCCAAACACGCACGCCTACTCAGCAAACGGTAACCACAGCTGACTCAGAGGAGGAGGACAGGCTCCTCAGCTTTTTTCTTCCTGTACAAGAGAAAAACAAGAGGGCACTACACTCACTGCCTCCCTCTTTCCTCCCAATCACAGCCAGCTCAAACAGCATTGCCTCTAAATACAGCCAGAAGAAACCTCTTTCTGGGATACAAGCAACAATAAAACCTCTGGTCTCAAGGCAAACAAGCATCCTCAGCTGAAGCCTGCGGAGGCTATGGGTTTTAAAAGCTGTGTGGAAAGCCAAACTCCGTATCATTCCTCTTCCCACACATACAGACTCAAAGGGCAGAACCAGGCCACCCTCTCCTCTCCCCTTCCCAGGCGCCTCACACTCCCTCAGACGAGGCTGCAGTGCCTGGAGCAGCTTAAAACAGACACGGGGCCTCAAAAAGACAGGAGGAGGAGGCACCGAGCTACCCTCCCTCATCCCGCACTCCGCGTCTGCTCAGCCCTTCCTCTGCTTCACCCCTCCTGTTGTTGCTGCTTGTTTTCCTGACTCGGCGTACAGAAAGCGCCAGCCTGCTACAACCGCACCCTGGAATAAAAAAATCATAAACACAGGCTGATTTACATGCATGCATTACTTGGATAAACACATCCCTGGCACCGAAAAATCCTCTGGTATGGGAAAGCACCACCTCTACTCGGAGAACTGCAGCACAGAGAGCCCAACATCTCAGTCAGGCACCTGGAGCAGAAAAGGCAATTCCAGGTTCCCAGTAACAAGGAGCAAGAATCTGCCCCACGTACACATGAAAGTGGCAACTCTGGAGAGACATTACAAGCCTTTTAGAGGCAACGCTCATCAATCTTCATGCAAAAGAAATGTTGATGTTTCCCAAAAGTGCAAGAAAATATTGTCCAAAACCCACAATCACAGAAACCTGTTGTCCAAAGCATTAAAGACTTTCAGTCAACAACATCGTCTTTTTCCTTTCTAACTAATTGAGACTGCAAATGAAGCACAGACCACAGCTTTTCCTGACGATTTTAAAGTGTTCTCTGCGTGCGAGATTTCAAAACACTCCTGAGATGGCCAATTTAATTTCAGAAAGGGGAAAGTGGAAAGACAGATTTCCAGGTGTTTATTTAATTATTGATTAGACTGAGGAAAACCACCCTACAAAGCTTTGATGCCCTGTCACAGCAGCCTCACTCCTCAGGGCAGCTGGTCATTGCTGCAGTGCTGCATGCTGCATACACAAACTTCAGAACTGAGCACCTCATGACAGGACACATTTTCAAAACAGAGTTATTCAAACTTACTCAGATACGTTCAATACTTCCGTAAAGTGACTAGAAACATACTTTTTCTACCATTTTGCCTTTGCAATGCTTTAAAATCCACATAGCAAATACAGCAGAAGCACACCATTCCTGTATGGGGTGCAAATCCATTTCAACTCCACTTGGCTACTCTTCTAAAGGATTCTTGGATTTTAATATCCACTGAAAAACGTACAGCTACTCCTTACAGCTACGCTTAGGTCCCTGTACAGAGAAGGGTAAGCAGCAGAGCTCTCTGCTCAGGGGCTACATGAGAAGGATTTTCAGAGAGGAACTCATCATTTGCCCTTGCAACACAATGAGACACTGGCAGGCTGTGACAAACCATCCATCCCCTGGGACCATCCCTTGGTCATCCTGATCTCCAAGTCTTGCTCACTCACTGACTGTCCCCCCACGAGAGCACAGACCGAATGACAGCCTATACACCACCTTCCTCCAGCTTTGGAAGCAACAAAGCCTCTCCAACTACTTTCAGGAATCCTCCCATAGAGCACAGAGTAGTGCATGCCAGGGGCGGAATGCTGAGGGAGGATCTGCAGCAATGGGATGTGGAAATTGTCCTGAAACTGTAGGATGTTTGTATTAAACATTCCTCTGTGACGAACTTTGATTTCTCTGAACTTCCCTTTATTTTTCAAGACTTGGATTTAGAGCTGTCTCTACCCAACAGGACCCACTCCTGACTGCTCTCCTGCATGAGGGGCTTTCCAGCTTTCTGTATTTAAGGTAGGAGGAGATGTTTGAGCTAATATGACCTTAATTACACGATGAGCTGCTCATCATTATCAGCTCAATTTCTGGCAGAATCAGGTCCCCACTGAGCAGACGCTCCCAGCTGTTGGCTTTGCAGCTCCTCACCACACCGAGATTATGAAAAACAGTTTCAGTTCCCCCTCAATATGAATACAATACTACTAGGAAAAAACCTAATTTAACTGACAAGCTGCCATTACAGCACTCATCTTCCCCTCCTCTTCTGCCACAAGTTTGTACCAGTAAGGACTTGTTAGAGCTACAGAAAGTTAGAGAAAATGGTGTCATCACCAGATAACATAAACTATCAGACTACCTGTTCATTTCAGCTACAGAAAGAACTTGTTTATGGGAGAGGGAACTAATACAGAGCAATACAAGTTTAGAGCAACCAGTGGCTCCAAGATGCACAACCACGTGTTCAAGCTTTTCAAAAGCCAAAGCTGTCCCAAGCTTAGGTCTCAGCCTTTCAAAGGCACTTCTGTGTATGACAAGAGATGGGAATCAGTAACTTGCCTAACAGGTAGCAAACACATTGATCCCACATCCCAAGTACCAGCATGGTACTTTGTGTGATGCTGGCTCATCACACACACGCTGCCTGTGTGTGGTTTCATCCGTAGTGAAACCCAGGTCATCTCTGTACCATCAACGATCCCTACATTAAAAGAATTCATAAACCCACTGCCAGCTCTGCAAGGATGGCATTCCTAACACAGGCTTGTGCAAGGGTGGGCATGGAAAAGGAACTGCTCTCAGTAAGTGGAAACAAAGCAGCTTGGCAATCAGAGCTTCCAGTCCTGCCCTGCAAATCAAGTTTGAGACAGCTAAAATTTAACATCATTTCCTGCAGCCAGTTAGGCTAAAGATGCAGTTAAAGGTCTGCTTTTTCGAAAGTGCAAGGTGTGGTAGTTCATTCTTGAACTACCATCTAGACTGTTGTGAGCTGTGGCACTATTTTTAATTTAAGATTTATTCACAAATAACAGATTTGACTGTCCTGAAATTTTTTTCCACATGCTACACTTGATTATTCTTCACTTCAAAGCTCTGGAAATTCAGAAGCCTGAAATACATTGCAGTTAATAGCACTTCCAGTTTCTTAGATCTAATTACAACCTGAGCCACCACAGCAAGTTAACTTCTACTCAGTTCTGGCTCTTCTCCCACCCAAAACAAAGTTTAGGTTTGCATTCTTAGTTCCCTGACTACATTTTCCTATTTTAAAGTAGCAGAAATTATTTTTATTGTTAAAAATAACTACCATAAATCAGTTGGGAGTTGCAGTTAAAATACTTGACTGTATGATAACTAGACAATAAGAAAGCGATGACAGACCCAGCAGAAAACATCTATCTATACACTTTTTTCTCTTTTCTCTGTTTTTTTACCTCCTTTCTGAAGGAGCCAGAAACAAGCTACTTACAGAGAACAAATGCATTATTCATTTATATATAACTTTGCACATATACACAGAATATACTACAGACACATGTTCACAATACATTCAATCTGCAAATTAAATTAATGCAGTAGCTAGTATTTTGAACTGGTCAGCAACAAAGTGCAGCAATGGGACCACTCAGCTGAGGGGAAAGCTCTGATCTCAAATCAACAGAAAATCTACCAAATGCAACAGAAAATTTATAAGTTTCAACAATTAGAGAAGTACTGAGGTTAAAGGCTGAAGAGTGCAAATGCCAACTGCTCTTTTACCACTGAGAGGGATGCCAGAGAGAAATCTGCTTTTGCGAAGGGGAAAAACCTAAACAAAAAAAACCCTTCCTGGATGGCAGAAGTTGAAATGGTTCCTACAAAATAGCTTATCAGGTAGATTCAAGGTCAGCAAAAGTTTCCCACAGGCAGCATTGATTTGCAATGGCAGGAAAGGACTCACCAGTTCTGTGTTTGACCCCAGTTTGCAGAATGTGTGAGTAATGCTATGGCCATCAGAGGTTTGGCAAAATTCAAACAGTTCACTTTGAACTGTCTGGATGAGTTAAAAACCATAAAATTGACACAAGAAAGGTAAAACAGCGCTACAACTAAAGATGGACAAACCAACACTCGACTGGTGTGACCAGCCAGTCAGGTGGGTGGGGAAGAAAAACTTCCCACCACCTTGGAAACAGGAAAAGTTGTACTGCAGACCAGGCATCAGGAAACCCTAGAGGAAATGAGCAGGTTTATCTCACTAAGCCCCTACAGACTTTTCAGGAAGTACTCCAGGAAGCAATGAAAGGCTTCCCTGGCCAGCTGTGGCTGCCAGCAGAGATCCAGCAGCCAAGTGAGATCTAAGCAGCGAGGGGCAGGGGTCCAGGTAGTAGATCTGAAGCCTTCTTCCCTCCAGGGAGCAATAAAGAGGCTTCACCATGGGGGATGCACTCCATATCCCCTCTCAACAGGCTGATTTGGCCAAGGGCGAAAACCTGCCACTGATTACAGACAACAATCTTAGCCAACATACAAAGGAATTAAACTTGAGGGGGAAAAATAAAATATCACATTTACAGTCTATTTCCATCTCTTTTGGTAACATGAGACGCAGTCTATTCCAACAGCAAGCAAAAGCTTTCAATAGAGTGCAAAAAACACTAATATTTTTTGTTGTGTGGGTTTTACAAGTCTGCTGTGGTCTTAAGGGAAACTCAAAACCACTGCTCAGGTACTGCACAGCTTTTGAGCCATCCAAACCCTGCATTCGTCTCTGCAGCAGCACTGACAAAAACACAGCGTTGGGATGACTAAAGCCATCAGGTAATGCTTCCAAGCATCGCCAACGGTTGCTCCAACTGCTGCTCTGGCAAAGGGCTGGGATGGCATCTGACACATTCAGAGACATTTACCAGGCTCTGGGAATAAAACAAGCTGACCTCGCCACTCTAAATGCAGAGCGCTGGATTTCACACACACAGGTTTGGGGTGGAATCAAGACACCAGTGAACAAGGCACAAAGGCAAGTGAACTGTCTCAGCAGCCTTTTGCAGGCAACAGACCTGCAGCACAGCTCTTTAAACCTGAAAAACACTAAGGAATTGCATCAACGCCTTTCTTTTTAAAACATTCAAGTGAATTTTCAGGTTGATTTGCTGTTGATGTGTATATACATATCACTGATTGATCAAAAAATTTAGAAGGACCAAAATATGTAAAACCCTGTCCTGGGCTGATCCCCAGCAGGTTGAGGAAGGGGAATTTCATCCTCTGCTCTGGTGACACCCCACTTGTTGTGCTGCCTCCAGCTCTGGGGTCCCAAACATCAGGAAGACTGGAGCTGCTGGAGCAAATCCAGAAGAAGCCACAAAGATACTCCAAAGGAGGGAGAAGCTCTGCTATGGAAACAGGCTGAGAGCTGGGTATGTTTTTTAAGAAATCACCCATTTTTGGACTACCCTGGCAATGAACCAGCATCACAATACACTATGCTGCTGCTTGTTCTGTCAGGATTTGAAGAAATTTAAAGGACAGTCTATCAAAATTAGTGTAACACAGTAATACAAGCCTGGAAGACAAGCACTGGGATCATTATATAGCTCTATAAATGTGACAAAGGATCTGCTTCTGTTAGAGCCGCAAAGCAAACTCTAGTTCTCGGGGAAAACTCTAGATGCAAAAGCTAGCCAGGAAGCTGCACCATTCCCACATCCCAGCCTCTGAACCTCAGCACCTTACAGCACTCCACGGGGTTACCAAGCTGCCTGAAGTACCAGCACTTCTGTGAACCTCTAAAATTGGAACCGAATCCCTCCTCCTCCATTCCTCGCACTGCATCCTTTTCCCAAAATGAACTGCAAATCTTCTGTACACTCAGTGAGGGGAAAAAAATAAAGAAAAAAGGTTTATATTCATCTCATGCATTAGCTTTTCATGAGCTCTGTTACAAGCTGTCCATATAGCAACAAAAATTTGCTCTTTAACCTTAAGTCCTAGCAACATTTTCAAATTCTGGTAGCAGCATCTTTGATGCCTAAAGACTTGGCTGACTTTAAGAGTCAGTGGAAAACATCTATGCATTGCAAATAAATGCTTTTCCATCTCTTCTATTCAAATGGTGCAAATTATTTCTGTAGTTGCAGATTTTAGTTTTAGGCAAGCAAAGAGGAAAAAAAGGTTTGCAACACCGTAATGAGAAAAACCAGTAGGCAGACTACCAGACAACCAGACACCAGAATAAATCCTTGATAAAGTCTGTGTTTGTTCAAGCAATTCATCAAGAGCAGAAGGAATTTGAGGGATACCTGCTTGATAGATCAAAAAGTCAAGGAAAATGATAACAGAAATATTTAACTGTTTACATTCACTTTGTTTTCAGTCTTTTTCTAAGGAAAATCCTGCTGCACTGCATGAAGCAAACTGACTCTTTTAATGCCAGCTGTGTTCTCTGGAGATACCCTGTAATTCCCGCGCTGTCACCTGATTGCACACTGCCTCCTCACACTCAGATCATACTCTGTGCGTGCAGAAAGTAAAACCAAGGCTGGGGAAACCTCAGCTGTTACTTCTCCAGAGCTCTCTCATGCTCTCAGGTTTGGAGCAGTCACAGCTCCAGGATGCACTCGGGGAGAGCATGTCTGGTGGTTATGTCAGAGGACAGCAAGTCTGGCATCACACTTCTATTTCAAGCAGTGCCAGGGACTGTGACCTTGAACAAGTCACTTCACCAGCTGTTAAGGTACAGACTTCACTGAGCAAGGAAGAGTTGTGATGCTAAATCCTTTCACAATTCAGCAGAAAGGCATGTTTTCAAGTACTGGATTAATCATTCTCTCAAATACTTTTTTTCTTATCTTAAATGGATGCTTTATCCTAGGACAATGAAAATTTACAAGGCTTATTGCTATGAAATACTGCATTTATAAATGCTAGCGTTAAGAACTGTTGTTTGTAATTATTTACCTATTTTTAATCAATCATCACAACTGACACCAACTTATAATGCATTTTGTGGCTTTGTTTCATGACTACTTTTTTCTCCTGCCTTTCAGTGAAGTGAAACTTTCCCCACCCCAAAAAGCCACACTTCTCAGTTTCCCTTTTTAGTTGCAAAAGCATCCCAGAGCAGTGCTCTGGGCTGGGGCTGATCCCTCCAGGGATGAGGGCATAAACCAACCATTTTTGATTGAGATAGAAAACATTCTTATTCATATCAGGCCATTCCACTGCCTTGTTTCTTTTCTTAAAATTAAGTAAACAGGACTTAAATTTGGAGCTGAAACGAAGCTGACAGTGACCCTGTTATAACAACAGTACTTCGAGTGCTTTACAGACCAGTGCCAGTTTAAAGTTTAGATTCTGGCCAACTGACCACTGGAGAAGTAAATTAATATTTCATTACAAAAATAAATTTCATTAAACTGTTCTGGTTTGAACTCCACATCTTTATCAGGAACACGAGGTAAAGCAAACACTCTTTTTCCAGAAAAAAACATCCATATATTCAAAAGGAAACAGTAGGTTTCAATGATGGAAATATATTCTTCAGTATCCCAGTTAACCACGGAATGTCACTGCTGATCTGCTGGCAGCACACTGGCAGACAGGTACTTCATTCTTAGAGGGGTTTGTCTCAGCCCCTTTACACTATGTACATTGGAGCTGTCAAATCATTAGAAGCAAGTTTAAAGATCGTTTATCCAACATGCAATTTTATTTGATCCCCCCAATCAATCCACAATTTTAATTTCATTTTAACCACAAAAGCGCAGAGAACACTCGTCTTAACAACAGGGCTGTGATCACACACCTCTGACAGCACACAGACTGGGGTGGGTTCACCTGTCATTCCAGACAAGGTTCCTTTATTTACCAAATTTGCATGGCGGGACACAGCTTCCCTCCAGGATTATTTTCTATTTCCAGGTAGCAAAGCTGTCCCTGAACAAACCGCGCTATTTCACAGCTATCTATAGCACATACCAGGCAGCAAGTAATTTTAATCCAAATCTTCTTCCACCTTCATGACACCAAGAGCTTTCAGACACAGCATCTCTGACTGAGAAACTCTGATGAAACAGCGTCTTTGGATAAAAAGCACTGGATTATTCCCTGCAGTAGAACATTAACCATCTCAGCTTTGTCGGTCTCTCCTTGTGCTCTTACTGTCGCAGTGAGGAAGGGTTCACCTCCAAAAGCAACACCTTTTGTCTACAGCTAGAAAACCTGAATCACTGAGGCCCAGAACCCCAGCTTTGCATAAACATATCCCAGCCAGTGACATGCATGAAATCCAGCCTGAGATGCGGCTCTGTCTGTTCACCTGAAACCCCCAGCACACCCCAACAGCCCCTCGGACCCCTGGAGATTTCAGTTTTCACACAGCACTACTGGGAACAAGTGCCAGCAGCAGCTCAGTCTCAGGAAGCTCTTTTGGTGGGTGATCTGACAACGTCTGTGACTTCCCCACAAGTTACACATCTTCCTTTCTTGCTTTCATACCACCTCACTCCCAGCAAATCTCCCAGAAAGAAAATAAGGTGTGGACAGATTTATTTGCCAAGTTAAGTATCCATAACTTGTTCCACACTCCTAACCCCTGCTCAGAAAACATAACCTTCATAACTGAGAGCGAAATATATGCAAGAGCATGAACCAATGCAAAACACCTCTAATTTTAGATGTTCAGTTCACATTAAACTAATCAAGCTTATTAATCTTCTAAAATTATTTCAGTCACTTCATTTTAAAAGAGCTTTTTGAAGTAAGTCTAGTTAAGTTTTGTTAAAGTTTTGCCCTACTTAGACAAAGCTTAATAAAGAGTATTTTCATTTCTTTTTAATTTAATATGAACATTTATGGAGCTGAGAGGTGCCCCAAGAATGAGACTGCCAGAATGAAGAGAGTGATGCCATTTATAGATTTTTTTTTTTTTCTTATTTTGAGGCATTCTGTAACATTTATTGACTAGCCAGTGAGTGCAGTTCTGCAGCGGTCTATTTTCCTGTACCAATTACTAAGGAATTTGAAAGTGAGAACAGAGCTTTACATCACAAGTTCTCACACTCCCACTGAGCAACTACTACAACTGAAAAAACTGCAGAATCCCAGTATTCTAGAACAAGCAGGGGAAGAGAGAGGGGAGAGAAGAAAACATGAAGACAGACCACACACAACAAGCTCCTCTGTCCACAGAGTGGCAGAAGCTACACTGAAATCAGTGCCACAAGTCTTAACCTGTGTTACTAAAATTACAGCAGATTAGAGAGGAAGATTTATTTGGAGAGGAGAAAAGTGTTAAAAATTTAAATTTTTCCTCAAGTTTTCCTTCAACAGGCAGAAAAATATTCAGTATTCCAATAGATTTCTGACAAATACTTCTATCTTTATGCCCCCTCTCATCCCAGCAGAACCTGTAATATTTCATTACCGATATGGACGGATGGATAGGGAGATGCTCCAAGGATGGTTGTTTTCAGTAACAAAAGCACAAATTCGGATCACTTTCTCAATTTAAAACCATTTCCAGGCTCCCAGGTTACAATCAAGACAAGCCTACAACCCAGCCAACATTAACTGAATGCAGACTTAGAAACTTCACTCCAGGCAAAAAAAAGAGGCACATACGGAGAGCTTAAGACCTCCAAACATTAAGAGCTGCAGACTAGTTTTTGGCCATGCCTCTTCTTTCCCTGTGTTTCAGAGTAAATCATAGCATAATCCTCTAAATACTTAAGTGTTTCCCAAGACTGTGTTTGTTAAAAATCAGAACACTGAAAGAACTTTCTAGGGATTTTGTCATGTACTTTGACTACCTCCAAGTTAATAAAAACATTCTGTCTTCAGAAAGACTCCACTGGAAAATTTTTACTGAATCAGAGGGACAAAATGACTGAAGAGGAAAAATTGGGTTTTTAGCCCATGACCAAATAATTTGTGGGAAAAGAAGATCATCTTTTTCCTGTTCTTTGAAAAAGAAGCCTGAATACATTCTGTATCATACCAATCCTATAGGCCTGAGTTGAATACAGAAATCATCACTGAGATTATGGGCTGATGTCTACAATGCTCCAATCATCCTCCTCTATAGATACGATGGGACAGAGAACCTTAGCCTGGATGGTATGGCCAGCATAGAAAAGGAGATCAGAAACCTCAATTATCTTTCCTCTTTTCTGGAAATTCGCACCCTCGAAGAAAAACACATGTTTAATCTCCTACTCTTTTACTATCGACAGCCTTCCTACGAGTACATGCAAAGGCCCTGCTTCACATAGATTTAAACATTACCACGGCATTTTTGTCCCTTACTGCCTCCAGGAAATCTGAGCAATTTGTAGAAAGCATTCCTACGGCTTCCCTCCTCCTCTACTCCAACAAGCTGCTGCAGCACTAGAACCGGCACAACTAGCGTATACAAAAGATAAAGGCTCCCAAGGATATCAAATCACTTCTCCAAATGCAGTTAAAGGCAAAGGCAGAAGCCACTGCCATCCCGAGTGCACAGATGAAGGAGGAGCTGCAGGAGCACTCCCCAATCCACTGAAGGAGCCTGAGCCAGCCCCGCTCTTCCCATCACTTGGGAGGTTTAGGCAAACCTGACTGACTTTGCCTGAAGGAAGTTAGCACTCCAATTATTCCACCAGCTCTTGAGAGGAGGTGGAGCAACTGCTGGCACAGGAGCAATAGAAAACAGCTGGGAATCAGCAAAGTCTCAACAAGCACAGGATGTAGATGGACAACAGCTAAATTCATTTACTGAAATGACTTAAGCTCTTTTGTAAGCTTTAGCCCTGGCCTCAGATATGCCAGACGATACCCTGGTTACTCAATCTCAAGCATTCCAGCCAAGGGAGAAGCAAAATGTCCAATACACTCCCTTTCTGCAGCTCCTCCCACCCAACCCCCCAAAATCCCCTCTTACAGACTCAAGGCAGGTTTAGGGTTTCTCCAAGGGGGGGTGAGGGGGAAAATTAAAAATAAATAAATAAATAAGAAGAGTTGGCAATTCCCTCCATACTACTTCCTAAGAAGGACTTATTTAAAAGCCTTTAAACACCCCATAAGCTATTAAATTATTACATCAGGGAGAAGTAACTCATTATCTTGCTTAGCCAAGTCAGAAGTAGCCAATTTAGGCAGCCGAAATTTCCATTGATAGTTAACCCTCACTTCCACAGCCTTTGGAGGCAAACAATATCTGTGCCAGACAGCAGGAGCTGCAGAGGTAATCCAAGCTGGGCGTACAGTCCATCTCAGTGAGAACAAGCTGAGACAACTTGAATTTCCTCCAGCTCAGCTGCAACCTGTCATCCTTTTCACCAACACACCTACTTGACCCCTACAACACAATCATCATTTTCACATGCTGCAGGAAGACTTAAAGTGACAGCTTCATTTGCTGTATGTAAGTGATTTTTTATGTGAACAAAACGGTTTATTGGTTATAAGAGACAACATGACAATAATAATCCCACCTCAGTATGATTTAGAAGCTTCCAATATTGGAGTATTGTTCTGCCTTCAACAGTTCAGGCTCTGAAATGCCCTGTCCAAGGCAGACCTGTACTTGGGAAGTGTTACAAGAAGATTACTCCTAGACGGTGTTTCAGTAACAGCAGCATTTTTGCTACACTTATGTCCTACCTCTGCCTGACATGTCTTAACTAAATTTAACCCACTAATCCCAGCACACCTGAGACAGGCAGCAGCCGCTAACACTATCACTCCTACCTTAAACAGGAACACAAACCACAAAGTAAGATTACTCAGATTAAGTGATTGACTCGAGGTCAGAGGAAGTATATTGTCTGTCCTGAATGTGAGCTCTGGACGAGGTAACCTCCAGCCCTGAGCTTGAGCCAGCACACCCCTCTGGCTTTCTGCACGCTGCAGCACCAAAGGACATCTCTCTTCCTGTTTCCCCTCCCAGCACTGCCAATCACTGTGCATACATGCTCCTGCATTTCAGCAGGGCAGATTTAGGGGCTGTGGCTGCCTCTGTTCCTATTCCTTGGGCCAACACGAGTTCTGAGGAAGCGTCTCACAGCTGCACATTTGCCCTCAACACTCACCACAGAGCCAAGGTTAGCTCTAACACTGCACAGCCCCACAGTAATTGGCTTTCCACAGCCCGGGAGACGTCGTGTCTCCTACTCAAAGCACATCTTTTAGCAATGCACCAGCCTGAGGCACCAAACCCTCACTGCCAGGCTCTCTGTTCCAGCCAGCAGCCGCCCAGGACCCAAGGAGAGAAACGAGGGAACACTTAACGCGGTGTGAAGGAGCTCACTGGCAATTCCAGCAAGCAAGCAGATTTAATGAGCTTTTTAAACTATTAGGAAAAACAGGTATTGGCAACATCTTCCAGCACATCAGCTTGTTGTCCAAAAGGGCAAAGCAAACCCATTTATTTCCAGTCGCGTGGAGGAGGAAAGAGCTCCCAATACAGAGCAGCACTCAGTGTAGAGTGATTGAATATAAAACCAGCACTTTCAGTCACCTTGGAAAAGACAAGAGACCTCCACATCCACCACAGTATTTCAGCATATCGACCACCAGATGCAAATGAACAGCATCTGGGCATTGTAGGCTGCCCAGAGAAGGCTCTGGTTAAGACAGAAATTAAGTATAAGCAACAATTCAAACAGAGGAACATCAGACAAGATTGATGACTACTAGTCTGGAACTGCTCAGCTCTCTAAATTGGTATTCTGAAGGGTGAGAGAGGGTAATTAAAATATAAAAGATTTACTAGAATAATCACCTTGCACACAACATAAAAATATTTAAATTTGTGTGCATCTTATATGTCTATTTCTTTTTGAATATGCAAAAGAGCCCTGCAAACAAACCCCTCGTACACAGAGCATGGGACCTCCAAGACCATAAGTGTAAGTCTGCGGAGAGCTCCCCAAGGTATGTCAAAATTCTTCATGCTTAGAAAGTTGCACTGAGCCTGCAGAAGGGAAATGCTGTGCACTAGAAGAGATGTCAGGTGAGCCTCCTTTCCTCAGCCACAGGTGCAACTGGGGACATACCCTGAAGCCCCTATTCAAAGGCAGTACTGGAAAAGACAACCACAGGGCCAATGAAGAACTTGGATATGCAGGAAAGGCCCTGCTGGACAAGATTCATAACTAAACCAGATTTTTAAAAGACCCTTCTTATTTCTGCTTGAACTCACTGGAATGAAGACTTCAAAAAACTTTCTCAGAGACAGACCACATATGCTGTATTCCTAAAAGAAAAGGCTATATATTCTATTCACTACCCACCTTTTTAGTCTCATTGCTTTTTCATTTTATTTCCTGACAAAGCATCAAAATCACAGAAAAAATAGGTCCCTAGTGCTAAGTTAATCAAGTATCTGCACAACACCACCATGCCAGATGCTTCTGATACTTTGCTCTCTACAAGCAGTAATTGAAATTACCAAGACTGGTCAAAGTAATAAGCCATGGCTCTGCAAGTCACCAGAGACATAAATATTTTCTCATCTTATTAGTTGTTCCCATTTTGCTTTTCACAGAACACTACAAATATGGCATTTTTTAAAAACCACGATTTTAGTACTGTCTCATTTGTAGTTGCCATGGTCGCAGTATTTTGTTCTATTCTGCATTAACAGTTTGACTGTTAACTCTTGACTCACGCATCCTAAAAACATGGAGCTGCTGGAAACCCTGGTCCTTAGGCATAAGGAAAGGTGGGGCCATACAGGATTCAGCACTTATTCTGAAAATTCATGATTCATCTTCAACAGACTATTGTGGTGCAGACATTCTTAGCACAGAATTTTAAATATGAGGAAGGAATACACTTCAGTATTAAAAATTCAAGGGCCTAACACTTTTCCACATACTTTTTATTCAAATCTGCCGGAAGAACCAAAGAAAAAAAGTACAAACAGCTTTTCTCTGGCCTGATGCATCTTGGTCCAACAGCTTCCTACTGATTTCTGTAGTTAAACGGTTGACCCGTGCCAGGAATGGGACCCAAAGTGAAAAGAGTCATAGTTTGCCAAGTGAAGCAGAATCCACAAACAAGCATCTCACACTGGCTACAGATTGTTTCCTTTGAGAAATTTAAGAGGGAGAAGGGAAGGAAGGCATACTGGGATAGTGCTGGGTGTTCTGTGAAATGCATTATTTACAAATCAGAAATTAATGTACAAAAATGTATTAGCAAAGAGAGGGAGACATAGAACTTGCTCTCCAAAGCCTAATATTTTTCCATCTCCTCTCCCCCTAGTTTCACAAACACACATTGGCCTCATGAAATAAGTTTGCTTAACTTGTGCATTTCCACTGCAGAACACTGTCTAACCAGAGAAAGTTGCCACAGAAATAATGAAATGTCTCAAGATAGTCTTTTCTGTGTGTACACACTGTCGAGCTGTACAAGTTCACCAGAAAATAATGTGCATTATTTATTATATGTAACACTAGGAAATCTGTAACACTTACAAAGACCATTATGATGCCATTAAAAAGATTTCATGTTCAGCTTTCTAGGCATCTTGGGCACACAGCCATCACTACAATAATTATTATATTTATCACTATGTAAACTAACCGTAATGCTTCATTAAGATAGAGAAAAATGGTATCACTGAGGTCCCTGCAAGAGCCAGTAACACTCTCCTCAGTGAGATGGAGGTTTCCTGTCTGCAGCTGCTTTACTAGGATGCTCCAGATTTTATTCTGGTAGGACAACACAGCAACACAAGCAGAGGAAGGTCCTGAGTATGGCCTGCAAAGGCATTTATGCAGTAACTGCACATGTTGGACTCTCCTGAAGACCATGATATAGAGTTTTAAGCTTGGATGGTGAACTGCTCATACAAAGCCACGTGTCTTTCAATACCAAAAATCCTTGACAGATGCTGTTTAAGGTCATCCAGGAAGCAAGGAAAGTCTCTGTGCTCTGAAGATATGCTGGATGTTTATGCTGTGCTGGGAAGGGAAGGCAACATGTCTGGACGCCAATGGGTTAAAAAATAAACCAATGGGCATGGAAAGCCAGAGTTTCCTGCTATCTGCCTGACCTAACAGCCTGGCAGGCACAGGCAGCTTTTGTCCTCACACATGCATCTCGTTTGAATCAGAAGGATCCTTCTAACATGGAAAAATACTGACGTGACTTCAACGTAAGCTATAAGCCTTGGAGAGATTTCAAACGTGTTTGACACTGATACGGTACTAATTGTACAAAACTCCAATGATCCACGGGGACAAAGAGCTGCCGGCAAAGCCTTGCTCTCCCTCTTGAGTTTGTGCAACCAGAGCCTTCAAACAGAGACCTTTTCCAACAAAAAAAAACCCACGACAACCACACTGGTGTGTTCTCTGTTTTCCCTCTGCCTCCCCAGAAGATTCAGTTGTAGGTCAGAAAGCAGACTCAGATCTTTGCAGCTGGATTTTTAAACCACTTAACACTGGGTCTCTTAAGTGATCGGAGCAGTCACCCAATCCAGCTGCAGGACACCATGGCCTCGGTGCCTGACCCCTTACAAGCTGGGGGTCATTGTCCACTCTGGTTCTACCTGTTCTATTAAAGCAATCAATTGAAAAAATAAAAAAAAAAAAAAAGTGTTGCCTTTGGAATTTTGTGTGATTAAAAGGAAGTGGTGAACAAAGCTACCAGAGGCAGCTGCCCAAATGACACCAGCATTAGTTGACTGTGCCCTCTGCACTGACTAATGCAATTCAAGTCAGCGCAGCCACCACAGGATACTGGATATTCTGGAATTTACGTCGCTGGTAATGGCAGAGCTGTTTACCAGTCCCACATTCAACTATCAGAAAGGCACAGACTCAAAAGCTGAAATCTTTTTTACTTTGCTACTTTTTTTAAGGGTGCTTATCTAAAAACTCTTATCCAGCTTCTAAAGCAGGATTCAAACTGCCAGAGAGTCGGCAAGAACTGCAGTAATTTCCATTTATGACCGGCAGAATTTGCTCTCAAAATAAAGTCAATGTGGCAAGATAAGACAGAGTGGCCACCCAGATCCAGATCGACTGGTCACTAAAGCCCTGTCACTACAGATAAGGGTCATTTAGGAAACACAAGTACACCAGAGAAATGGGGATTTGCAGCATGAGGAATTCCTGAGGAGTGACAGTTTTAAGCTTCTAGAGACAGGAAAAACAAGAGGGGTGATAAGTGCTGCAGTTCTTCTCTGCCACACACAGTAAACACTGTAAACCAGCCCGCACTGATTAAGCTTTTCCAGGCTGCCCAGATTATCAGAGTAGGATGGGAAGACACTTCCTGCCTCAAGTCAACCTCCCTCATTACTGTCAGAGGGGAGAAAGAATCAACCTCAGTGCATTTGTTACAGAGAGCATTACACTGCAGAACACCGAACCTCTACCTCAGCAGATAAAAATCCCAGATTTACTTCCTTTAATTCTGCATGAAAAGAGTAAGGACAGGGGGGTGCTTCTTTTCCAGAGGAAAGACAATATAATTCTCAAGCATTTTAGCAAATAGCTGAAGTACAGCTTCACAAACTGACTCCACAGCCTCTTCTCCCTGCTCAGAAGGCACAGACCAAGACCATCCCAACTGCATTTGGGCCTCTCATGCATTTTCTTACTCAAACCCCAAATGGCATTTTACAGTTCAAATCCTGTTATTTACTGAGGAATGCAAGACCTAAAGAATACAACCAAGATTCCATCAACATTCTTGCTTTCAAGGGCAGGATTAGAGCAGCAGCAACATTATGGGTATTTCTACAGCCTCTCCATCAACACTCGGGCATTTGCACAGTGCCTGACCTGCAGCCCCACAGCAGAACACAACACATGCTGAGTGCACTTCTGGACAGGAGGGAAAAGGGTCACTGCAACGCTGACTACAGGCATGGCAGTCTTGCAAAAAAGCAGTGCTCAGCTCTTATAAATGAGAAAAAAAAAAAAACAAACTACAGGCTCAGGTCACAGATAAAATGGTGATGTTTCAGCTGAGAGCTGTACACATTAAGATCATCGTCTCCTCCAAGACAGAAAATTCCACGTCTCTGCTCTAAATCCTGATGTCTAGGGAAATGCAGCACCCTCTTTTCTAAGCCAAGTACATAATGCCAATGCCATATGACAGGGTTTTTTCTGTCCCTTTATTATAAGTAAAAAACACTGGAAGCTTTAGAAAACTTTTCTTATTGCAGTCTAAGTCCCAGGGATGGGGGCATAAGAATACGCACACACATTACACAACTCTCCAGCCACGCTGCTTTCTTCAAGGTAAAAGAATGCACAGTGACCTGTTACCACAGACCTGCTGCTAACCACAGACACACTTCTTGTAAGTGGCGATTATCGGGGCTAAACCTCTGGTGTCTCACAGGGCTTCTGCTATCTCACTGTTAGTTCACTCTAACGCTGAACTTGATGGAGTCCCCTCCCTGCCACCAGATCAGTGATGCTGCAGAGCAGGGACATCTCTACCTTTGCAGCAGCACAATCTGAGATGGCAAAGAAGCCCAGAGTAATCAATAATTCATGGAATTATGAGAAAAACTGCTCCTCTATCTGTAAAAATGCATGAGTGGGAAAGCAATTTGCTTCAATTCTTCATAAAAATACACCAGTAGATTATTTGGTTCACGGTCTAACCCTACAAATCCAGGCTGGGGAAAGAAGGGCAGCCCTGGAGCAGGCAGCACAAGCAACCCTGGAGCACAGGACAGGCAACAAGGCTCCTTCCCTGGCTGGCATGTGGCAGGTGGCACTGGGCACTGCAGGAGAGCAGGCAAAGCCTTGCCAGTGTCCTCTCACCTTCCCTGCCTGACACAAAAGCAGCTCTGCCTACTCCCGGGAGCAGTGTCCCATGTCCCTGTGCCTGGGAGAGGGAGTTGGGGGCCAAAGATCCACTCAGCACCTTGTGGTTGTCTGCCTCGGCAACATTCAAAGGAGCTTCTCAGGCCTGGGTGGCTCCAGGGGAGATTACAAGGTTCATGCACAGCAGGGAAAGGCAATGATCAGCAGTTGAAGCCAATGAAGGGGAAGAAGCTGCTGCACAAAACAAAGTCACACATTTCTGAACATGCTATGCCCTCAAAACATCCCCAGAGTTCACAGATTCTGGCTTTATTCGTAAGTAAAAATAAGCATTTATCTGAGTGCCATGCCTTCCATCTACAATGCCAAATATACTCAGTTCCTGACATTAAATATGCTTCTCCTAGCATAAAATACCTGCCACAACTGAGAAAGTCTGGGATTAGTCTCATTTCTCTAATGGCTGATGCTGACCTCAGAATGCAGGACAAGGAAAACAGAACTACAACTCGAACTTGCATTTACTGCCTTTTCTCTTTTCATGGCAGACATAGTACCAGAAATACCAACCCTGGGATAATTCCCACCCACTAGAACAGAATGATTAAGAAGAAATTTTCTCCTTTGTTACTAGTAACCAAAGTTACAACCATCAGTTGTAGAAAAAAAAAAAATAAAACCCCAAAAAACGAAAGACCCCTTACTTAGAACAAAATACAAAAAAATTTCTTGCATATCCTTATCATAAACCCACACAGGTCAATCACCAGCAGTCCCCAAGGAATCATGCTAATTAGAAAGACATAAACAAAACTACACCAAAGGAGGACTTTATTTACTCTGATACTATCATAATAAATTTCTTCTCCAGGGTGCACTGATCTTCAAACAAACATTATTCTCCCCACCTCCTCCACTCCTGCCACTCTGAAGTCTTTTGTCAAACATCTTAGCGTCCTATAGCCAACACATTTTCATTCAGCAGCAGACATCCACAAATAGTTTGGATTTTTATACATGAGAATTTTCAGGAATTGGAATTTATTTCTTCTCACCTAAAAAAATCCAAAGGGAGTGTGAAATAGGGATATCTCTGAAAATCACACACACCTCCCAAGCTAGAAGATTAAGTCAGCATTTCTCACAAGCAATTCTTTAAACTTATGCTCATGACACAGGAAAAAAAATCCAGGTATTCTTTTACTATAGCAAAGTAGAAGATATTTCTTTGCAAGATTAAAAAAAAAAATCAGACCTAGAAAAACATGGTTATTATGTAAACAAAATTAAAACCCTGAAGAACTTCAGGCATGATCTTCAGGCACTGGCACAGAGAAGCTCTCTTAGAAGGTCCTTCACTCGGAGCATTCTCATAGCTACCAGCACAGATAAACCTGCTGTAAAACTCATCTTCTCACGTCTCACCCTAAAACTAGTGAATTCCAGGCTCCGGCTGGTATCACACACAACAGAGTTCCATGCTAAGTGCTGCCAGGAAAGCTCCTCATCGGCCCAAACAGTATCACTTTAAACCCTGTCCACTTGGAGCCCCTGATTACTGTGTTATTCCAGACCACAGACTGAAAAGGCCTCTAAAATAACCAGGGCCAGTTCCACAAGAGCTTTGCAGATTACAATCCAGACCTAAAAACATGTCTGATAACACACAGGAAGCAGATGTAGTATCTGCCATATTAGGAACCAAAGGATCCCACTGCTAGATCCCTCAATAAAGTAGACTGACCATCCTAGAGGAGTTTTCTGAAGTGCAAGGAAAAAAAAACCCAAATAAAAAGAAAGGTGGTTTCACTCAATTTCCTAACACTTTTAAATCACATTCTAAAAAAAAATGAAAACAAACAACCTCAACAACCCCCATAACAACTTTTCCCCCAACCCCACATCACACATGGATCCATTGTTCCCAAAACACTGATGGCTCAGTCGTTAGATGATCCTCACTTCTCCACACTCAGCTCTCCATCGTGATACTCATGCAGAAGCAAAGTCCCAAGAAGGGCAGAAGACTGACCCAAGGCACACTCAGTTGTCTCATCCAGACACATGGTCAAGACCAAAATCCCCAGGCCCATGGGGTGCACCACACCCTCCTCCACACACCCAATCTTTTGCTGTCCTGAGGAGAAGCCTGAAATTAAGATCCACATTCAGAAGGAGACTGAGCCTTCTGGCAAACTTCACACGCGAAAGGCAAGATGTGCTCACTCCTTAGCAACTGCACGTTCATTTCTATCCAAGTGGAAGGTACCCAGGGCTTTGCTTTTTGCTAGAATTGAAAAAAGGAATAGTTTTTTCAGAAAATATTCCTGTTTCAGGAAATATTCAGAAATATTCCTGTTTTTACCTGCTAAAAGCAAGTCCCACAGACCTGGGTTGTTTCTATGACACTGCTGCAACTAGAAGATGGCTCAGCACGTGCTTTTCTAGGCAGTGGAAGACATGTGAGAAAGAGGCCACGGAGGGAGGGTGACAGGAGACAGTAGACAGACAACTTGTGAAGTGGCACATCCCATCAAGTGGCTGACACGCGCTCGTACCAAAGGTCTCCCCAAGTGCCACGAGGATCCCTGGCAGCCCCTGGACATCTCTAAAAGGTATGGATGACATTCTGTCCCCATGTGACCGGCCTCCAACACCATCCTACCTTTGCAGCTGAGCCCCACCAAGTCCCCAGGAGGACAGAACCCAGAGAACTACACTTGGTAAGCCTACAGAACTCACCATTTCTCACTCCTGTCGCATAGCAGATGCTCCCCAGGCCATTCCACTAGAACACTTCAATATTAAATGGATGGGGAGTTTTTTTAGATATTATTATTATTGAAAATTATGCCTGATTGGTTAAACAACAACAAAAAAAGAAAAAGCTGTTTTTTTAACACAACACTCAGAACTCGAAAAGGCCCCAAACACCCACAAAACACATCCCCCCACTGCAGTCTTGGCATACAGCTGAAAATGGTTCCCATGTCTGCTTGCCAAGCTTATTGCAACTGGGATAAAATATAAAACCTGGCTTGGTTTGCCCCAAGGACCAGTGCAGCACCTCTGCACTTCTGTCACTGCAAGTGTTTGCGGGGCTGCACAGTGTTCTGGACCAGGAAACTTGATCCAGGTTAAAAATACAGTTTATTTTCTGGGACCAAGTTATTTTTAACCCAGATGGAGTTCTCTGCTCCCAGTCACTCCTCAAGTCCATAAACAATCATTCCAGCACAGAGGTTGGTATAGAGTAAGGAAGCATTTAAGCTAGCCATGCTACTGACAGAGGGCAAATAAAAAAAAATTTAAAACTAAGAAAAAGAAATGCACAGCTGTGCTTGGGATTGATGACTGGCATCTTCAAGGTATTTTCATTTAATACCTATGAAATATCAATTTCATTGCCACTACAGTAATCCACAAACAATCACTACATTCTGAAGAGCCATCGGGGGTTCTCCCAACCCTACACCCCTTTGAACATCCACTCCTCTCCCATCATCATTAACATCTGTGCCTCTGTTTAAGGTGACATTCCCAGAATTCAAACTGGGTCCAAAGGGGAAAAAAAACACAACCAAAAAACTCCCCCAAAAGTTCAAACACACACAGAAAAAGCCCCACCCACTCATCAAGACTTATTTCTGATTCCACAGGTTTTCATTTCCCCACCACCTGAAGGTTTTCTTCACACTGGTAACAGCTGAAGGATTTTTTGTGTGTCAGCCTGACTCTGCACAACAGATGGGAAACCCATCCAAGCCCCACGCTGGGAATCACCAGCTCATGTCCTCCTGCCCAGCTACGGAGAGGAAAATCAGCTTCAACAAGGAGGTACTGATGCAAGTATGGCCTTTACTTGATACCAAAGTCACCAGCCACAAGCCTAAAGTATTTAACTAAAGTATTTTCAGTTTCAAACCTAGGCCAGTGAAGAAATACGTCAGCAAGAACGTAAATCACCACTGAGTGCCTCCAATCAGCCTTTTTCATGGAGATTATTTTGTTTTAAAGGAAATAAGGGCCATCTTTTTGCAGGTGCTGATGTTAAGCACACAAGGAAAGCGTATTTTCCTTCTTCATTTGATACTTAGAAGTAAGATTAGATCATGGTTCTCCAAATAGAGACGTAACACTACAGTCTTCACTCCTACAACTCCAAGTGCTTTGCCTTACTTTTTTAATATTTCTAATCCTGTGCCTCTCTGCATTGGTACTCACAGAGTAGATTTGTGTGTAGCAAGATAGGCTTGCAGCTTTCAGTAATTCAGCACATTACAGCTAAAGATAATGCCCAGATGAAGTTTTCTTACTTCCAACACAATCCCAAAAATCCACATTCAGTGCTGACTTACGTAGGTGTGGTCACAAACAGCAGCTGAACACACGCAGCTGCTGGAGCACCATTCCCTGTGATTACCCTGCAACCCAGCACAAAATTAAGGAATTTATCTTGTGGTGGGTGTGGCAAAATTGAAAAAACAATGGTGAGGGTTTTTAATTTTTTTTTAACAAAATTGTTCCCAAATACAAGGATGAAACTTATTTGTGCATTTCAAAGAACAAGAAATTTTAAAGGCAACGATGGGTAGATGAATTAGAAAAATTAATGTGGATTAGAGCTGAAGCAACAGAAGACTTTTTCAGCTCAGTAAATGCTTTTATGGTTACTTCAAAAAATTGCCAGTTTAAGTGTGACTAATTTGCAAAATATTTAATTGTCTGAAAAAATGTATTGGTTTTGTGCAAATATGAAATCCAAATACTTCACACATCTACTTAAATGGATGTAAGCATGGCTAGTTTTCTTCCTTTTACTTGCTTGATTTGCAATGACTTTTTTAAATGAAAAAAACTACTTCACAGATTCAACATCAAGCATTTCAGGGTTTCAGATCAGGCAAAATGCAAAGGTAATCTCTTGCAGAATTTTAACAAGATCCTCACATAAAAGCACACTCCAGCATTAAATCGTTGAGTTTACATGATGTGGATAATACTTTTTTTAATGCAAAACTGTCTTGTCTCAGAGCATCATCCTGTAGCACAGGGCTCAAATACTTAATAAAAAGATTGTCTGATCTAAATAATGTTGATTAAGTGCTTTTTAGCTCAAAACATCCCGACATGCTTTGCAATCAGTATCCTGTTTTCACTCACTTCTTGAGAGCAACACAGCAGCTGCTCTGAAAGTGATTAATAGTGCATCACACTTAAGTCCACAAAGCCACGATGACAATATCAACTTGAAAAGCAAGGAAAACACCAAATAGTTGTGTACTCTGAACTACTGACACAGCTCCTGTAGTTCTAGAGAAAAAGTACCTTTGCTAAGTGCTGATTCATGCAGTGAAGATCTGCACTGAACTCTCTAAAAACCACTATTTGGAACACAATGTCTCCAGTATTAAACTGCAGCATCGGTAATTAAAAATAGAATCTTAATTCCAATCTGTCAAGCTCTTCCAAGGTTGAAGCTTTCTTTGAAGTTCTCCCTTCCAGGACTGAGTAGTCCTGATCCTCCTGTGTGTACCAGATCTGACAGGGCAGCAGCCGAGGGTAGCCTGCACAATGAGAACACAAATGTCCACAGTGCATCTAAAATGGGACTCTAAAAATGCAGAAACTTTGTAGTTCAGCACGCTGGTACTTACGAGCTTTGGAATGCTTTGCATATTTTTCAAGGTTTACTGGTTTTGGCAGGGAAATGAGGGGAGTTTAATAGTCTTATATACAATTCTGCAAGTGTTGCCTAAAGAAGTTTGCCACTTTCACGTTGCTGGTATATGGAAATGGTAACACCACCCTACTTGCTTTAGAGCAAGGAGGAACAACTGAAATAGTAATTTCTTTCTCACTATCTGAAGTCTTCCTTTCATGTAAGTCTCATCCAAAAAGCAAAACAAGCCAAATGTAATGAATAAATTCACATAACTGTGCCAGTAGCTCTCAAATTGGCCCAGTTTTACTACAACTTGACTGCTTTCAACAACCAGCCACCTCCAACCCCTCTTTTTTCCCTTGGGCATTTCCAGGAGAATCTCCCATGTAAAACAGGGATGTGGAAGATTACCAAGTAAACTTTTGCAGGTCACAGTTCAATACTGTCCAGCCCTAGACTTTGGCAGAGCAGGCTAGACAAAGAGCTTAGTCCATGTATGTGAGCCAAGAAGAAAACACCAAGCCACAATCCAGGAACAGCAATCCCAACTCCTCATCCACAGCAAACAGAGCTATTTGCCACCTATGAGCTACAAAAAATCCCATTGTTCTTCTGCCTGCTTGGATTCACTGGATAAAAGCACATTGATAAAAATGTTGCCAGCTGAACTCCTCTGCGGCACAGCTTCCGCCGGCTCTCTCTGCTCTGAGCTGGAGGATGATGCTCAGACAGAGGATTACGAGCCACACAAAAGCCATGTGCTCTCCAGCCGTACATCCCAGCTACAGGGAATCCAGACAGAGCACAGAGAGCACTGACAGCGCCCCAGCCAACTGCCAGGGACAAGGGCCTCTAAAAACAACCGTTTGGAATTGTAACAAGGGGCTCGGAAAACAGGTTTGTTTCTACAAACGTAACCTGACCGAGTCAATGCTTCTCAGTCAATGCAGTTCACAGGGATGACTCCCTGGAGGATTTCTTTGAAAGGCTTGAGTTTCTTCAGAATTAAAGTTTGCTGCATCTTTCTTCTAGCTGCAACAAATTAAATGCTCACTATCCATCCACACTCCAATAAATCCCCAACTCCAACAGGTGAATAAAAGAGCAAGAAAAACAAACCCATGCCACCATCTCATGTTAGTCTATGGACTGTGGTTACACATAAAACAGATGCACCAAGGGTTTTTTTTTAGTTTAAAAATCCACAGGCACAGCAAATTCATGGAGGGAACTCTCACTGAGCGTCATGTCCTTGTCACTGCCACTAAGCTGGTGAGGCACAACCTCCTCGCTGGATTTCCAGACAAGCAGCACATGACCCTCCTTCCATTAGGCACATGCATCTGATCGAGCCATGTAAGTGCTCTGCATCTGATTTTCCCCATACATGAGCATAACTTGCCCCCTGTCACTCCAACAGCATTATCCTACAGCCAAAGCTTCTCAGGATCAGGATGTTCTCCCTGATGCGCAGACCTAAGCCTCTCTCGCTCGAGTTGACTTGACCTTTACCTTTCCAAGCCATGCCTTACCTTCTGAGAAAGGACCCTCCAGGAAGAACTTTTGGTTCACTCACAAAAATGGACATAAACTTCTGTCTTTCCAACATTCTCCCACCACAGCATTCAAATTTCTGTATTTACTACCCACAAACCAGTTATTCCTGAGGGAACTTGTTCCATTTAAAACAAAATCTCCTCCTTGTAAAATTTCTGCTTGCTAAAGGATTCTTTTACTACAGGAAAACCTTTCCAATTTCTTCTATGTCCCAAAGAACAGTCATGCTCCTAGAAGGCTCAAAAGAACAGTCCTAGACACCAGGTGACTTGAGTTGACTATAAGAAGACACATCAGTGTTGTTTTGCTCCTTGAAAATGAAAATAAATATGCACCAAAACCTTACACAAAACGTATAACTGAGTGATGCTTGCACCAAACTAATCTGACCACACTTGTCATTTCACATGCATGATGGTTTTTTTTGTGCTGCCTGGAGTGGCCTCAAGAGAGGTTAGATCAGACAGCCAGGTAGGGCTGTGCCATGGCTGATATGTTTATCAATCAACAAAACAATTCTTCCTTTCTGCAGGCTTCCCACTAACTACCACTTACACACACACTTAAATACAGAACTGACCTATTTTCCTAGGCCAAATATACATTATTCCTTCGTAACTAAACTTGGCTGCAGAAAGATGCTAAAAGGAGGCGAACAGTTTTTACAACACTCTAAACAGAAGTCAAAAAAACCCCGAGACATTTCAACGACAAATTAAAAAAAAAAAGGGTTTATTTACATGGAATTTCAGGCTGCCATGGCAGATGTTATTTTTGAAATGTCTATTCTCCCTCATGAGGAGGAAAAGCAGTGTCAGGATGAATGCACACTGCAGGCTTCTTAGCAAGTATCAGTGCAGCAGTTCATGTTCCCAAAGACATACCTGCACCAGCATTTCAGCAGATAATGGATTTCACCTTCCCATTCACCTTCACTACACAATTCTAGGTTCACAGTGCTTTCACTCCTTTTATGCCTAACTAGACTGGGCTTGGAGATGAGAAAAGAGTCTGAAATTTGTCTTAATGCAGATACAGTTAAGCAAAAGAGGCAATTTCCTAATAGAGCTGAATCATGAATGAATTATAAAATAAAATATTTCACTTATTTTCAATCTTTTAAAAGAGCTAGAGTTTGAGTGTTTTGTCCAAGCTGCTAACAGGTAACATTGGCTTCTCTCACTGAGATGCATTTTAAAACATTTTTTAAAATCAGGCCTTCCAGAGCTCATATAGTTAATTCTCATTAGCTCCTTCTCCATCAATAGCGACAGAACAATATCAATTAATATGATAATCAGAATATTCTCTAAAAAGACTGTTTTTTCCCTTATTTAAAAAAAATTTCATGCATTTTGCTCTTGCCTTATATATATATGAGTAGAGACATAAAAAAAAGAGTTAAAAATTAACAGAGAAATGGGTATTCCTTCTTGTGTATGTTTCCTTCCTCTACAACACCTCAACTCCCTAGGCAGCAAGCTGGAAGAAAAATCTGTAAGCTGTCCTGTTGGATATTTATACTCAAGTGATGAATTTAAATCTGTTTTGCTTAATGTGCTTTACATGTGCTTCCAAAACAACTCCAGCATAGCCACCCAAACAGATTTCTTTTCCAGAAGCAGCAAGCTGAAATATGTAATATATAGTCCTATACAGCACTGGTCCAGGGAAATGCAAGAAAAGAGGGTTACATAGTAACAAAAAATGCCTTTAACAAGATTTCCAAACAAGATGTTCATGAATTCTTATGTTGTAGATAAAAGCTACCTGCAGCCACTCACAAACACTGGAGCACCACAGTACCCCTGTTAAGTAAGATTATTCTCCTTAAGGGACAGATGGGGCACTACAACTTATGTGACTGTCCCATAAAGCACAGGGGAGAGGTATGAACCCGGCCCAATCTAAGACCTTAAAATGCAAAACCATTTTAAAGAGCTGCCCATGCAGAGATGTAGCACAGGCAGACAGAGACACAAAGCATCAGGTGAAGCCCTTCAAAATTCAGACGTGAGAGATTTTAACTAAAGATTTAAAAACACTGAAAAAGAGAACAAAAAAATCAGTTTAAGGATTTTTCAATGTATTTTAGGAAAAGAGAAATAGTTGTAAATTACCTTACTTCTCTTACTAGGGGTAAGTCAGGACAATTTTAAACCCCTAACCACGTAAATTTCCGTATACAGGAAACATTCAACTGACTGTTTCCCATCATTATCAACAGTGTTTCGCATGTAAATTGACAGAAACACAAAGCATCTACAAACATTTATTTTTAAACTGTTTGGAACATAGTAAATAATTTTTTTTTTTCTCTTTGCCCACAGGAAAAGGGGAATACTGAGCATAAGAGGCACTGCTCCACATCTTCCTAAAACTAACATATTTAATACACGTTAAATGTGCTGGGAGAAATGGCTTCATCTTGCAGAAAAGTATCCTTAAAAAAAAAAAAACAAACCCAAAATAAACAACCCAATAAGAAAATACAGCAAGGCAAGACAAGACATTCATCATTTGTCTGTTGATATTTTAATGATACCAATGATTGAGCTTTTGAAAGATAAAACAAGATAAAACTAAGTTATTCTTTGAAGAAAGGATATGTAAGTCTTCTTTCACAAGCTTCAAAATCAGCCGCTCCAGCTTTCTACACTTTTGTTTTAGATACTAAAAGCAGGCAGCATTAGTTTCCCCCTCCTGAAATCCGAACTTTCCAAATGGAGCATGACAAACCAAGCTCAAGTCCTGAGTTAGCTTCCACAGCAATCTACAGGCATTCAGGGAAATCTGGTGTGCCAGAGCAGTTCTCAACAACATTGTTATCAGAGAAAGCGCTGACATCCAGCATTTAATCTACCAGCAAAACTGAAGTCTGCATTCTCTCTCACCAGAACCTCCAAAGCTCATTTGCAGCACAGACTGATCCATGCTTTAACAAGACATATTAGAAAGTAATTAAATTTATTTTCTGCTTGATTTTTGGATTCAAATAAAACATGTCCCTAGGCTATAACCAGCAAGAAATTCTTCATTTACAATTAAATTACTGGTTACTTTTCTGCACTCCTTGTTGGGGTTAAATAAAAAAAAAAAACAAAGTGCCTGGGGATCCACGAGGCCTTTCTCCTGCCATAAAACAATCAAAGCTCCATGGCCATTTTCCCACCCAAACAATAAAAGTAATAAACACTATTCAGACATTCCCAAACTCATGGATTAACAAAAGAGGATGAAGGGTGTGGGGGGTAAAATGAGGTCTGACAACAACAAACCCTGGGGAACACACAGGACTGTGGCGATTCCACCAACCCAATTAGAGCCACGTGATCCTCGCGGGGTGAAATTGCTCTTGAGCCCACAAAATCCAAGGGAATTCACACACGGGAAGAGAGACACAGCAACAGCCTGGCATTTCCACCTCCTTTCTGTGAATGGAGCATGAGACACGACCCAAGTGCTGCTCTGTCCCCAGCCAGGCTGATGTGGGAGGTGGAAGGAGATGTCCCATGCTGGGACACACGTGCAGCACCTTTCCCATCTCTCTGTGCTTCCAGGGCAGATCATCAAGATGCAGATGCTAGGTTTGGAGCTTCTGCCATGAAGTGAAATCACAATGAGTGCCCACCACTGGCTCCAATGGGAATGGAATGGAACCCAATTCCACAGCTAAACTGGGGATTTTTTTCTAGCTACCTACAGAAATAGCTGCAATAATCAAAGGCTCTCTGACTTCCAGGCTTAAAAAAAAAAAAAAAAACAATGGAAAGACCCAGTGAAACTGCTGTCAAAGCCAACTAGAAGATTAATTATAAGGTGCCTGCTTAAATAAATAAATCCAGTGTAATTGCAAAATCTAGAAATTACTACTATGGATTATAAAAGCCACTTTTGGTTGGCCTGTTCTAAACCAACCAATTTAAAAACCCATCAGATATATGAATGGCATAAAAGCCTGGGTATAAACAGCCATGTCAAGTGCATTGTCTGTCTTCAAGTAAATTATATTAATGAACCAAAATTGTTTGGTTGTTTTTCACACCATGAGACAATGTTTACACTTGGCAAAATCCTCTGGCCTAGATTTTCAAATAGGACTACCGGTTACAGGCACCTTACATTTGATTTGTCAGACCACCCACCAGAGAGCCATGGACCAGAACACTGCTTGAGAGAAATAAAATCTGTTAATCAATCAGGGTACCTCGCTGACAACACCAAATTTCACCTTTTTTTCTTTTTCATTCCCAGAAAATGTTGATAATGCATGTAAATTGTTAAAATGAGGATCCAAATATTATGTTAGAGTATAATGCCACTGCTTCATAGAAAAAAAAACCACACTGATGACATAAGGAGTAGGGAACAAGATAAGAAATCAGTGGCAAGGCTGCAGCACAGTTCTGTCATTGACACAAAGTTGATATATACAAAATATATATATACTTCTTATGAATCAGAGGATGCTTTACTTTATCAATATAGCCTTAGGATGAAGTGATGTATTCACAGAAAAATACTCAGCATTTATTTAGAAGCCCTGGTTTGCAAACCCATTTTGGCAGAATGTCCAGAGAGTGAGAACATGAGATGATTCCTTAATCAAAGTTCACTTGATCAGGACAGGCCTCTAAAACTCACCCCAATCTAAGCTTTACCTGAAGCTGCTGATACCTGCACCACTGTGACTCAAGCTAGCAAACAGTTTCTCCACCCAAGGCACAGCTCAAACTAGCAGGAGTAAAAGATGTAAAAAATCAAGCAGCCCTCTATACTCCATGCTACAAAGCAAACCATCTGGCCCAGAATATTTTTCCCTACAATTACTATTTTCTTGCCTAGTCCTACACAACAGGTAGTGAGGAAATAGACTAAAGCACGTCAACAGAAGCCTTCCAAATGAAATGCACTTAGAACAGACCCTCAGGAATACTTTCCTCACCTGGAGACAAGACTGCTACAGATGTAAGAGTCATTCAAGTACAGATAATGATTTATCTGGAAGTCATTTTGAGAAGCAATTCCCTGGTATAATTAAGGCAGCTTGGCTCAGGGAGCAGGGAGGCAAAGTCAAACAAACAAGTTTGCAATCAGAGTGTAACTTGTATCCATGTTTGTGTTCAGGAGAGAAGGGCTTGCTAAACCAGAGTGCCTGGTCCCTGTTTAACTGGTTCATCATTTGCCCTTGGCTGTCCCATTAGCTCTCACATCTGCAGCAGCACAAACACCGTGTTTTTACTGTTTCTGCTAATCTTATTTTCCATGTATTACATACAACACTAAGTGTTTATTACTCCAGCATGTGGGTAGGTTAAACCACACCTGCTTCACAAGAATGGAAAAAAAAAATTACTAGCACAACAAAGCACTTAACAGGAAAATTAACAAAGAGTTGAATACCTCCTTCACCTAATTCTACTCAATAACACATTACTATAATCACATCTGTAGACTCTTCCTCTGTTCCTATTGCAGTTGCTACACTTCAGCTATCAAATCCTAGAAAGTTCCTGTTTCCAGACTATCTTTCCAATAGTATGGTGACAAAATCAACCTTCTATACCTGCAATTCCAGGTAATACAGTTCAAGGTCTCTCTCAGATACTTCAAATGCTTCATGGAAATGGCTCAAGTTACCCAAGAGATCACCTCTCACTGCTGGGACTGCAGCCTCCCACAGCAGCAGCATTTCACTAGATAGTCACTGGGAACCAAAAAGAAAACCCCAGAATAAACTTAAAAGCATAGAAAGCTGATCCTTCATGTAAACTGACTCCAGAAAGCAAAATGACCAAAGATCTTATAGCTTCCAAACTAATGCACAAAGATACTCCTTTGACTTCAGCTCTCGCAATTAATTTTTCATCCACAAGACACACCCACTCACCCACACAAAGCTAAAACAAGTCCAGCACAAACCCTATAAATTTAATCAAGGAAAAAAGAGTAAGCATGAGATGTTTATTTCTATTTTTAAATACTTGGGAGGTGCCCCAATATTCCCTGCCTAGATAGATAACTAAGTAGGTGCTCCAGAACTCTGAGATCCAGTGCACGATCTGGCACGAGCAGGCACATCCAAGGAGCAAAACATGAGAGCAGCTCAAAAGGCGATTAAGAAAGCTATTAAGAAAGGCTTTTGCAATAATTGTTTCCTCTAAGCCAAGACAGACACTAACTTGGGGTGTTGTTGCAGAGAAGAAAAAAGTACATGTATATATACACATATATATGTCTGTACTCAAGCACACCAAAATGCTCTAAGCAGACTATGGTTTATAAAGAACAAGACAGTCTTCTCCTTGTTCCCACAGTTCGTTCCTGCCTCAAGCAAAGTTGGTTGCCACTCTGGTTGCTCTCTCCCTCACCCAAATGGTTTGCATAGCAGATATGCTGAACAATCAAGTTTGAACCAGGCCCTAATCCTGCTGACTTTTCTCGCAAAACTGCTGGAAAGGAATTCCTCCTGGCAGCTGCAGTGCCTCTGCTCATTAGTTTACCAAGCAGCAGCAGAATGAACTGGACAGGCACATCATTTCTCTGCTGCTGCTGCAGAGAACAGTGATAAGGGCCAGGCAGGCAAAGGGAAGGCTCCCAATTTCCCAAACACATATTGGGAAGGGAGGATGGAAGAACAGAGGTTTGAAAAGAAAGACAGCTTGGGAGAACCCAGGCAAGCTACTGCCACACTTGCTGCTGTTGTGCAAACACAAGCTGGGAGGAAACTTTCCTTTCCCTTAGCTATAAGACTTGGGGGTAGGGATGTCATCCTTTAGGGCTTTTTTAACTCCTTCTTTAGGGCATTGTGTTTAACCAGGCATGGCACGGTTATTCACACCAATTCCACTGTCTCCTGGATACTAGAAGAATGAGTAGGATAACATTGCAAAATAGCTGTCCACTTGCTCATGACATTCTTTGTCCAGACAGCACCCTCACATACAGGTCAGATCATGCAGCCCACTCAGCACATACAGAAAAACAGAAGTTTTTACTTCTTGCTATGCAATTTCCTTGAAGTAACTCCATTACAGCACACTTAATGTAAACAGAGCTTTGCACCATTTATGGTGACAGGTGAGCCTCTTGTTGTTGAACAACATTTCCTCCTCCTCCCTCATCCCAGGCCAGCTACCATTTCAATAAATATTTAATAAGTAGATGAGAAAACTGAGAAAGCTTCACAGCTTGAGGTACTACACACATGATGTTGAATTTATCTACTGGAAAGACTATGGACACTGTATCCTGAACCGAGAGCATTAACAGCACAGGACAGGTACAGCATGCTGATCTGAGTACCATTGAAACAGCGCCATGATCAAAACAGCAATGCCAGTTCACAGAGCAAAATGTTCCTTTTAGACCAGACAAGAAACTGGAGGCTGGGACCTGTGATCACCACAGACTTCAGGGGCCTCCCACTGTCACCAGGAACATGCTGAAATATTTCCACTGCATTCTCCACTCCAAAAACGCCCTCTCCCTCTCTCACACCTCTTCTCCTAAAAAGATCCTCTGACAGGTGCAGATTACTCCAACCATTCAATGAAGTATCCTAAGGGTAGAAAATAATAAAATTTTTGCCTAGGAAGACTATGATTTTTTTCATCTGTAAGATAAATTCCAATTACTTATATTCTCCTGTAAAGCACTTGATCCTAAAGCAGCCCTTGAATTTAAAATCTCTCCACAGCTGATTTGCTGGAAGTGGTATTTGTTTTCCCTGCCACCACTCTCTTCATCTCCTGGTGCAAGGTATTACTGATTATTTTAATTTCTTTTCTACAGAAGAGAAATGGATGCACACAGACAAACAACTGCAGTGAGCAGAAGAGGAAGAAGGTTTCATCTCTGAATTAGGGATTTGCATACTGGTTTTATCTGTAACACCCACTGCAGTACTTTATCCCAGACTCTCAGATCACAAAAGACAGAGCAGACAGTGACTCACTGCAATTTCGGTTCTGCATGTAGCGCTTCACGTGGACCAGTCAATTCTGATTCTGCCAAACAGCCTTCACAGGCACTCAAAGTAAACCAGCTTCTCTAAGAAAGAGTTCCTATTCATGCACTGCTTTCACGAGGAAAGCTCCAGAGATGGAAGGGAATTTAGTCAATGTTTCCCCTTTGTGCTGTAATGATTTAAGATTCAATTAATACAACACAGGGAGGCACTAATTCCGAAACACCTGCCTTCGTGATAACCGGATTAAGACCTCCAAACTTGCTGCACTCCTACCAGTGCCAGCCTGCCAAATGACAGCAGTTGTCAATATCGACCAACTGGAGGCCAGGTTTTCCGCTAAATCCTAGAGCACTCTTTAAAGAGGATTCCCCACAAAACAGGAAGAAAAAAAAAATAGTAAAAACACCCCACTTGACAGCTCTGAATTTGTTTAGCCAGAAGTCATAGCTCCTTCCCTACACACTTTGAAGGCTGGAGACTGGAAATGCTCCTATTGGATCCTTTCAAATCCCTCAAAGGGAAGAGAGAAAACCAAATAAAGGGATAGGGCATCCTCAGAGACAGAGCTACTCCCTCACTCATCAATATACTCTGGGCTCCAGAGAGAACAGCTTCAACAAAGATTTTGGGGTAAAAGGCTGGCAGGGTGGGGAAGAGCAGAGCAGCTAGTTGCACCGGGAGAAGAGCCAACAGGTCTGGGGCTTAGTTTGGGGTTTTTCTCCTCTCCTTGTCCCCCTCAAAGCAGGGGCTTCTTTGGATTAGTTTGGGTAGCATGAAAAACAGAAGTGCCTCAGAATTAAGACCATGCTGGTCTGAAAACTAGGGCAAAACCTTGAGGCCCATGTGCCAGCCCAGTAATTAACAAAATGAAACACTTTCTTACCTTTTCAACGCCACAGAAACTATTTCAACCACACAAGGAGGACCTGATTTTTTTTTTTTTTTCCCTTTTACACCCTTTCATCACCCTCGCCCATCGTGACCTATTGGAACCACACTTGAAAGCTCGATCGGAGTGCTCAGTGATACATAACTTCCATTTTAGTGAAACAATCCATCTGCTCCATGTGACTCAGAGCCTGCTTTAAGAATGCAATACTGTTTAGGCCAACGGTTGCACCGCACAAAGTGTTTTGTTCACATGCATTCCTTTGGGATGACAGAGCCTATCCACGGCCCTAACGGTTGGGGCCTGTGGTTTTTTTCCCTCATCCGATGAATGCTGCAGTGACTAAGCTGACAAAAATTCCTAGCCAATTATAAACCCACTTAAAGAGACAGGCAACCCCCCTGCAACCTTCCCTTGCTATCCTATACGGGAAGTTTCTATACATAGAAAAACATCTCCTCCTCCCAAGGCCTGAGTTGATATAAAAGACTTTCTCTGCGCGCTCAACACTTCAAACATGCTTCCTAAATGGCATCATTTCCCAAAACTATAACCTTTAATCATCCATCTATATCCCTCGCACATCAACCAGGAAAAAAAGAAAATTTGAGACAAACTGACCCCGTAAGTGAGTGAAAAGTTAGAGAAGCCATTAATGGGGGCAGATGACTGTGCTGGGAAGAGATGAGCCTGGACAGCTAAGGAGCACTGTTTATTAAGGAGGGAACAGTTAAGTGCCTCTAAACCCAATCTATTGCAAGCAGGGGAAAAACAAATCAGGAGGGTTACACTGGTGTACAAAGTAGAAGTTTGATCCACCTAAGAGCATAAGCTGAGCTTTAACTAACAACAAGTGAGAATTTCTGAGTTGCCCCTCAAATCCCTCTCAGCAACTGAATTCCAAAAAAACCACCAGCCTTTCCCAAGAGTCATGTGCTGAATTCATTCTCGCCTACACTGTCAAGGGCTACACAAATACATTTAATAATTAGCCCAGGCATACAGAACTGTGCTTTGGGCAGGTAACTACATGTTCACTTCGCCCAGCAAGAAACAGTAAATAAAAAAAATTTTTAAAAAAGGAGCGAATGGCACATGGTTTCCAGTTTTAAAAAGCCAGGCTCTGGGACACCTCAGACCCTCCCCATTTCATGGTGGGCAAACTCGTTGCTAAATCATTTTTAGCGCTCGGCAGATAGCACATGCACATTCCATTCCCGACGCTCAAAAGGAGGGGGAGGAAGAGACAGTCGACAACTGAACCAGGCTGAGCTCACCTCAGAAGGAAAAGGCAATTCAACAATCTGTATTAACATATTATTATCCGAGCATCTTTTTATTAGAAGTTAATTCTCAGAGTCATAAACAGACTTGAGAAGGAAATCCCACTATTAGTGGGAAAGAAGGCTAAACAAAGGCTGCTTCACGACTGTTAAACACTGAAAAACTTGTTTGCCACATAAAAACAACTTATGAAAATACTTAAGGACAATTCATTCCTACATGCATGTGTTTGGGAAAGGAAAAACAGGAAAATGGTTCCTCCTATTCAAAATTTTTAGAGAAACTTATTCCTATCCAGGATTGAGCCTAAGTTTTCCTTCAGCCCATTTCAAATTTAATTGCACATCAGTCATCACAAAATATGTATTTTTATACATTCCATGAAAATTGGACAACTGGACAGGTGAAGGACAGATCATTTTGGGGCCCCCACCAAGAGAAGAAGACTGTAGCTCAAGTTCACCCCTCGTTTGACATCCATACAAGCATTACCTGTCAAAACCGAAATCCCTACGAAAACTGGCAACCCACTCCAAGCTGGACTCATTGCACGAGTAAGAGCCACAGAGAACTGCAGAAAATGCTAAGCTAGGCTGAGTTTGCCTTGTCCCACAGCAAAAACACAGCTTTCTTTTAGTTTTACACTTGACATTTCCCTGACATTTTCCCTGTAACACTGCTAGCTATTCCCAGATCCCAGTTGTTTTGCAAATTCATCATAAAATTAAAGCCTTACATTACATCCAATTAACTATCCAATACAATTGTCTATTCTATTACCAAACATTTGTCTAATAGATATCAATGGGGCCTGGAAATCCATGTTAAGCATGTTAATGACAGATTTGGTTCAAGTTTAGATGTGTATTTAATTGCAGATTTAACACGGCACAGGAAAGTAAACCAAAAAGTTCTCTAAACAAGGCATCACCTTCGGTCTGCTCCAGGATGAAAGCAAATTGCTAAGAACAGCAAAGTGTGGCAACTAAAACCAAAAGCAACCCTAACTAGCACCAGATTATCAAATTCCTGAAACATCACTAACACACAGTACCTCTATAAGTAAATTTAGGATGTTACTGAAGTTTTAAAGCACTTCCTTTTATTTTTCTTAAGTTCAAAATAAATAAACAACATCTTATAAATCCTCACTGAATGTGATCCTAGCCATCATTTCCCTCTCCTCCTCTGCTCCACAGCCTCAGGCCCCTTGGGTGGCAGACACATTCCCTTCTCCCACGAGCTTCCACATAATGTGAGGTTAGACCAGGACTTCTTTTCAAGCACTCCCCGTTAGAAGGTTGTCAGGCACACAGTGTGCAATCTGGTGATGCTTTTGTATCCTCCTGTAAGGAAGAACTGGCACCCTTTTCTTCCCCAGCCTTTACCACACAGCATCAGAGAATCTGAACTGAGGAATGAACACACACGCAACCCAGAAAACCAGGGAATTACTATTTCCTATCAGTGATCTCCAACTGCATTTCTACAGGGGATTTTTCTGACAGTGAAACAGTTTCTTGGCACAAGATAGTTCAAGTAAATCCACTAGAATGGTCTCCATGTAAAACAGAGTTTATACTACTCAGAGTAACTGGGCTCATACATTTAATCATCCCACCACTCATAAGGAATTGTAGTGCCTCTGAAATCATAGTGACATTTACTGTATCATTCCACAGTACATAGATTACCCCTTCCCATTATCTCAAACAACACTAAAAAAAAAATATTTCCAACAGCATGGATGGCCATTAAAATGTGGCTACACATCACCTGGTGACCATAAACACACCTCTTGACTGACAAAGATAAAGCAAGTTGAAGCAAGTGTAAAATGTGAAGTCTTCAGAAGATAAAAGTGTGAGTAGAAAAGACAAGGGGTATTTTCAAAAAGTTCAAACTTTTTTCATTCTTTGTTCCAAAATGTGGGGAAAAGTTCTAAATCTTTTCAGAGTATTTTTAAAAGTTCATTTTTTTTTCTTTTTTTTTGAAACACGTAGCAAAGCAGTGGACTGAGCTCACTGCTTCGCCTTTTCATACTGGAAAATGAAACTCCCAAATTTAAAAACCTCTCAAAACAAACAGTCCTCTACAAATCTTTGTGCCAAAAGAAACTAGGAAGCCACGATGAGTACTTAACATTAGCACACAGTTTTTGGTGGCTAGTGCAGGCTGCAAGATTCTTCCCAGGTTATGCCATTTTATAATAGAACAAAGAAAAATGGCAAGTATACATTTGTTTAATTTTAGCCCTTTTCTCAGAATATAAACCATTGCTACAGTAATTAACTGCAGATTGGCCTAAACTGCTCTGCGGCCATTCCAGCTTACTAATTAAATATGCTCTCACAGCCATAATAAAAATTCTGGGAAACCTCTGGCTGGAGAGCAAACTTCTCAGGAGGGGAGCGAAAGTCAGCAAAAAACTTCATTCAGAAGGAAAACACTAACAAATTTTTTTTAACGTGCTCCAGATTTTTCTAACTCAGTGACACCAACTGTGCCTTTTACAATTATTTTTCTTTTGTCTGTTCATTCCTTTCAGGAGATGTTTATTTGCTGGAGAGTTTGCATACCAAGCAAATACAACCAACAAACAACCTGTCCATTTCAAAATATGCTCAGGTTTATAGCTAATGTTTTTTAAACCAACAAAGGTAGGATTAGTGTTACATAGACCAGCTTCACTTAACATTACACCACATCTAATTTGCTTACTGAAAGAGTAAAACTTAAAGCAGGTTGTCCTCTGCTGACATATATAATATCAGTTATATTTCAGTGTTTAAGAAAAAAGCATGCAAACATAATTTAATGCAAAATAAAAGTAATATGATTCAGCATCTCTGGCTCCCAACTTCTTCCTCTCTCTTCCTGCCTACACAGTTCACCTATGTTCACTATTTCTAAAGGACAGGGGAATACAGTGAATAATCCTCAGAGAAGGGAAGACGAGAGAAAAGGGGAAGAAAAAAAAAAAATGCAGCACATGGTTTTCAGCACTACTCTGCTGAATCAACAGGGAGCAGATTCCCAGCTGGTGCACACTGTAAGCACTGCACAAGTCAATGGAGCCATGTCAAACGATACCACTCAACTGCATTATCTTCTGAGCTCCGTGTAAACAAACAGGAGCAGATTCCGAATATTTGTGAGAATACATCATGTTACTGTCTCCATATGTTTAAACATTTTAGTAGAAGGCACATATGGACCACTCTTCCCACTCACTGTCATTCTCTCTCTCCTGCTCCTCATACACCGTATCTTTTCGGGCCATTGTCAAACCAATTCAAAAACAAATAAGGATACATTTTCATTAAAAACATTTTGTGCTTAGCTGCCATCTGCTTCATCGGCCTCCAAATCCTCACATGCCTTTTCCGTGGTCCTCAGTTTCACACATTTGGAAGCTGAAAGTTTTCTCCTGTTGTATTGTGCAGTGAGGTCTACATGAGCTATTGTTTCATGTCAAATTCACCTCTTTTGAACCAAGTGCTTAATGCTTACAGCCCTAACCCATGTCCTCTCTACAATGCCAGCTTACACATCCTTTTTTTAATGCCTAAACTCTAATCTTAAAGCTCCCTCACACACTTCAGATACTCCCCATCATTGTTTTCATGGGAAGCATGGCTATTCCACCCCCTTTGGGAAATATGGGAGCTCTAATTTGCTCTCTTGCAAGGGAAGGACCCAGACTGTGCTCCCATCCTGTCCCACAGAAGCAGCAGCTGAAGCCAATACCCCTTTCCTCACAAACATTAACAGCCTGTCTCTCCCCATAACCAGACCTTTGTCTCTTCTCTGAGTAGGAAAATTTTCAGCTAATATTTGACACTGAGCATCTCCAGTTTAACTGGGGGAAAGAAGACAAATATTTAAGATGAGGAAAAAAACCCAACAGGGCACCATAGGTCTTCTATACAGATCACTGCTGGTTTTGCTATTACTTTCCCAAATAGTTTGCCCAGTTCATTTCTTGTGGCCTCAGCAATAGCAAAAGTGTCCTAGGAAGCATTAGCTGGACTTGCTTGAAAAAGAACACAAAGGTTATGGTAGACAAGGGATCCTGAACTTCCAGGCAGGCATTCAAGGGTGTACTTTACATTTGGTTTCTGCAGGCTTGGAAAGGCCTAATGACTAAGGCAGCAGACCTCAAAAGTTAGTCATCAGCAAGAGGAATATAGAAAACAATCAGTTTTCTTTACAGCAGACCACTGGACAGGCAGAGCAAGTCTTGCAAGGGGCACAGCAGGAACAGTTTTTCTGGTTCTCACATCAATTGCTGAGGGAGATGCAGGCAGCTTCCATAAACCTTTCCAGCAGTCACAACTGCCAGAAATAAAGAAAAACACAAAAGGCCACAGTCTTATTTGTATGTCTGGACGCTCAGTTTTTATCTTTTCCATCTCTACCTGTGCCCCAAAGCACAAGCACTGATACAAACAAACAATTTCACTACTCTCCTTTTATCTTGAAGGATTCTTCTATGTGGACCTGCAACCCCAGTGAGGCACAGCTGGCACTGAATACACCAACATAAAAGTAGGTGCAAGTCAGAGAGAAGAGAGAATGCCAAGCCCAACACAACATGCTGCAGCTCCAAAGAGAGCAAACTAGTATTGCTGCTGCCTTGGGGCACTCGAAGGTAAAGGAATGTACACTACACAGAAACCAGGGCAACCAAACTGGCAGGAGAGCTGCTAATGCTTTACGCTGAACCTTAAAAGTACCCAAAAAAAATTAAAAGCTACAGTTTCTTTGTAGCTTGCTCTTCTGTAGAAACGCTCATGGATTATTCTAAGTCAGACACAGCATACCCTTCCCTCCCTCCTCCCTCAGCATTGTTCCTGCACAAGTTATATTGAAGGAAGCACAAGCTTCTTCCTTTGTTTGTGAGCAAGAAAATGAAGGAAAAAAAACAACTTCCACTCAACGGCAAAACTAAACAGAAGCCAGGCTACTTAAAGTACCAAGTGTTCCCACACAACATTTACCCACCAACTTCAGATCTTTCAGCGTAAAACCTAAACAAGGACAAGAGAGATTTAATACACACTCCTCCACAGAGCCAGAGCAAAGAAAAATAAAAAGGCACAAAAGAACCCTGAATGATAGAGAGCATTTTCAGCTTAACATTACTGTGACGCACAAGTAGAATGTCAGGGTTAAATTAGATACTGCACTAGAAAAATATTCCCTGGAAAATAACATAGGTGTCACATCTCTACTGGTAGGAAAATGCCAATTGAAACACTCAGTAACTTGAAAGTCCTTGCCCCTAATCTTTTTCATGTCTCATGTGATTCTGTACTGCAAGAGTCCTCTCCTGATCAGGAGTTCACTGCCAAAGCGCCTGAGCAATCTAGCAGGGGAGACAAAAAGCTTCCTTTGCAACAACTGCACTTTTATACCTCGCTTGTTTTTCTTCAGAGCAGGAGTACTTCGGGGTTGTTTTCTTTTTAGATGAATGGCCTGCAAATTTAAAGTCATCTTCCTGGAAGTCAGTGCCTTATCACAACAAGCGGATAAAAACAGATCCAACTTTCTCACTCTTTTTATTGATCAGAACTTGATAATTTCTTAATATGCTCTACATCCTAAGATACTCTAAACCTAATTGTTTTTCCACACTGTAATGCTCTTAACAAGCCTTTCAAGGCTCTTTTCCAATACTTTCTTTCTTCTTCACAATCTCCCATGAAAGGAGATGAAAGCATACACAGAAAAAAAATCCCATTACCTATACCCTTGCCTTCAAAGTCCTCCTATCGCAGTCTAACTATGACCTCATATTATTTAAACAATTTTTTTCTCGTGTATTTGGGATCCAAATTATTTTAAAGGTCCCTTAGATGCCAAAGAAGTTTTTCCGCACATTACTTTTGTCTACTCCAAAGAGGCAGAACACACAACAGAAAACAAGTAAGTCATTATATCTCAAATACACTCTCATTACATCCATTCAAACCACTGAGGGCAATGAGGTTGCACAGGAATCACCTTGGTCACCCTCTGTAGACAACAGAGTTCCACTCTGTTAATGAAGACATAAATTTGGTCTGCAAGACTCATAGCAACACTCCCCTTGCCCTGGGCAAAGCACAAAGTCTCCCAGTAACAGGCTGAGGGGGTTTCTTTGCTTTGTTTAAAAAATGAACTTTATTTCCTGTAAGTATTGATAAAAAGCACATACTCCAAATGCCTTTTTGCAGAGGTATTTTTGGCATGTGTTGACTGAAACTGCCCCACGAGCTACTTTAATTGCAGTTCTAATTGAACAGGAGGGCTCCACAAGCAACTGACAAGCCACTTTAGAAAAAACAATATCCCCAGATGAAGGTAACCTGAATGTAGTCCTGATTTCTCTCACACTGTGGTGTTCCCTATCATTATGGCAGCTTTGGTCAAGACTGCATGTAGAATTTAGGAACTGTTCCTCCCAGTGACGACTGCCTGTAATGAAGCCCTACTGACACTGCAGGGCTCAGCTTTCGTAAAGTTACAGGATGAACTCAAAAAGCCTACCATGCAATCATGTTACCTGAGTAAACTATGTGCTTGTTTACTCTATTTTTAAAAAGTGAGAAGAGATCAGGTTTTGTTTTTGCTAATACTTGCTATCAGAAAGACATAAACCTGCCAGATAAAAAACCAGCCAAGGTTAACTTCATCAGGAGTCAAGATCTCCATGGACTCTTTGACTCTACAGACTGCACTGTGAAAACTAATGTCAGTAAACAACTCCTTACGTACAGAATTTACCATTACAGGAATGTCTGGAGGTGCATGCCAAGGGAAGCAAAAACCAAAGTCCAGTTAACAGCCTCAGCAAGGCAACAGCTCTGGCACACACGTAATGTCACTTCAGCAAGGAGTAGATGGCATTCGATGGCCACCTCCTGCCAAAGTCCTCGAGGGAGGTAAAGCTGCCTCCAGCTTTGCTACAACGGCATTGGTTCCATACTAACATTTTCCATGGGGAAGTAACTCAGGGAGTTTGTTGGGTTCTGTTTTACAGTTGTTGATTTGTTGGTTATTTTGGTTTTTTTTTCATTTAAGTGAGACAAACCTTTACTGATTGGGGAAGAATCTATTTGTGTGGCAACTGGGTAACTCATAAACTACACACAACTAGAATAAAAGTTTCAGTTGCTGGAAAGCTTAAAATGACAAAATAAATTTTTACTTCCAAAAGAAGTAACAAAAACAAGATATCTACTCAAGTCTTACTTTTCTGGCAGTGGTTGGTGGTCCAGCAGCGGTAGTTGTACTCATTGTTAATAGATGTCTTCTCACATAATGGCTTCTCTTCCATTGTTCCCGGACACAAGTCCCCACATTCCTTCGGAGGTTTATTCCCAACGATGTAGTTATTGGACACTGCATCTAGGATGAGAGACCAGTCCACCGTGGAGAGGTAACACAGGTCAGAGTTCTTCTCGATCCGTATGGCCCCGCGGGTGATGTTCCTCAAGTTGTGAAGCCCAATTTCTTTAAGATTTGTCATTTCAAAGATGACCAAGGCATAGTTGTAGAAGAGGTTCCTGCCACGAATGACTGTGAGGTTGGGGAAGAGATCACTGAGGCTTTCCAAGCCTGCCACACGAAACAGCAGCAAATAGTCAGTGATGACAGTGAGCTTTGGGAAGCGGAAGTTGCGGTAATCCTCTGCTTTGGAGATGAGCAGGATCTGCAGGAAACCCTCGATCACTGTGCAGTTCTCCAGGCGCTTCAGCTCATGGATATCATTGCGAATGTCGACATTTGGCCCGCAAACTGAAATGGAAAAGCAGGAAGGAAAGTTAGTAAATAAGGCATTCCTAAGCCTTTTGAAACTGGAACACAAGAAGGATATTCTGATGGCCATAAAATTTTTAACTTTTAATTAGGTTGCAGTGTTAAAATAGAAAATGAGTGCTTAATTTACACCTACATGGAATATTCATTTCATTTAACCTATAACCCTGAGCACTACCAGGTGCAGCATGGGGATGGCAGCTCTCTCTATGTTCTGCAGCACAGAGAAATGTTGGTTTATTACTGCTGATGACAAGAACTCCATTACACTGATGAATACAAAGATAAACCAAATGCATTTGCACACCCTGCTTCAAATTAGATCCTGATGCGTGTGCCCAGAGCAGGGTTTGAGCCACATCACTTCAGACCAGTCGGGTAATACAGAAAGGGATCCAATGGTCATTACATTACTGATTGACTCCCCATCCCACTTAAGACACAAGCACACAAAGAGGGCACTTCCCAGAAAATTACAACTTTGGCCTCAAATCACTCTTTCTTTCCAGGGTCACATGCCAAACAAGCCCTAATTCTTAGAATACTAGTCTTGCAGTAGGTCAGCAACAACACTAAATCCACAGAAAGCTGGTCAGCACTTCCTGCTCTGTGACTGGGAAGAAAACAAAATGCTTGGACTTAAAGCACTGAATTCCTGTTTGCATGTTCCAGTAAACCAAGTTTCACTAATTTTGGCACCAAGATATAAAAAAGCCTCTTGATTCTAAGAAACACAGGATAAATTTATTTACAAGAACACATGGCATCACAGTGAAGAATCTTTCCTTGAAAACAGCAGATTGAACTCCATGAACTCTCAAGAAAACAATGACCAAAAGGATTATTCCCTAATAAATCTATGTATTAAGTCTTTCCATATTAGAGACATATCACAATAACAATGTTAAAGGGGCTGGAACACATGTGTGTTAATAATGTAATATTTAGACGCATACAATCCACTTGGAAGCAAAACAAAGAACTACAGAGTGTAGAGAGCTGTTGTTCTTCAAAACCCTCAGAACTGGTCTTCTTTGGAAAACATGGAAAAAAGATTCCCCATAAGAGATACTAAGTTGCTTGTAAGCAAACAAAGCAAAATGCCTATTTATTTAAGCAACCCAAAACTCAAATAAACCCCAAGCAATTCAATTTTGTGGAAAGGTTCTCTTTTAATGCATTCTAGGCTTAATTATTTTAACAACATCTTTCCTCAGACAAGGGAAAGGTCTAAACAAGCATTGGAGCCAAAAAACTTAAATTCTAACCCAGACAAATTGTCCAGAGATTCAGAAATTGCACTGACAATAGAAAGCAGTCCTTCCATCCCACAACACTTATCTAAGGCTAATAACTTAAGCTAACAAAGGATCCAGAGCATGAGCATGCTAAAACCACAGCAACTCTAATACCCAACAAGGACTTAAATACTTCTAAGTCTTTAAAAGACTAAAGGACTTTCTGGTTAGAGGGACAGCATAAAAAAATAAAATAGGGCAAGATCTTTGTTAGGAAACAGATGTTTCTACACAAACTATTACCTAATCTTCCTTCTGTGAAGATTCAAGCTGAAAGCAAAGGCCATTAAATGTGACTTGCTGCACTGAAGTAGCTATCTGCAAGAAAGTTCATTCCCTAGACCTTCAAAAAAAAAAAAAAACAACCCACCAAGACTACTGTATCGCCAGGAACACTCAGTCCTCACGAGCAGTGAGACAGGAAATCCCCATTTTTGTACATACTGACTCCAGAAAAATTGGTCACTACTGCTGGAATATGTGTTGAGGCTTGAACTTCAGGAAGCCATTAAAAAGGATGAATGGGTTGGCACTACCCAGTGTTAGAAGCCAGATGGAAGAGGGGGAATGTTAAAGAGCTCCAAGACAGTACTGAACCTGTAGGAAAGGCAACTCAAGCCCTATTAAATTCTGGTACCCATGTCTTGCTTTCAACTTCAGAAATCATCTTCTAAAGCCACCACCCCTCCATCCATCCTCATCCTAGGGACTGTGCCCTCTGCCCAAAGGTATTTACAGTTTGATATTGGACTTCTCTTGTTTTGAAAAGCAAGTTAGAACACACAGAGTGCTCCCCATTAAACCCTTTTGCTTCCCATCTCTGCCTGCTGGCAGGCCAAGGTGAACAGTATGGCTCCTGCTATGGCAAAGCAAAAGTAGCGGAATTTATTTTCCTGCCATAAAAGTTTAGAAAGCCTAACTGCTCCAAGCCCTTTATTTTGTTAAAGAAATAAAATTTGCACTTGTGCTGACATTTTGCAGGCAAGGTTCCAGAGTGATGGGTTTAAAAACAGCTGAGTTACAATACCCCAAAGAACAATTTGTAAGAGAAATGGCAGCAACCGTTAACTAAAGCATTATATATCTGTTCATGTCTCTGTTTTAGGCTGGGCTTTCAAAGTCATATTGCTTTTAGCTTTATGTTTGTTTCAGCTTGAAAGTTACTTAATTTTAGATATTTAATGCTTTTATAAATCAATGAAATTTCTAGAGCTTTATGGCAAAAGTATGCACTCACTTGCCTCAGTTATGAAACATCATCCCTTTAATATGGAAAAGGATGAAGTCCAGTGGGGTCCCACATTAGAAATTGATCAAAGATGAGTGGTGTTGACATCTTTGACTTAAGAACTTATTAGTTCATCTAGTGAGTTACGTTTTGCAGAACTTCACACATAATGGGAACTGCAGAGACACAAATGTGAAATAGGACAAGCATCGTAGGCCATCCTGACACTTGTAAAAAACAGCTCCCATTAAAGCAGATTTTTTTTAAAAGACATTTCTTTTAAGTTCACATTGTTCACCACAGTTAATTATACCACAATACATCATCTTTTTCTCACGTTTTTCATGCTACCCTGAGAAGGATTATATGAAAAACAAATTAATCAGAGCTCAAAGTCAATTCCAGTTTCCATCTGGCTGTGCTGTGTTTTCTTTGGATCCCATTTGAGAGAAAGCGTATATGGACTTACAATATAAACTGGTCTGTCAGACACAATGAACTGCACAGAAAATGCTCTTTAGAGCATTTATACTCCATTTAACAGTTTTGGACATTCCAGTTCAGAAAACTTTTTTTTAATATGACTAGGATAACTTGCCTTTGTTTCACGTTCAATTCAGAATTGGAAATTAACTCTTATGTATTTATTTTGCTCACTAACAGAACATAAAAATGCAACAGCTGTTTATTACTCTGCCCCACTAGTTCTGGGTAGATTATAAACATCCAGGATAATTACCAATAGTCAGATTCATGCTGTTTTCATTCAGCTGCCTACAGATTTCCAAGCCTTTCCTTAAAATGCCTATCATGTATCAGACTCTGCCTAAACCTAGTATCTAATTCAGAGTCAGAAAGTTGTTCTTTAAAGACAAATACATTTATTTGTTTAAAAGATAACTCCCCAAAATGGTAAAATACTGAAGAGAACCACTGCACTCTTCACTTGGACAAACACAAATGCCTCCCTGGAAACAGCTCTTCAGGCCAGAAGTTCTGAGCTCCACCTGGTATCCAACCAGAAGCCCACTTGTGCTCTTTTTTTCTGGGAGCATCCCATGGGCAAGCTGCAGGGCATGTAAACTTCCAAAGGCAGTAGAAATACCCACTCCACACTGCAGTCTCCCAGACAACCTGCAGCCCATTCCTAGTCAGAGGATAGATTCAAGCCTGCTCACGTAACTGAGATGGGCTCAGTGAGCTACCAGGAAAAGTGATTGCACATAACAGGTTCATACGACAAGAGTAATTAATGCTCCTTGATCTGGCAGAGCCTCCTGGCAAGGCTCCGTCTAAGTGGTGCTCTGGCTGGGACACCACGCAGCAGAGCTGGGGCTGTGAACACACACACACACACTGCACCACCGCTGAGGACACAGGCTGGGCAGGTTCCAAACAAGCTGTGTCAGAGTGCAGTGATCCAGCAGATTCCTCCCGACCTTAACTATGATTTGCCAAAGCATACTTGGATCATTAAAACCATTCTGTCATGGAGAACTGCCTTGTCACCTTGAGAAACACCTGCTATCTATTTACAAACACTCATTTCCTGCAGTAGCTCTTCACTCTTTTCCTATATCCACCAGTTACTTCAGGTCACTGATGACTCCTAAAAGGACCTGGCCGTTGCCCTTCGGCATTTGGAAGGAAGGATTCCCTTCTTTCTGCAAAATCTCATGCTAGCACAGACAAAGCAGCAGGCAGCTTTCTGTTCAACATTCACCCTGCACTACAGCTTCTGCTTGCTACACCACATCCCAGCTGGACATAAATTCATCACAGCTAATTCACTATCAATACCAAGGTGTTAGGGAGCAGCACTGACAGTTCACATGTTCACTGGTTTTAGTAAGAGAAGGATTCATTTCCTACAAGAAGCTATTTCATCATGGTGTAGTTACAAATTTTGTATTCCTTCAGGTTGCTCCATTAGAAGTTCTAAGGAAACATAATTACGTATGTTTTTCTTGAAAAAACCACACTCCAGGACATTTTAGCCCTTGCCTTTGACCCTTTACTTTTCTGGATGACATTAGAAAGCTGTACTACACTGCACAGTCTCAATATCCTCTCAAACAGCCAAAAGTTAAAGATGGAGCAACCACCACTATCTGGCTCTCTCAACACCATAAAGTCTCAGACAAAGTAGCACCAAGGCAGCTCTGAGTCACCACGTCAATCCAGCACATCCCTTTCACAATCCTGAACCCTTTTCAACACAGGTCCCCTCCAGCTGGGTCAGGCTTTCCCTAGCAACAGAGACTTGTTCAGCCTGAGCAGTCACATCTCTGAAATGAGGATAGACAGCCTGCCATGAGCATCTCACCAGCAACCTCAGTATCAACTCACGCTCACCTTTTTCCTGGTTTCCTGATTTCCCTTTGTTTCCCCTCTTCTGACTTCCCTTCTGTGAGTACTGTTTCCTTTACTTCACAGCAGAGATGCAAAGTTTATCATAAATGGGGGTACCTTCAGTGTTTCAGTTTTACAAAGAGCATCCCCTTACACTGGTTGCTGAAAAAGCGCTAAAGGTGCAGAAATTGTTTTAATTCCATATTGTTTTTCTGTCCAGGGGTTGTAACACCCATTCTGAGGGCAAAGTCTGTGATCCACAAGGTTCCAAAGGGTTCTCTTTTAAAGGAGGGCATGAGGTTGCTCAGCTTCTCATCTACCCTGAAATTCTGCACAGCTGGTAACAAGCACTGTGTGTTACCATCAGTGCTGGATGAATTCCCACACAAAGAAAGAACTACAAAGCTTAATACAAGAACACGATTGTGGCTGGTTCTACTTTTAGAGAGTAGCTTGCTCACACCACCACAGCTTACTTTGCCAATAATGGCTTTTCTGAGCACACTCCACTCCAAGGAGAGGTCGGCTTTCCCAGACAGCTACTGCTGCTCTCTGGTCAGCAGAGAGCTGATGTTACTGAGTGCAGGAACATTGCTCTCTCCCAAACTGCTCTAATGAAAAAGGCCTGACCACATCACCCCTTACTAATGTCAGCTCAGAGCTGTGGGTCTTTCTGGGAGATCAGCACATCTTCTGAACAGTGTTGTTATTTATTCCCAACGGAGTCACTTCCTTTTCATCATGTGTTTTTCAGTTTTAATCTATGGCAGGTCCTTATAAAGAAAGAGTCCAAAACAGCTACTGAATGTGGCTGCAGTCCAGCTGCCCTCATCCCAGATTCCCAGCATGCAGCATCCTTTTTCAGGCAAGCATCTCCAGAGTTCTCATCCCTCTCTCACAACAACAAAACATGTTTATTGCACTGGGTGGATTTAGATCTGCATAATGTATCATGGCCTGCATATTGACATGTTTACTATCTACTGGATCAACTCAATGGAGGAGTTGTCTGGCACACTGGAAAAAACCCTAGGGCTCCAAAAAATTCCTTGAAGACACTAAAAGGTTGAATCACAGGAAAAAGGAACTGAACTTAGGATAAAGCAAATCAGCAAGCTTAAAAGGAGCCTCTTACATGACTATAATTGCTCAGAAGAGTGCAGAAAGACACATTAGTGAAAACAGAAGGAATAGTCTGAAAACGTGGTGCCCATACAGACTATAGACTATATAAACTATAAAAAGGGGAAAGTGTAAGTTGACCTTAATCACTCTCTCCATTCTTACTCCTAAGAATTATGCATGTTTTGAGGAAACCATCAGGACTATCATAAAGCCCTAGAGACAAAACTTTTAAGTGCTATTCAGTCATCACTGAACAGAGAGTCACTACAATCCATGGCCTGGGCCTAAGCCTTCTTTGTTCCTGTAGTTTCAATGACAGGGAAGGCAAAGGTAGGAAGTCTGAGAAGGAACAGCTTAGCAACCACAATTTCCCTTTGAGCCCATGAAAAGTTTCAGTACAGTTGCACCATTTGCAGACATAAGGAAAAAAAAAATTACTACTGAAGTCTCAGGATTCTTTAATTGCATACTCCGCAAAGAAATTAAATGTGGAGTTCACAGAAATCAGTGGTTGGAGAGATTGCTTATGACACTTTACATTAACACAGGATTCCACCACCCACTGTGCTCTTGGTTTTGCCTCCGTAGTGACACTATGAATGAGATATATATTTTAGTGTCTTTAATGTACTTACACAACCTCCCACAAAATTTCTGTACTCTCTAAGCTCACCTATCCTGTATGTGTCACATCAATCACTAGATCTCTTCCCAGGGAAGCCAGCTTCTGTGTTACCTCTTGGGATGTCAGAACCAGTAACAAGGAGGGAACTAAATCTACATCACGATTCAAGCTGCTTCCCTACCCACTGAACTATTTCTCTTGACTGAATATGCTACATAAACCTCTTTACATTTATCAAGATTTTATGAAGCTACATCTCTCAGGGTGGGGAGGAGATAGATAAAAGGCACCCCATGATCCAGAAAATGTCAATCATTTCAGATTTTGCTAAGTAAGTCCATAATTGAATTTCAACTTCTGTATTTCCAGCACTAGCACAATGCTGCCATCTTTGGCTTTCAAAACATGAAAGGGAATACTCAAACCCAAACAAAACCCCACTGTTTCCATTTGAATATAAGTCCTGAGAACATTCTTGATAACATATCAAAGGCCAAGAAGGAGGGCCTGGGTTGTTTTTTTCTTCATTTAATTACAAGTTACGCTTTGGAGGACAAAGCCAGACCACTATGATCTTCAAAACACTCACGGGACTGGAGATTATATTGCAACGTAGCTTGTAATTTCTGAGAAACATAGTCTATTATCATTAATTTACCTCATGCCACTCATCACTACTATCAACCTTTTACAGAATTATTTTTGCCCAGATTTGGAAGGAAAAATTGGTGTCACAGGAGGCTAATCAAATTTGGTGCGAATACTTTAAAAAGAAACTAGATTCCCCTTTTCCACATTCTCCTTGTCTCCCACAGCCCTTAGAAAAATACAGACATCCTACTTTAATTTTCTCTTCTGCCACTCTACTAACTATATAGTCCAAATCCAAGGGCTGCTGTGTTACCACGCTGACCAGAACAAAACATTCACAAAAATAACACACAAAAGGGCTACAACCCACATCACAAACTCAAACTGTCTCTGTCTTTTTGCTCTTGCAATTTTCAGCTGTCATTGGCTAAAGATATCTCTGGCATTGTTGCTTTCCATGAACTTCCTCCAACTTCCCCATAAGTTTAGACAAATAAAATTTCAGAATAAATCACGTTTTTGTCCCTCATCTCGCTTGCTTTCTCTCTGCCAACATTTTACTTTGAATGTCAACAGGAACAGCAGCTTAGAAAAAACAGAGCCAACAAAATGAACTGAATCCCTTTAATAACACTGATTGATGCCTTCTCTACACAGCTCACCAGAGCAAGGAGGTCTAGAATTAGCCCAGCTCACGTGAAAGCATCCTCATGACAAGTCATCCCCAAATTAATCCTCTCTGACCAAGACTGCACTGATACACCACATCCCTCAGGGGTTCCTGTGAAGCCACATCCATTACCTCCTGCTGCTGAAATAGCACATCAGTGGCTCAGCTGGCATGGATCCCTGCTCATCCTCGTGGGTGCACAGGGCAGGAATGGAGGAAGGAAAAAGTCTAGCCCAGAACCGCCAGCTATCAAAGCCAGGGAAAGAAGCACCAAACTTTTAACCCTGATCTGTACAGCCCAGGTTTTGGGCAATGCCTGAAAGATGCTCTGCAAAAGAAGAATAAAAGAAGACAAAAAGCTAACTAGAAGATGAACCTCACCCGCAAATTCCTCAGCCATTAACACCCGGTAGGCATCAAACACTGAAAGCCATCATTGGAACCTTACCGCGGCTGGAGCTGAATGCTCAAACCTCTGGCAAGGTGCTCCTGTGCATTTATAGGGAAGGGAAAGCTGCTAGAAGCACCAGCTGAATGCAATTCCAGGATAATTCCCTGCAACACTGCAGAGTCACAGCCTGGTCGAGTTTGCCAGCTTGTGAGAAAAGCGTCAAACAACAAAAAAAAAACTGCAGAAGAAAGCAATTAATGCCTAAATCACTAAAGATGAGCCCCCTTCTCACAGGAGACAGACTTTAAAGCCTCTGCATTCTTTCTTATCCCACACTATAACTTCTCTGACAGCGCCACAAAATGAGCACGTGCCATTCTACACAAAATATGTAACATACAAGTGAGTAGGTGGCACGTTATGATCAATAACGATGAGAGTAAAACATTTTTTTAATGGTGCTAATAATGTTTAAACCCAATGCCAGCAGCTTCAGTCTAATGTCTGCTAAAGCAAAAATGGAAGACTGAAATTACAAGCTGTTTATAACACTGAATTTATGTTTCACAATCTGTGATGACAATAGAGCTTAGCAAAAACTGTCTCTCCTGGGGACTGTTCTTTCCACCTTTAAAAAAAAATAGTTGTGTGCATGATTTTATTTATTTGTTTTTAAAACAGTTGTCTGCACATCCAAGTGACTCAGCAATTGGCTGACAGAAACCTATGGGATATACACTTAGGTAGCAGGGATAAGCAGCCAAATTCTTCCATAATGAAAATTCATCATGCAGCTGGACTCAGCAACTCAGGAAGAGTTTACCATGCTCTTTGCTGCCTGCCGGGTTGCCACCCTGCAGTAATCTAGGAAAACTGTCATTCTTTAAAAGCTTTTGGGGAATTTTTTTTGGTATTATTATTTTCCAAAAATGGCTGGCTAATCAGGCCAGATCATTCAGGCTTCATTAGAAGCAAACTGACAAAACAGTATCATAACATACAATTGCATCCATAATGGTCAGCAAAGGATTTAATAATGAGTCATAGATCCACGGAAAAATTACAAGTCTGATGCAATTACTCTTAACAATATGCAACACAGGGCCCTACTGTGCTGTGCTAACCAGCTCTTAAGCAATCAAACACAGAAATCCCATGTTCTCTGCCCTTCCACAGCAATGTTTCTGTTTTAACTAACTGAACTACGACTTCCATTAGTCCCGTATTTCTACCAAAACAGAAATTTAACACAGTGCTTAAAAAAAAATCACGACCTAACTGAACAGAAGAAAAAGTTAATGCTATCAAACTTCATTTAACAGAACAGGGAGCCCTCCCACCCCTCCCTTCACGTGGCAGCTACACAGCTTAAAAATCACATAGGTCATGCTGTAACCTGCTTTCTCAAGGCAGTTAAAATATGACCAACTTGCAATCCCCAAAAAGGGCTTTAAAGGTATTAAATTACATATATGCAGGTGCTGTGGGGCTTTCCAGCCATGAGCTAACTAGATTGAAAAAAGAACCTTCCTCTCCAAATACAAGGTAAAACACGTGGGCTAGTGCCAGAGACAAGGTAATGTAGTTCAGGCCTTATCAACCAGAAACACTTGCACCAGAACACAATTTAAGGCAAATATAAACCAAAGCAGGTATACCATGAGGAGTTCTTATGTGAACTCACTTTTCTGGTGAATTGGATGCTTCTGACTCTCCTTTAATATCAAAAAAACAGCCCAACCAAAGGAAGTGTCCTTTATACCACAAGGGAAGCGTTCACACGGTATTTATTGTCTCAGAGGCATCACAGTACAATAACCATGGAAAAAGAGAACCAAACACCTCTGTGATACCACTCAAGGTGAGTCTCTCTTCAAACAAAGCACCATTACTGCACACAGGTGAGAAGCTACCAGATAAATAGGGTTAAGATGGGAAACTAGAGCTCTTTAGGCACAGTCAACCACTGGAACTCCAGGAGTTTCATTTATCTGAAAACACAAGGAAAGCCTGAGTATAGGATTTTCAATGTATCTATGCAGATGTTTTGATTAACAATTAATTGAGCTTTACAGTAAAACAGTAAAAATAAAAAAAAAAAACATTTAAAAACCTAAATATATATACCTTGTTAAAAAGAGAAGGGCCAACAGTGGTTTAATCCCAGCTCCTTTCCACACTTACATTCAAGGCGACTTTTCAGCCCATACTGTCTATTTTACATTCACATACTACCCGAGATTGGATTTCCAACATCATACACAGTTTTTAGACACTGCCTAGAAGTGCTGTGGGTGATGCACGATGCTGCAATTCTGGTGAGCAGAACAGTTTGGGTGTTTAACCAGCCAGGCTCTGCTGAGTTCTATTGCTTGGCAACTGCAATTCCTGTCACAATATCCACTTTTATCAGAAGAGCACTGGAAAATGGCAGAGCAAGCAGAATTACTATTCACCCTCTGCTAGGTGCTTCTGGAGAGCCTGGGGTGCAACAGGTTGCCCTGATGCATTTCTAACAAATCCCCCCGTGAGAAAGCAGTGGATCCAACTGAGACAAATAAATCCATGGCACCTTTCATTCAGCAGCTCCTCATCAGAGATTACCTACTCCGCCCCCCTTCTTGGCCAAAACTGGGGGGAAGAGTGTTGCAATAAGGGTGTTGCAAGATTTTGGGGGGAAGAGGATACAGGAAGTTACAGGAGACGGGACTCAGGCAAACCAAGCAGCAATATCAAACCCGGATGCTGCTCCAGACACCCCCAACTTCAGGAAGCTCCCATCACTGGGATCTGCAGCAGCACATATTTATTCCAGAAGGTAAATCACAGCAAGACCAAGATGGAGAGCTCAGTCTGCATCACTGTTTTTACCCTTTACCTTGTATACACACCCCACTGCTACCTAAAGGCACAGATGAAGAACAAACACTTAAGCCAACTTTACTATTTCACTATTCACTCTGTACTATTTCACTATTTGCTCTGGTCATGAAGAAAATAATGTAAGAGATTAGAAAAAATTTGAGTCAAAAAGATGGACAACATCAAGCAGAGAAAAACAACCAAGCGAAAGTTTTGCTTTGTTTTATATCTACATCTATAGTACCTACAGATATACTAAACAAGACTTAGACACATAACTTTAAAGTCATCTTTAAAATTAGCTTGTTCCATTCACCGGGAAAAAGTGGATCTAAACATGCTTTTCTAGGTTTAACCTGAACTGGTTCTTGAAAAGTACAATTTTTGGAAAGCTCTCTATCTTAAAAGATCTCATCCTCTCAAAAACCAATTTTCATCTTGGGCAGGGAGGACATGACACACTAGAAGTTTTTAGACTTAAATTTTCTTAAGTGCAATGGAACTTAACTGCCATGACCTGGTTGACAGAATTAAAATTAAAATATCCTCCCTGAAAGAATTGTGGAGTGGGCAACTGCTGTCAAAAGGTGGTTTAGTACGAGAATACCTGGAACCTCAGCCTGTGAGCAGATGTTTTTCTTCAGCAAACTGTTAATAAATTTGTACTACTTAATATTTAAATTATTATAGAAAATACATTTATAATTAAGCTGTGATAAGAAATCTTTCCCTAGAGAACTTTGATTAAAAATTAAACAGTGAACTTTATCCACTGCAACAAATAAAAGGAGGAACTAGACAAAGGGAAGCAAGAGAAACCACATGAACCCTGTAATATACTCCTAAATATATAAACCTAAATGACATATTCTTTAGTTTCATTGCCTTCAGAAACCCTTTTATCATGACAACAATACAGACCAGTATTCACAGTCTGCAAGACAGACAAAAAAAATATTAGCTGATGCTCAATAGCTGCCATCTCTCAAACAGAGGGACCACCCAAAAAAATAATTCTGCACATCTCCTCATGAGAAGGAAACTGGCGCACAGGCAGAAGCTGCTCACAAGACTTTAGAATTAGGCCACATGATTGTATCAAAGCAAACCTCTCTCTGGACCTAGACTACATTCAAAACATTTTGGTGAGACCGTTCCCTTCTGACACAAGGAAGGTTGCACCAAGCTTGGAAATCCCACAACTAATTATAGCACCCCACATCCTTCCCCACCAGCATCAACAGCAAAACCAGTGGCCAATGTGTGAGGTAAAAGAAGAATCTAATCCTCACTGTGCCACTACAGCCACCCCAAAAAAGGCATTCTTCTGCCTTTATGTAGTTATGATTTGCCTGCTCAAACAACATTAAGTCCCATCAGCCAAACAGCTCCTGCCAACACAAGCTGTGCCGCCTGGGCGGGTGTTCGGTGGCACAACTGCACTGGGTAACGGTGCCACATCCACATCCAAACACAAAGCTTTAAACCAAGTCAGAGAAAGAAAAACAGAAAGTAACAGAAGGGAAAAGAGCACAGGTAGAAAGTATTTGGGCAAGAACACCCTCCTTTCCAGCTGCCAGCTTGAAGGTGAACTGGTGCGGGAGCAGAGGTGACAGACAGCCCTCGGCCTCGCCTCACCCGTCTGACAGCTCCGCCGGCCTCGCTCCTCTGTTGTGAAAGAAAACCACGGTATTTGTGCAAGGCTAGTTGGTTCCATGTTAAGAAAACACATCTGAGCCGACAGTGCTTTGCTTTACCACATGCCAGCTTCATTCAGCTTCAGAGTCAGAAACCAGGACTCGGCCTCCTTATTGCCTCCACAGTTAACCAGCAACTTAGGACACAGAGAAAGTCCTGAACTCGCAAACCACCCCCAGGTCTGTGAAAGTGCCACACTGCCTTTAACAGAAAACTTCCTAGTCCGCTTTGGAAAATGTGAGTGCCCAAAGGAGGAGGTCCCCAAGTGACAGGAATGACTGCGCTGGGTAACACTATGTAAAGACGTGTACAATGGAACAGATAAAAACAAAGAAATTCAAAGAAAGAGACAGGGAAGCAAACTTTGTTTTGGTGTGAACTGGTGCACACTCATGCTAGGAGAGGTGAGAAACAGGAATGGGTCTTCATGGAGACCGTTAATTCATTAAAATGTCACAACAAAAAGAGAGTAGCTGTGACTAACAGAGCCAGTGAGCTCTGGGCAGCTAAACCAATCCAAAGGATGACAGTTTATCAGAAAGGAAAGGCTGGTCAAAAGGAAGTAATGAAGCAGATATCCATCAAAGAACAAAAAGCAGGTTTGAGCACAGAGCCAGAAGCAAGCCTGCACCAGAACTTACAAATGAAGTGTAAAACATCAGACTTGGCAATCCTGCTGCCAAGGAATTATTTACCACACGACGATCAATATTACAATACACACAGAGAGGAGTATTTTTATCTCAACCTCCATTTGACCCAGCGGGAGTTACAGACACTTTCTCACACTAATTCACATACTTCAAGGAGAGTCAAGATAGGAAAAAGAGATTTGGAAGCATTTCAGGTTCTGTCCCCTTTCAGCCCATTTTCACTGAATCATACAAAAACTGTCTGAGGGAACAGTTCAGAATTGATTTGTGCTACCCGAGACCTGATCAGTAAAGCAAAATATTCAAGGATCACAGGAAGAGGTTTCGTTCATGCATTGAGCCAAATCCTGGTTGTGCTGTCAGTCCTTTCAAGTCTTTGCCCTTCCTCTACTGCATCAAAAGCATCTCTTAAAAATTCCTCTGAAAAGCCTGGACAAGTGCCTGAACTTCCAAGATCTATTCTCTTTAGCCTTGAGTAAGAGTGATGGGAAATAAGCTTTCCTTCTCAATGGCTACTTTTAAGTTTAAAAAAAAAAATGCAACCACTACTAGACCTGTCACAGATTTGGAAACTGCAGCTCAGAAAATAGGGAAGGAGGGGAAGGCAATGGAGGGAGGAAGAAGAGGTCTGATTTTCAGACAATCAACTTGAAAAATCCTTACTTCAGTGAACTGGCAAATAAGCAATTTCAGATGTGTTAGATATCTTTCTTCTGAAACACAACCAAGCTAAAGGGAAAAGGGTTAATTATATCCCTTATGCTCCAGAGTATTTCAGCAGGCTATGCATTATGTTCTTCTGAAGGGCAAGTTGTTCTTTTATTTATTGTTTAAAGCACAAACATAAACACGAAGTGTCCAACCCTAAGGTGGTGATTACCACTTTTACTAAAACAGAAATGCAGGGCTGCAGGCTTTCTCTGCTATAAAGCTTTTAAACCTATTCTGTTTCTCCGACATTTTTCCCCCTCACTCTTCTCTGATAGAGATCACAAAAACAACTAAGACATCTGACATACAGGAAAACATCCTGCTGATTAGGAGAAAACAAGAGCACATTACACTTGAGAGGATACTAAGCACCACTTCCTAATTCGTTCTACTCTGTCAGCACAACAGGCTTCTTGTCATTTCAAAGGGAAACTGGTCATATTGATTTTTCCAAAACACAAGTATTATAAAAATATTATACATTTAATTGGTCTAACAAAGTGCTCTTGTAGTGGGGCACATCAACAGAGATCCTACAAGACAAGATATAAGGTATCAAGGTGTGGCTGGAAGTATTTGAAGATTCTCTGCAAGCGACAGCATTGAGAACTGCCAAGATCCCTCCTCATAAAGTTTCTTACAGCTCCTTTAAACCTCAGTACAACTGAGAGGTGACTTTTAAGTGTGGCAACTCTTAGTCCTGAATTCACAACACCCTGAACAAACACCATACTTTGCTGAAAACCAGTGTCCTTTCCATGCCTCACCAAATTTCAACCACGCAACTCAGTGCTCCATGTTTGCTCAACTTTTTCTAGAGGAAAGGAAAGTTCTTTACACCCTCTCAGAGCAATTTATTCCTCTCGTTGTTCCCTTGCAGAAGCCAGACCAACTGAATCAGCTCCTATGACTGAAAACCGCACACCCTGCCTGTCAGGAAGCTTGCAGGACTTTTTTTCCTGTTTTGTTTACAAATTCAAAAACTGAACTGTTCTCAGACAGCAGGATCAGCCATCTCTTTTTCCCCCCTTCCCAGTTTTCTACAATCCTAATTGTGGCAACACTGGAAAAAACTTGTACATGCTTTCCAAGTCAAAAGTATATTTCTCCTTCTCCTAGTTCTTTACTTCTGTTTCAACACAGTGTATCAGAGAGTACAGGCAGGACCAGTTTCAGTGGTTCAAAGACCATCTGAAGAGTCATAAGGCAGAATACACGTTGTCATTTCCCCTTTGAGAATACCCCTGCAGAAAAATTCTTTAAAATCAGAATTTTGAGGGATGCAGCAGAGGAGCATCCTCCCCTCCTCTTAGTCCTCTGGGGAACTAAACTAAGTTCTCTCTTCCTGAATTGATACTTCAAGGTTTCTTTATAGCTTGCTTCCAATATAACTCAGAACAGTGTACATCCTCCCTCTAATTTCTTCCAACAAATCCCCTTTCAGCAGCATTTACTCTCACATATGCAACGTGGGCAGAGTCTAGTAATGTGACTTAATAGCTCATATTAAAAAAAAAAAAAACAAAACAGTGTTGCTAACAGTAAATTCTAGGAAGGAAAAAAAGAAATTTTAAATCTTACCTGCACATTACCACAGTGTTTCTAATTAATATCTGTCAAAAGAGCATCTCCACCACAAGAAAAGAACAACGCTGCAGAATGACAGACAATTTGCCATTCATGAAAACGTAATCGCAAACAACAGACACACAAAATGTTCTGTGTCCTGTCCTGCTGCTGCCCCTGCATCCCCCCGCTCTGCCACCGTGCTGCAGAGGAGCAAGGCACCACCACAGCAAACAGAACTGGGGATTTCAGGAGAGAATGGGCTGAGCTAAGCAACAGGAACACAGGTCAGTCAGAAAGAACTCCAGTACCGAGCAGACTAATGAAAAGTTTAATCTTCAGCTTCTATCATTAGCCACTTAAGACACCTCTTCCCCCCACCTTGCTGTGGAGCGAGCGTATTTTAGTGTGCGGATTATCATTCCTTGGAGGTAACTCAGCTGGCCAGACCATCGCACACACACCTGTTCTCACTGCAGACATCCCTGTCCTGACACCCAGAGCAGCGTTGAGTTACTTCAGAGAGAGTCACTTCCACATTCCACCCTCAAACTCCCCTCCAAGGAGCGATCAGTCACTCTCAGCTTTCACACTTCAGTAATTTTGGAATCAACAGGAAATGGAGATCAATTGTGATTTTACTAACTCAATAGTGACTCATCATTCAACTCCCTGTAGCCTTCAAATTCATCTGTGAAGAGACATGATAGAGAGGCCAAATTAAAAATAGCAAATCTGGCACGCTCACAATTAACACTCACTTGTCCATCAGATTTGCCCCGGATTGCGACATTTTCAGGATTGCGACATTCTGACCGTGTTGCGTCAGATCCCAAACGCACTCACAATTTGCCCTTCTCAACTCAACCAGGAAAAATTATCAATAGGAAAATTTATTATATAAACCCACTGTACTACACCCTCTAACATCCATCACTCTATCTGACCATATCTAAATAAGAGTTAACTCTGCCTATCAGTGTCCCCAGCTACTGACAACGGATCTTCTATTCTTTGTATTATGAAAATACTCTCAAATCATTCATTTCTTTCTGCTTACACAACCTCCAAGCCAAAAAAAACCCCCCACATTTGCATGAAATCGCAAGTCAATAAAAAACAATTATATCATTTACAAAAACAGAAAATCATTTTATATAAACCACTTAAATCCATTCTTCTAAAAATAAACTTAATTACAAATCTAACATGAAATTGTAACAGCATATATTAGGGCAAATGCCTACTGTAATTTAAAAAAAATAAAAATAGTAAGCATATAATTTACACCAAAAAAAAGTTGGGACTGGTGAATTTGCTGTTCAGTGCTCTCTTGGAGCCACCCTTTGATGAAATGCTCAGAGAGCTTTTACATTCAACAGCTACTTCTGCAGTGCCTCATTTTAGTTTACTCAAATGGTTCAGTTCAACAAGCTCTTAATCCCAAATTAAAAAGGACTCCTACATAGAAACCTGTGAAACAGTCAGTGGGCAAGATCTATGAACTATAAACTTTTGAGGAACAATGACAAACTATTTTTTCTGTTTATTTTTTTTTAATCATGCCTCTCCTTCACACTTGGAGTTTTAATTAAGTCTCAAAACTCAAATCTTCTGCATTTCAATTAAAATTCCATTTTCCATCCAAATAAAAAAAATAACACAAATGGGAAGTAATCTACCAGAAAATACATCATTTGCCATTTTGTCACTTAAAAATGTGAAAATTAAGGATCTGAGCCAATGCATCCAAGGCATCTAATTATTTACATGAATTTGTAGAAACACATTGCTATTCATTAGCAAAAAGGTCTGTACTTTCAGAAATGGTTGTTTGTGAATCAGAGTTCTAACAGCTGTCAGTCATTAAAAAAAATCCAACTAAAAATATGCAAAATGAGATTAAAACTGTGTATTTGGAGCAAGCTCTTCCTGCTTGCTGTTCTAAGTCACTATGAAAATATTTCACTCCATCTCAATAAAAGAAAAAAATGTTATACTTTTAGCGCTCTGAGGCCTTCATACTAAGGAAGAAATAAACTTTGAACAAGTTGGACTAAAATTCACAACACTTTCACCAGAAAGTTGCAAAGCCACACGATCCCATCCCCTTGGGCTCTCACACTGTGCTTCCATGAGCATAATTCACTATTTAAATCAGGTGAGATGAGAATGAACTCTTCCAGCCTCTGAGCATCCCCACAGTTCTGATTGTGCACAGCACACCCACAGCCTAAAACTATGTGTTCGTGTTCTGAGCACCAGGCTCAACACCAGCAAAGCCAACCAAGACATCAGGGCGCCACAGGGCGAGTGTGACACCACTGGAAGGTTGATGGAGAGGGAGAACAGAGAGGAATGCACACAATCAGGGTGTGCAGACATCCTAAATGGAGCATTCCTCCCTCCCCTTGCAAAACTCAGTAAACATGAAAATGACACCTCAGCCCCTCTGCTCTCCCCTTCTCCCCATTACACAGGGTTCACCTCTTCCCACGCCACCAGCTCTGGGAGAAGCCGCAGGGGCATTAAACACGAACTCGAGGTGTGAGACACTGGTAGCAGGGACAGTCATCCCGAGCTCAGAGCAGTACTTTGATACCGCAGTGAACAAGGGCTGTGGCCACACGTGCAACGAGCAGGAAACACTGAATAGCTGCACACTTCTGTGAGAGGCTGCTCCTGAAAAAGGGAGAGGAGTCCTACGGAATGAACAGAGAACATCCCAACACATCCTCACAGGGAGGCCGAGCCACGCGCAACCCACCTCAACTTTTGCTTCACTCTAGCTGCACATGACACCAGGTAATGTTCACAGTTGCCTGTGAAGATCTGGGTTTATTTTTAGTGTAATATACTATCTCCTTATCAGTCAGCTGATGCCAACACCCCCATCCTCACACTTCTGTTCAGAGTACAGTCATCCAACGCCTGGCAAGGAGCAGCTTCCCAGTGAAAGTGCTGTCACCTGGATGACAGAGTCACACGAGCATCCCAAGTCACGTCCCTGCTGCAAAAACGAAGCCTTCAACCACCCCCCAAGCACAGCACTTTCTGTATTTTACAAATGGGGAGGGGAATACAGACACTCGGAGGAGGAATACAATTTCTTCCCAACCCTTCAATACTGGCAGCTCCTGAAGCATGAGATGTGATCACTTCCTATTTTAGCATGCATGACTACCAATGCTCACACAAATTATCTGGTTCCTTTTAAAAACTCGTATTTAAAATTACAGTATTTAACTTGAGGCTTTTCTATCCAACTAGTGGATGGACAAAGGTGAATGCACTGGTAAAAACATCTTGCTATGCTTTATTTGCTCTTCATTAAAAAGAAGACCCTTGCTCTGAATTTATATTTTTCTATTAGTATTTAAACAAAATAAAATCTGGAAAGAAACACAAATGTGAACACAACTATGCAGCATTAAGATACAGCATCTGATTCCCACATTCCAACTCTCTTGCTCTTCAACACTTCAGTGTATTACAGACAAATTTAAAAATAAAGTCACTGATAGCAACTATAAAGACACCAAGAAAATCCTCAGACAGTGTTGGCTTAGCCAGTGGAATGTGTAATTCTTGTCTACATACTATCAGTTTCTTTCATGAAAAATACTGGAAATATCATTTTGCCAGGTTAACCAACTCTGACTTCAATCTCGCTGGCATTTCTTAAGTAGAGCTGAATAATTCCATTCATATGCAAATTGTACATTAAGTCGTGAGTAGAAGCATTTGCAGCTCCCTCACAGAGATGAGCATTTACTCTGCCCAAGTTTCAGCTGCAGTGACATACTCAAACTGATATTGGGCCTGAAAGGTACAGCCCCAGCGATTTACAGAAGGAATATTTTCAGCCTTGATGTTGGTTGTTTGTTTTGTTTTGTTTTTTTTACTTTGTGGGGTATTTTTAAATATTAAAGAGATGAAAGAATCGAGAACTGAGATTGCATCTGTTGCCATCACAATTTAACCACAGTCCATGTATTTATACAGTGGAATCTCCAAAATAACACTGCATCTGTTAAGATGACAGTATTTTTCCATAGGCTGCGCTGTGTTGTAGCCGAGTTACTCTAAAGCTGTTGCTTTTGAAGTGCTGATTGCGATCCACCCCAAATTCTTTTTGTAATCTTCCTCAAACGTGTTGAATTATAAAGCTGTTGTGTTCCTCAGTGTGGCTTGGGAACAACAAAACCCTCATACATCTCATCAGTGGGCATTTGGCACTGAAGCCTCACAGCTAATGCAACATGTTTATTTAAACAATGAACTACCCAAAGAGCTGCACAGCCCGTGTACAAACAGATATGTGTTTCATGTGTGCTCTGCTGCAGCCCAGAACCTCCACCACACACACTCCACTGCACTTCTCTGTGCCTGAATTCCGAGGGACAACAACTTGGAAGGGCCTTTGTTCCTTCACTGGCCACTTCAGAACCACAACCCATCTAAGAATATCTAAGCTTGACTCCTAAAAGAGACCCTCATACCAGAATTTAAATATTTAATATGTATGTCATGCCTCTTGTTCAGACATAGTATCAATGAAAATACTTGTCCACGTAGTCAGCCCACTCCAATGTGACAAAAATATAAACATTTTCTTAGCATTCACACAAAAAAAGAAACAAACAAACCTTCAGTCACTCCCAGGCAGGAAGGACCCTGGCAGGCTCAAGTCAGTCTCTAACCAAGCCAAGTCTCAAGTTTGAAACAACAAACGTGCTTTTCTTACACCCCATTTCTTTTTTTCTTTGCTACAGGGACAACTTCACAGACTCCAGCTCCATCACAGGCATAGCCACTGCAAGGAAGAGCTGCAGGGAATACCAACATCACTTAATAAAACAAGATCTCCACATCCAAGGAGCACAAGCAACAGAACTAACAGACCCTTGGACTTTTTGCATCCTCTTCCACATCAACTGGTCCTACATACTTCTAGTTTGCAGCTTCCCCCAGTCTCCTGTCTCTCAGGTCTGAGCAAGAGGAGCAAAGTGCACAGAGTAACAGTAACTTATATGTATCTCTTAACACAGCTGGGTACAAACTCATTCATTACTTCCCAGGAGATACAGCTTTTGCAAGGGACTGATAAATTTACATCCACCTCACAAACAAACAACAAGGCAAAAGCTTCAGCCACAATTAACTGAAAGATGATGTTAACTGCAACCAATATAGCATCACAAGCTGTTTCCACATGCTGGGGTTCAGAACAACCAGAAAGAAGCAACAGCTCATCCAGCAGTGGAAGTCAGGCACTGTCGCAATTCCAGTGGGTTCCCCCTTCTAATCCCAGTGGAACTCTGAACTCTCAAAATTTGTGTCATCACCCTGCTGAGTCTCTCTTAAGTTGGTTCTCAGCTGAAGGAAAGGTAGAACTACCTGAAATCTTAAAAAGAACAATCCATGTTATGTAAGCCCAGCAGTATTTCGTAAAACAAACCAAATCCCCAGTGGGACACATGAAAATTGACTAGGGAAGACAATTGAACTACACATCAAAAATCCCAGGAAGAGCAAAAAAGACCAGAATAAAACTAATTTCTGTCCTGGAAAAGAGCACGGGGACAGGACAAACAAGGAATTTCCATTGCCATTTCAACTCTTCACACTTCAGCCAAGTGTTACTCTAAGGTCAGCTGAGCTGAGCAAACACGTGTCTGTTCCTACTGTGCAGGGCTGGTTCCTCACTCCCTGCCCAAAATGAACACAGTTCGCTTTTCAAGCCTTTCAAGGCTACTCTCACACAGACAGGCCCAAGGGGATGTGAGAAGAGCAGCAGGGAAGTAAAAAGTACTACTTATAGAAGGTCAAAATGTGGAGACAACTCTAAACCGAAGCCAATGGAAATAATAAGGAAACCAGCCCAGTGAATCCAAGGATAAAGCCCTTCCCAGCAAGCACAAGGCAATTCTCTTGTAGAAGGTTCGTTATCAACAGTTTCCAGGGGCAGCTGTCTCCAGATCTTTCTCCAAAATGCTGTATCCCTTTGACTAAGGCTTAAGATTTGAACTATCCCTATCTACAAGAAGACCTTCCACTTTCAGAAAAACTTGTGATCATTTTTATGGCTGCTCTATCACACATCATTATGGGGGATTTTTCCCCTATCCCATAAATTCCTTCGGGAGCTTGCTTCTCAAATATAATGAGCTGCCTATCTACAGAATCAGGAAAATCAGCACTATGTCAATTTATGTTTGGGGAAGCTGTTTCTGCATCCAAGAGGTCTGGAATTCTCTTTCCCCACCAATAACCCTCTCCGAACGCAACAGCTCAGCTCTTGCAAAGTTTTCCCATGCACACATCCCAGGAAGATTCCTCAAGCTGAGTACCAGGATCCATATGCAAATCCGACACAGCGTCCCATTAAGTACAAGCACCTTGCTAAAACACCTCTTACAAACCCACAGCAATGCTAACAGAGAAGAGTAAATAAAACGAAGCGATGCCACCCTAACCTTAGCAACACACAGCTACCAGCAGACCCTTTCAACTGCTGTGCTTACAACGTTTCATCCCATTAATGCTCTCCCTGTTTCAGTAGAAATGTCTATAACTAAAAACAAAGTAAGCACCTTGGTCCTCCCTGCCACTTTGTCTCATCTGTCTTACAAAAGAATTGCCACTACACCACAGTTTGAAGATAATGATGTACTCTCACTTGAGAATCACACACTCAGCTGCAGCTACCTACTGTATTCCAGTAGTAACAAATGGGAGAGATACTTCAAAGAGCACATTATCCCAGCTCTAATTTATGCATGCTCCCTCTTACCATCAAGCCATTTATTTTAAACCTGTCAGATATACTTGTAACGTAGCATCATGAATAATTTAAAAAGTAATCTGTATAAACCAAGTTTATAAACTTAACAGCAGGTACAGTACCTTTCATTCAAGCAGACTGCTCTCTGATAAAGTACAAGGGATCTTTGACTGCTTCAGCATGTATTCATTTCATGCATTCTGAACTTCAAAAAATTCTTCTTTCCTGCCTCCAATCAAACCCTCTGCTATTTGAACACTATTGTGTAAGGAGCTCACTTAAATGAGTAATGTAATAATTTGCAAACTGTTCATATTAAAGGAAAAAACTACAAAGCTGCTGGAAACAGTCAGTAAAAATGACCCATCACCAATTCAACAGCAGGGGAAAACCACTTGTGTAAAGTCTGCCTCTGTCATTAAAAACTCTTAATATTTCCTGCATCTGCCTGATGTTGTCACATTCTGACACTGCTCCCAGCGCAGGCAGAAGGGATGTTCAACAAAGAACTCCAAAAAAAGCCCACCTGTTAAGAGAAAGTGTTTTGATCAGTTGATGCTCACACTTCCAAGTAAACAGAGCTATCTTTACAGCATGTAATGGCACCAATAAGGGGTTGGAGATAAAATTCCTTGAGCGGTCACAGAGCTATTGCAGCAACGTGTGCCTCGATGGCAACACAGGCAAACAAACTCATTCGGTCAGGGGACCTGCCCCAAACACACACCTTCACAAACCAAGTATTCACAAAGGCAGTACACACATCGAATTTATAAAATACGACAATATAGCACATTTGCCTATTTCCTGCTTTAAAAGATTTATTTGTATCATGTGCAACAATGTAATAAAGTCTTAAAAGCCAACCTGGTCAGCACTTCAGCGACAACAGGAATTATTGCTCGAAGTTATTATTAAAATGACTTTGTGCTGCTGCAAAAGTGTACATTTGATGTTCTACCCTATTTTTTTACTAATGGATTTGGACGTCTAAAGGACTAATCTTAGTACTTTATTGGGGTGTGAGACCCCTTCTCCTCGGATAGGTCAAAGACAACAGTCTCATTGAAAAAATTATCGGAAGTCATGAAATATACAGATTTTTTTTCAACTCATACCATCAAGTTTGCCAAGAAAGAAACAAACTAATTGGATATGCACAGGTCTGGATATTCAAACATACATAAATAAATAAATAAATAAATTTCTGTTACATTAAAGCTTAGGAGTCATACGCAAGTCAATCTGTAAATAAAGAAACAACAGTTTTGCTTTTCAGCACATTTTAAACAATATTGTGCCACAACAGCAACTTCTTGAGGATATCAACACTGAAGAAGTTAATTGGTGTCTTGCAAGATATCCTAAGGGAACAGCTCATGTTTTGCATTTGCAAAGGTTAGAAAGTAAAACTTTCAGTGATAAGGGCAAGTTAAATCTTCACAACACACCCGGGTTTGCCAGAATGCATCTTCTTAATTAATTAATAAGTCAAACTATTATCAAACTTCATGAGCAAAACTAACAAGTCCTGTCTAAAGGAACCAGAGCCTATCTTTGAGTCTGAGGGCTCAGTAAAGCTCTGTTTCAGAGCACAGAAACATATGAATGAACACTGTGTGTTGCTGATCGTTTGCTGGTCCTCAGAGCTTCTCTCAGACAGTTCTGGACACAAAAAAAGACAAATATAGTACTCCAGAAATCAGTCCAGATTGTACCTGTCATGACTTGGCTAAGAGGGAAAAAAAGCAGCCCAAAAAAACCACATACAAGACAGGCTGGCTAACAACCACCAATGTGTCTTCATCAACTGCTGTTTGTTGAGTTCTGCTTTTGTACAATAAAAAAAAAGTGAAACTATTCTTTTTAAAGCTTTCATAAATCATAAAAACTAATCCAACTAACCTACACAAAGAAGCTGTCTATACAATTTACAGTGATAGAAAAATTATACACGTCAAATAGATCAAAATACTAAAACAGTATTTCTACCTTTCAAACACATCACTGCATTCCCAAAGTCTTTCTGCACACAAACTCTTAAAAGCAGCACATTCCATTAGCACCAAAGCCCAGAAACCTTAAAAGCTCAGCTCTGTCAGGAAGATCCAAATTAAACTGCAACTACAAATCTGCAGCAACTTTAATTATGAGACTCCCGAGACAATTACTTAAACTGCAGCTTTTTTAAAAATTTAGCATCCACAATAGTTTTCAATAATAAACTGCAGTTTACCCATTCCTATGCACACATTCACATTCATAAAAACCAGCTGTTACTTGATAACATCCAAAAGCATTTCCAAATGTGAAAGCTCTATGCTAAAATCCAAATAAGAATCTATTTAATTTCATAAACCAAAGTCTCAGGAACTTTTTCAGCAAGTTGCCATCAGCTTTTCAAGAACAATAATCCTCATGAAGTTTATTAATTTAACTACAGATAATTCAGACAAATACACTAACTTCTTAAAAATAATTTAATTCAGCATATTTTGTAAGTTATGAACTTTAGAGCCATTAAAGATGATGAACTAGATAACTTGTTTGCTGTGTGGGATCACAAAGTTAACATCCAGTGTGAGAAAAACAGGTTTCCTGCATAAATTATTGCCCCTCTCTCTCAAAGTTTAGGACTGTAAACAAACTTCTCTACAATGAAGTTTGCAGTAGCTCACAATTCACACAGATGGACTATACACACAGTATAATTAATCATTTAACAAAACTGCCTCTTCTGCTCTCGCTGAGATAATCATTCCAATGATCATTGGTAAAATCTACCTCCAAGTAAAAAGAAAACAAAAATTACTGGGGAAGAGAAAAAGCATTAGTTAAACATGAACTGAAATTGTCCTTTAAAGCTAATAGTTTCAGCCCTGAAATGGATTTTAATTTTAAATGTCAGATGCTTAAAAAAATTTCTCCTCCAAGATTTCCTTAGTAAATGCCAGTTTAGCAGAAAACTAAACAGGATTTAAAACAACTTTTCCCATGGTAACACATACTGATAGAAATTAATTATTTACCAATGAAGATAGATTCAAAAATCATCACATGAATGATTTTTAACACTAGATTTTGTGTGTATCATTCAAGATGAAAACAATTTCAGCATCACTGGTGTGTGCTTTAACTATCTAGAATTAGTTTGAAGGAACAATACATCAGGGAAAAGCTGACACAAAAATTAACACAGTAGTTGATCAAATCTGAGCAATTTCCCTATTAAACCAAATAAATCATGTCTTCTGTTGTGCTGAAGTCAAACTAATTGATCTGTCTTGCTCTCTGCAGCCCCTTCCTTCCCTCAGTTCTCAGAACATAAGAACTAAGTTAAATTTCCTTCGCTTTACACACACTAGAACCCTAGTGCGTCTCTCAAATGTTGGTTCAACACTGAAACTTCCAACACACCTTTTTTCCACGCCCATCCATCCCTCTGCTTCATCACGTTCTCAACACATTTTGCCTGATATTAGCTAAGTCACTTCCATTTCCTAACCCTCAGTTTCTGACTCACACAAGCCTTTGCTCCAGTTCTGGTTTGCAAACCAGAAGTCCAACCCAACACAATCGAAAAAAGTCCAAGTACTGCCTGGCTCACTCTCCTTCCCCCCGGACTCCAGGCACCATCACTCCCTGCACACTTCCCTCCTCTCCCCTTTCTGGTGACCCCGCCTGACGCCAATTCCTTACTGGCTCTGGCATTTTCTATTCACAACCTCAATTACAGCAGGAATTATCCAACTCCCAGTTACCAACATTCCCTAACCACTGGGTGTACAGGAAAATGCTGATGCAAAAGCGAGGTGTGTGTAACGCCAACACTCAGCAGGTCATGAGGGCTTTTACTAAGCAACCTGTGAGAGAGATTAAGCATCAGCATGAGCTACTGTTCATTATCAGAAACACAACATCCAGCCTGGATAGACAAACAAAAGCTCGGCGCTAACATGAGCAGAACCATCAAGATATCCATCAATCTGAAGTATTATCACACCTAAAACTATTATTTTTCTTCTAAGTGTTTAACCCATTCCCGCCTAGATATTCCCTCTGTAAATACACAAAAGGCTGAAAATCAAAACCCCATCGTACTCAAGGGAGAAAAGGAAGAAAACACCGTGTTTACTCCTCATGTTAAACCCACCCCCAGGATCAAAAAGCCTCCAACAGTCGTAGCTTTACACATCAAACGCACAGGTACACTACCACAAACTATCTTAATGAAAGGTCTTCTCATTTCCATTTTTGTGCCGTTCTAACACAATCTCAGGGAATTCTCAGAATTTTTTAATGACTTTTTCTAAATCAGAAGCTCTCCACTGAAGTTACCTGCATTTTAAAGAGGTTTATGTCACATAACCACAAACACATTTTATATAATTTAGCATTAAAGGGATGGGTCTCTCCCCTCCAGTTGTAACTCCTTTGTATTCCTATTTAGGAATGCCTTGCTTGTTTGACCGAAAATGGAAGTGCCTTTTAGCTGTGACACAGTATATATGAAAAACAAATAAAAATTAAGATTAATCTTCCTTCCACTATTGTAGGGAGAGAGAAGAATATGAAGAGATGTAAAACATCTGCTCTGGAGATCATTTTTCCCCCTAACAGCAAAATTCTTTCAGCAATAACTCGTGAAAACAAAGGCTATTAAACTGTAAACTACAAAGACAATCGATTAGAGGCAGTATTCAGCTAAGACAATTTTTTCAGCATATCTTCCCATATTTAAACACCTGGATCTCCTTCAGAAGATGTTTCATTTGGGATGCTCATTTTAGGTAAGTTGTAACCACAAACACTTCAGAGGACTAGAACCTAAAATCCTAACATAGTCTTCCTGCACTACTTCATTGCCAGAGCTGGGTGAGCATTTTTATTTCAAGGTACTTTGTACCAGGTAAGACAAGGAAAACAATTCTAAGTGTGTATCCTAGCAGTGTGAGAACGCACCAGATCTCCTCCTCCTCCTGTTCTGTTTCTCCACGTTACTGGATCCCTTGTAAGCCCTTCCCTGAAGAAGGACACCGGGGTTTTGTTTTTAAACTTAAAGATTAATCTTCCCTCTTGAAAACAGCTCTAGCTAGGCAGTTCAACTCATGGAAGTAAGACTGCAGCCCTCCAGCCCTAGCTGGCCCAAAAGCCTAAACTGGGCCTTAACTTGCAAGGAGTTAACAGGCATTTACTGCCTAACAAAACATAATTATTACTCAACATGCGTTACAGGCTCCATCTATGTGCTTCTTGCTCACTTATCTTTTTTTGTATACTTAGCCTCATTGTCAGTGCATCCAAAGAACTTCCCTTTTTCAGTCTGAAACCACTACTTTTAGAAAAGCCCTCCTGCCTCCTAAATTCTTTCCCTTTACATTTGAAATGGAGAAATTTGATCTCCTCGTTCCTTCCCTCCAATAACGCGTATCCTTCTGAAAGGGAGAGGCACACAACAGCTCCAGGAGTGTGCTGAAATACACACGGCAGAAGAAATTAAAGCATCAGGATGCAGTACAGGAACATCCCTGTTTCTGCAGACGCTGAAGGAGAGGGAGCACTGTTTAAAATGGTTGGGCTCCAAGGCACATTTACCACCTCCCGGTCTACAGAGATACTCGAGGAAACAAGGGAAGGCTAATTTCATGCAAGATATCCTCAATCCAGCGAGAGCCCGACATACCAGGAGAAAACCGATCAGCCCCGGGATTAATCCGGCGATGATTGCAGTGTAATCAATGGCAGCGCAGCCCTCCCTGCCCCCTCGATTCCCCCTGCGCCCGTGAGGGGCGGGCACTGCAACACAATCACAGGTTGGAAACGCACAAAAACAAAGTCGGGGCTCTGGCAGTTCCCGAGCGAGGCGGGCAGCCGCAGGGATGGGCTGAGGGTCCGCGGCAGGACGGGCCCGGGCCCCGCACCATGATCCACGTTCTCCCGGTGCTCCCGAGGAAGCGGCTCGCACGCTGCTCAAACCTCGGCGCTAACTGCAACACGGCCGCTTAGAAAAATGCATCACCTTTAAGATCGCAGCCCGTTCGGCCATCAAACCTTTCTATTTACGCACAAACGTAAAGTGTCAATGTGCAAATTTTTTTTTTTTTTAAATGAACGGCAGCCCGTGACCTTTAGATTGCGGGATTTCGCCGTAATTCCGCACCCCGCGCCCAGCTAGTGAAACCCCTCCTCGGCGGTAAAGCGGCAATAAAAGGCAAGGCGCTCATTTCCAGGAATTCCTCACTCACTATGGAAGGTTATTGCATACAGCCTCTAAATATTGACAGAGATCAAGCTCTTTCCATGCGGGGAAAGCGAGCGGAGTCCTTCCCAGTCTGCGAGTGTTTACTACGCAGCTCGCAGCCCTGGCTGCGGCGTCTGAGCGCTGCCCCGCGCTCGGGGGGGACACAAAGGAGGGGCACGGCCCCCTCCGCCGAGCTCGGGGCTGCGGCGGTGCCGACCCGTGTGTACAACCAGGCAGCCGCCCCCGGGGAAGGAAGGCGGGCATGGCAGGGAGGGAGACGCGCAGCCCCGGGTTGTTAAACGTGCTCGAGGAGCAGACGCGTAACAGGAGGAAAACACGCAGAGCCCCGCGGGCAGGGGCGAGACCCGCTCGGCGCCGCGGCGGGAAACGGCGCGAGCCCCGGGAGCCCCCCTCACACCCTCGGGTAGGGAGCCCCTCGCACGGACCCCGGGTACGCACAGGGACCCCTCACACCCCCCCGAAGGGCAGGGAGCCCCTGGCACACACTCCAGACACGCAGGGAAGCCCCTCACACACACACACGGCGAGGGAGCCCCTCGCACAGGGAACCCCTCGCACACACAGGGAACCCCCTCACACACACAGGGAACACCCTCGGCAGCCCCCTCACACACCCCCAAACACAGGGAGCCCCTAACGCATCCACACACACGCAGAGAGCCCCCCCATCACCAGCCCACTCACACACATTCATACAGGGACCCCCCCACACACACCACCCACATAAACACACACACGCACATTCACAGAGGGACTCACACACACACGCACAGGGAGCCCCCCCTCACACACACACAAACACAGGGACCCCTTCACGCCCCCCCAACGCACACAAGCAGCCGCCGCCCTCGCCCCCTTCCCGGCAGCCCCTCACTCGGGGGCTCCCTCACCGCAGGGTCTCTCGCCGCCCCCCCGGCAACCATCGTACTCACTTTCCCCATTTGCTGGCCACAGACAAAGTGCGGCGAAGACGAGCAGGAACCCCCAGACGACGGCGAGGGACCCTCCTCCAGCGCCAGACTTCATTCCTCTTTCTTTAATTGGACAAAAAACCCCTTTCCGAAAACAAAACAAAACAAAACAAAGTCCAAAATTGTTCTCTTTCTTTCCTCTCCCCGTCCTCTAAAAATAACGAGCGGCGGAGGAGAAGCGGGGCAGGGTAAATAAATCCACGTTGCCTCAAGAAATGAAGGAAAAAAAACAAAACACAAGACCCTTCAGAGCGGCAAACCGGAGGGTTTTGAGGTCCCTGGGTGTTGATCTTCCGGAGCAACCACACCAAAAATACACAGATATTCACGATGTATTAACGGCAACAACAACAAGGCATGGAAGCCCCGGGGCGACGCTGTCTCCGGGGCGGCGGGGCGGGCTCGGGGCGGCGGGCGGGGGGCGCCGCCGTCTCCCCTCAGCGCTGGCTGCGGTGGTACATCGTGCACAGGAGCCGCAAACACGAGGCACATCGGGGCTGGCAGTCGGCATCTTCAACCTCCATTTTCAAACACCGCACACACGCACACACACAGAGACACAAAAACTGGGAGGGCCGCGGAGGAAGGGGAGGGGGGGGCGCGACCCAGACAATCCTATTACAAAACAACAACAGCTCCGCCGTCCCCCCGCGCGGGGACGGGGCTGCCCCGGCGGGATCCCCGCGGCTCCGCTCCCCGCTCCACCGGGGAGGGTGGGGGGGACACCCCACGCACCACCACCACCCACAACAAC